>BSBK01007443.1:15000-357500 GCA_027943335.1 Chamaecyparis obtusa | reverse complement strand
CAGACGATATATTAACTAGCATCCACTAGAAGACAAGCATGATGCATCTTTGATACCCCATCCCATACATATCTTAACACTAACTCTGAACCAGTTATCCCTGCGAAGACAACTCCACTTGCAAACACTTAGGCAATGCAAACAGACAAATCAAACACCCTTGATGTATGATTAATGATTCAAAATTTAAATGGAGACAATCTGATACAAAAACAAGTATGCTGCAATCTCATACATAAGACAATCCTGTTACAAAATGTATTGTATTCCCATAGCCAGAAAGGGATAGAGGGAACACTCTGTATGCAGAGAAGGGAAATACATGGTAGGAATAACATTCACAGAACCAGTCCCCACAACAGTAGAAGAGAGGAACCCTGAAAAAGACAAAAATTCAACAATTTATACCACTAGCTGCCTTGGAAACCCATGACAAGTTGCAACAAGCTACGGACAGCTAGGGCATAGCCTTCACCCACGAAGCCAATCAGAGATAGCCAAGAAATTTACTGCAGGGGTAGGAAATAGAGGCAACCTGGAGAAAGAGATCTCAAACAGATCTTGCAATTATGAGCACATTGAGATTAGGACAGAAAACCAGGAACTGCCATGAAACTAGTACAAACGGCCACCTACAAACACACCTAGAGCAAAGATTGCAATCACCCCTCACAGTACAAGTCCCTCTACCAACAACCACCAAGCACTCAGGACCACACTACAAATCATTTCTCACCAAACAGGGTCTAATTTGGCATCAATTCCATAAAAATATGGTACCCTTTGTCACTGGAAATTCATAGACATTCAAATTTGAAACTACAACGGTGACTTTGCACTTTGCGGGTTTTATGCTCCTTAACATTTTATTCTTAGCCACACAACTACACTATCATCAATTCTCACCACCACAGGGAACGAACCTCAATTCATGTTTGGTCACATGATCGCATGGCCGAAAGATAGCCCTTGTGATCATGCGACGATAGCTTCCTAACCGTGCAAAGCTAACCACAAACTTTCATGAGAAATCCTCGGCTCCACCACCGACCAATCAAACATCAACACCTCAGCACCCGAAAGACGCCCCACTAGACTTAGTGAATTGGCAACAAAGGACCTTCACCAATTCGCTAAACATTTCATGCCTTTTCTAAACACTTAGCGACTTCCCGACTGCCGCTCGTACAATCGCCAGACAAACTAGCAAATCTTCCTATCTTTCCACGAATGTGAAACCACATTAAAATTGTCAGCACCGCTAACTTCTTTATGCCCTCCGCCAAACATTAGACTGCACCTACACCCACTGGATGCCATGTGTCACACCACCACTCACCACAACCACCGAGAAATCCAAACTCGGGCCCGCGTTCAAACTCACCTTCCCGTCAGCACGGTCCAACCAAAAACCGCCACGATAGCACCCTCTATCGAGCCCACCAAACAGCTGCAGATGGGCCCACAGTGAGATGTGGCACCCTATCACATGATTGCATAGCCCAGAAATGGGCTATGCGAACATGCGCCAGCCCACAAACACTAACTGCCACCGTTATCGCTAGCCAAAAGAAAATTGCCACCGCAACCGCCATGAAAACTGTCACTAAAACCTGCCACAACACAACTCCACAACCATGAATAAGGACATGTGTCAGTTGGTCACATGATCGCATAGCCAAAGAATGGGCTATGTGATCATGCAATAGCCAACCAAAGGCTGCCACATCACCACACTTGACCACCAAACTGTGATCACCAAACTGCAACCACCATGCCGATGGGCCCCAGGGGCACGTAGCAAGCGATCACATTATCGCATAGCCTGAAAATAGGTTATGTGACCATGTGACAGCTAATCATAGGCTGCCACATGTCAGCCTTCGGGACCATCACCGCAAGAAGCCTCACCCCTTCGGAGGACCGAACGGTTGTTGTAAAAGCGCATGGCCCTGACACATCCTTCATGCTTTAAAGACAACCATTGATCTTCTAACACGTCAGGACCCTCTGCCCAATTTGGAAACTAGGTCCCACCACCATCGCACCTGCGTAGTTAGAGAAGTAAACCACTAGGCAGCTGCATAGGACCGGGACCCACACGGCCATGTGGCAAGTGGTCGATCGCATGTCAAAAAAGTCTGACATGCGGCCATGTGACAACCAATAGGGAAGAAGCTGGACCCACCACACGGTCGGACATGCGCAGTTAAGACACTAATGAACAAGGAGAGCCAGCAGAAAAGAAATAAGGCAAAGTAAAAAACACACAGGGTTTTCACACAGATCAAAAACACATAGGAATTTTTGACAGACCAAAAGGCAAACAAGGGAGCTGAAAACAACACAGGTTTCCGATGCCAAAAGATAAGCGAACCAAACAGGAAGCACAGGATCGAAAACAACATACAGGTCGAAAACAATGTGGATTTTTGAAAACATTGTGGATTTTTGACACTATGGTAAATTTTAAAGTTTGCTTCCCACAGACCTTGAAACTCAAAAATCTTTCTGGGTTTTGCACATTAAGAGGTGCAGATTGGACCAAAGCTTGGTGACAACACAAGGAACATAGGGCAGGGCACAAACCAAGAAAACTTGCCAGGCAATAGGCCATTTGAAAGGATTTTTGCTTGACATAAAAATGGCCTAACAGTGGCTCTGGTTGGGGACGATGGGTAACTTGTTCCCATGCGAGAATTCAGATCTCTGGGAGAGTAGACCACCAACTAGACAAGAACAAGGCACTCATGGTCTGAAGAATGAGACTGTACTGATCACTACCCATGCTCATACTTCACCAAAAATTTGTAGAATTGCAACTCATATTCATTGAAGCATGCTAACCTCTCTATCACACCATTTTCCTTCTCCTAGTGCTCAGATCACCTCATAAGGAAACATCTCTTATCATTGAAAATATCATACCTCTTCCCCAGCAGAGTCACCATTTTGTTGGTGACTCGGATGGGCCAAACCAATCTGGTCAAAAGATATTGACTACTGCAAAATAACTACAACCAGAGACCTAAATAGGCTTTCTTCATGTTCTTCCCCAGTGGAGTCACCATTTTGTTGGCTTTTAAACTTATTCTCACATGGTGCCAGGTTTACACTATGATTGACAAACTGGTTAGTCTTCACTCCAAATTCTGACAAGGGAAAAAGTGCCAATTGATGAGGACCGAGGGCATCCTCCTTCTGCTTCGAGCTCAACATCACTCAGGCGGGTATTGCCTCATCTGCACACTCATGACTCTTCTTGAGTTGATGAACAAAAGGCCTGCAGATGTATTACTGTGGAATAGTTCTCAAACACCTGTAGGTATCCTGTACACTAATGAACCATGGCCTCATGCAATGAGTTTGAGAACTAGAAAGAAACCTCCTACTACTACTACCAAGATGAATGATTGATGTTGGACTGAATGGACTCCTGAAGTACCCCAAATCTCTCGTAGACCAGTGCCTTATCCAATGGGCAGCAGAGTCAAATACCTCACTGCAATAGGGCTATGAAACAAGAAGACAACACACTCACCCTGACCAGATCACACATTACCAAATCACCTGTGCACCCAGATATGCTATCACCTATCCAAAGAAAAGACCTAGGAATAGGAAATACATTAACTAGCATCCACTGGAAGACAAGCATGATGCATCTTTGATACCCCAACCCATACATATCTTAACACTAACTCTGAACCATTTATCCCTGCGAAGACAACTCCACTTGCAAACACTTAGGCAATGCAAACAGACAAATCAAACACCCTTAATGTATGATTAATGATTCAAAATTCAGATGGAGATAATCTAATACAAAAACAAGTATGCTGCAATCTCATACATAAGACAATCCTGTTATAAAATGTATTGTATTCCCATAGCCAGAAAGGGATAGAGGGAACACTCTGTATGCAGAGAAGAAGGGAAATACATGGTAGGAAGAACATTCACGGAACCAGTCCCCACAATAGTGGAAGAGAGGAACCCAGACAAAGACAAAAGTTCAACAATTTATACCACTAGCTACCTTGGAAACCCATGACAGGTTGCAACAAGCTACAAATAGCTAGCGCATAGCCTTCACCCACCAAGCCAATCAGAGACAGCCAAGAAATTTACTACAGGGGTAGGAAACATAGGCAACCTGGAGAAAGAGATCTCAAACAGATCTTGCAATTATGAGCACATTGAGATTAGGACAGAAAACTAGGAACTGCCATGAAACCAGTACAAATGGCCACCTACAAACACACCTCGAGAAAAGATTGCAATCACCCCTCACAGTACAAGTTGCTCTGCAAACAACCACCAAGAACTCAGGACCACACTGCAAATCATTTCTCACCAAACAGGGTCTAATCTGGCATCAATTCCATAAAAATATGGTACCCTCTGTCGCTGGAAATTCACAGACTTTCAAATTTGAAACTACAACGGTTACTTTGCACTTCACAGGTTTTATGCCCCTTAACATTTTACTCTTAGCCACGCAACTACGCTATCATCAATTCTCACTGCCATAGGGAATGAGCCTCAATTCATGTTTGGTCGCATGATCGCATGGCTGAAAGATAGCCCTTGCAATCATGTGATGACAACTTCCTAACCTTGCAAAGCTAACCACAAACTTTCCTGAGAAATCCTCGGCTCCACCACTAGCCAATCAAATATCAACACCTCAGCACCTGAAAGATGAACCACCAGACTTAGCAAATTGGTGACAAAGGACCTTCGCCAATTCGCTAAACATTCCATGCCTTCGCTAAACACTTAGCGACTTCTCGACTGCCGCTCGCGCAATCGCCAGACAAACTAGCAAATCTTCCTATCTTTCCATGAATGTACGACCACATTAAAATTTTTGGCACCGCTAACTTCTTTATCCCCTCCGCCAAACATTAGACTACACCTGTGCTTGCTTGATGCCACATGTCACACCACCACTCACCACAACCGCCAAAAAATCCAAACCTGGGTCTGCGTTCAAACTCACCTTCCCACCAGCATGATCCAACCAGAAACTGCCACGACAGCACCCTCCACCGAGCCCACCAAACAGCTGTAGACGGGCCCACAAGGACACGTGGCACCCTGTCGCATGATCACATAGATCAGAAATGGGCTATGTGAACATGCGCCAGCCTGCAAACACTAACCGCCACCGATACCGCCAGCCAAAAGAAAACTTCCACTGCAATCGCCATGGAAACCCTCACCGGAACCTACCACGGCACAACTCCGCAACTGCAAACAAGAACACGTGTCAGCCGGTCGCATGATCACATAGCCAAAGAATGGGCTATGCAATCATGCGACAACCAACCAAAGGCTGCCACATCACCACACTTGACCACCAAGCTGGGATCACAAAACTGCAACCACCATGCAGATGAGCCCCAGGGGCACGTGGCAAGCAGTCACATGATCGCATGTTAGAAAAGTTTGACATGCAGCCATGCGATAGCCAATAGGGAAGAAGCTAGACCCACCACATGGTTAGACAAGCGCAGTTAAGACACTGATCAACAAGGAGAGCCGGTAGAAAAGAAATAAGGCAAAGTCAAAAACTCACAAGGTTTTCACATAGATCGAAAACACACAGGAATTTCCAACAGACCAAAAGGAAAACAAGGGAGCTGAAAACAACATAGGTTTCTGATGCCAAAAGATAACAAACCAAACAGGAGGCACAGGGTCGAAAACAACACACAGGTCGAAAACAACATGGAGTTTTGAAAACACTATGGGTTTTCGACACTGTGGTAAATTTTAAAGTTTGCTTCCCACGAACTTTGAAACTCAAAAATCTTTCTGGGTTTTGCACATTAAGAGATGCAGATTGGACCAGAGCTTGGTGACAACACAAGGAACACAGAGCAGGGCACAAACCAAGAAAACTTGCCAGGCAATAGGCCATTTGAAAGGATTTTCGCATGACACAAAAATGGCCTAACACTCATTCTCACTAATTTATATTCCGTTACATAGAATCCTAATTTTTTTGTCTATCCTCTTTGAACTAAACTCCCTTTGTATTAACTTATTTTCTCTTGTCTACTTCAACAATCTACCATAACACATGATCCTTCATCTAGTGCCTCATTTTCTTTACATCATCCATATTTGGGCTATGATCACGACCAATTGTATGTTTAGATAATATGTCTTTACATTATAAATATTTATATTTTAAGACCATGATGCAAACTTAATGTTTACACTTGAGACAACATCCTAACAATAAATTATTTCTATTGATATTAAGAATATGTGCCTTGTCAATTACAAAATTTAGCATTTATATGTATCTTATTTTTAATTATATGTATCGGTTAACTATGCCAAGTAACGTAATATACAAAATATGGAGGTATTAATAGAAAAATTAACCATAATGAATTGAAGAAAAGCTCCATTATCTTATTTATATATCTAATATTCTTCTATAATAAGACCTCATATCAAAACAATAATATTTACCATGTTGAAATAAAGTTAGAACTTGAAAAAATATAATTGCAACATAAATAGAAAGACATGTACACTTACATTATTACCCAATTATGTATTCATCAACTGAACTTTTTCTTAGAGGTTACTTTACGAATATAGTCATGGGTGCGCATTTCCTCAACTTCCTAATCAAATCCACACATTTAAGACTATTTTTTTCCTTGAAATGGGAGATGCACACATATTATAAAAATTCCATGCATCAAGATTCTTATAGATTTCAATAAACCTAAAATATTTAGTTATGCTAAGTGTACAGTGCTTAACAATGCATTAGGAAAAAAACATCCCTTGTCTTCCAAGAAGTTTTAAGACAACAATACGAGCTCCAATATGTTTACAAGAAGCAACAACTCATGTCAATGTTTAATAGATAAAAACATACAAACAATTGATATAATGTTTTGTACATGATGATGTTATCTAGTTGAGGTGAAGATGTAAACTATGAAGTGATAAAGAAAAACTGGCATGGAAACCAATGCTTTTCTTAAGAGAATGTAACTAGTAGGTGGTAATGAATTAAACAAAAGTATAGTTTATTGTAGTTCAAAAACTATGATATACCAAGGAATATCACTCATTGTATAGAAGATGTACTCATAAAATTATGATGTAACGGTAAAATGTATAATTCTTGTGAATAATAGGAAAACCAAAAAGAAGGTGATTAGAAGTACAAACCTATGTCATACTTTTATAAAGGACAAGGTCAACAACACACAAACTATTCAAATTTAATGACATAAATGTGGCATTTGTGTTTAGCATTTGAAGATGATGTACAAATTGATGAAATGTGTAAAATTGGATAAATTTTATGCCTATAAATTTTTTTTAAAAAATTCAACAAGAACTGACACAGTTTTTAAATTTTTGAAGTCCATTTTTTAGCTATTGAAAAATGCTAAAAAATTGGGGTATAGTTCCCGCCAAACAAGTATATAATATTTTTTTCCTTTGATTTCAAAATATGTTATAGATGACATGTATAGCTAGTGCATAAAAGAAGAAAGTTTAGTTTTCCATGTATATTTTCTTCAATATAACTTCTCAAAGTCAAACTTATCTAAAATCAATAATTTTCATCTCTCGTCAAATTTCCCCTAACAAATATAAACCATTTAGAAAAAAATGCATATTCTTTAAGAGGACTCTCTCCTCTAGTGTTAAATATAAATATTAAATTTTTTGATATGATTTACTATTTTTGGTATTATTTTTTGAGGTATGGGTCTATTATTTGAAGTCAACATTTGGTATCATTCATTTTTGGAGAATTTTTATCATAAAAATTTATACTAGTACTTATGGGCTCATTCATGGTACATTTTGTAGTAATGAAAAGAACCTCCAAGACTCACCACAATGTGATATTAATAAAGAGAATGTACCTTCGAAGCTAAAATAAGATATAATATGAAGCTGGAGGTTCAAACAAAGGTACCTAAGGTTTTCCGTCATCCCAAGATAGCTTCTCTCTTAGGGATAATCCTTTTCATGAGAATTAATCTATTTGTGTCCTTGAAAAGTTGGGACTTGGCAAATTCATAGCTGAAGAGAAGAGGAGGAATAATATACTTGTGTCCCTAAAGAGAAGAGGGGGCTTGGTGTCATGATTTGAATGTGATTTGTCAAGAACTTGAGGAGGCATTAGACACACTCAAAGGATATGTGGAATTTCAGAGGAAATATGTTTCATGTGTAGGAATATTGGTTGTCATTATTTCCACATCACTTGAGGAGGCATTAGACACACTTAGTGGAGATGTGGAATTTTGGACGAAAGAAATATCATGTGAAGAATTGGAGGAGACATTAGACACACTAAGAGGAGATGTGGAATTTTAGAGGAAATGTATAAATCCCATTGTGGAGGGGAGATGGGAACATGAGATGGGAACACTTATGTTGTCGCAGTTAGTTCAGTGTTTCTTGAGTGAGCGGAGGGCATTAGTGAAGGTGCTTCATCAAATTCTCCAAAGGGTTGGGTTCAAAACCCTTGAAACTTCACTCTAGCTCGAATTAATGTAATAAGGGGGGGAATGTTGGAGTTTTTACATTAATTAGTTTTTGATTGCAGGAAAAAATAGGTTTTAACAGGGACCCAAAACCCCTTACAAGCTAGAATAAAAGTTTGACGTTAAAGCACACTAAAAAGAGGTAGGACTGGGGAGCAGTCCGCTAAAACCATAACCTTCAAAACAACTAGAAAAAAACCAAAAGCCAAAGACCAACAAAAAAAAAACAACCAGTACTAGGAACCAAAGCCCTAGACAAACTCCTTGCAAGCCTCATCGACTTCCTGCTTCGCTTTAGATATCTTCTTTAACGCTACATTGAACTCCGAGAGATCCTAGATCCTTTCTTGAATTTTCTTCCTTCTCACTGATCTAGTGCATTTTCCAGAGCCTTCCTCTTCTAGGTCCTCGGTGACTTCCTCTAGTTTTTTACTAAGGGAGCCAACATCCAACTCAGCCTTAATGGTCATAAAATAATCCATGGCCGAACCCATGAATTTGTTGTAGTCTTGCATATGTTTTTTCATAGCATTCTCCATTATTTCCATTCTAGCTTGAATTTCCTACACTTTTTTATCCTCCTCATTGGTAACCTTGTCCACCATAGTTTTTAGGCTATACTCCAGCATATTCTGTATAGAATCCACCTTAGCGGATATGGAACGATGCTTAAGGTTTAAATTCTTGATCTCCTGGAACACCTATTTCATTAAACAAAATGAATACATGGAAGTAGCTTTGGCCATTTGGAGAACCCCAAAGGGGGGATTGGTCTTATCATCCATGTCCTCCCTCAGTAACTAAACATTCCTTTCCTGCATGTCCACCATTTTGATGAAAGGAATGTTTTGAGAACTTCCAGGAGCATTGTCTTTCTCTGTCACTGGTAAAGTCATCTCCATGGTAGGGGGAGTATTCTCCATTGCAGTCGCATCCTTCTGAGTATCCAACCCAACATCCATAACCACTTCAAGTTTCAAGGATATGGGCACGTCGTGGTCTTCAAAGCTATCATAATCAACTAGAATTGGCACCTTTTGACCACCCACATCCTCCTCATTCTTATTATCCTCTTTGTTACTCTTGATACTATAGGTTTTACCCTTGTCCATAGTACCCGTAACATCTTCATCAGTGTCATCATTCTCCTCCGAAGCTGAATTCAAGACTAAGGAAGAAGAGTAACTGTCTTCCTCAGTAGAATCGGCCATATCATCATAGTCTTCCGCACTATCAGCTGAGGTATTTGTATCCATGGAAACCTCCTTGTCCTTCCTTAATTTTTTACCAATGGAACTCTCCTCTTTAACAACCACATCCCTAATTCTTTTTTTAACCAAACTAGATTTGGATGGGGTAATGACAGTCTCATACTGGCCTTCTTCTTTATGTATTCAACAATTAAGAGAATCAACCCTTCATGAAGAATGGGTTTCTTCTCCTTCGTCTTATGCTAGGAAATGCTTAAATGGAGGGACTGAAGAATATAGAAAGGCAAGGACACCCTAATTTTATGCCAAAAATGACAAAGAAAAACAAAGTGGTAGGAATGGGCCCATTTAAACCTACCATCTAGGGTGACATACTCCATAATCGCCATCATAACCGTTGCCCAAATTTTTTTGAACAAAGCCACATCATAGCATCCTCCAGACTCTTTAACCGGGACTTTTTTCTCCTCCTTACTCTTGGGAAAGCACCGAATGGCCTTTCGTGAAACCTTGCTTTCACAGTAAAATTTGATGCCCTTCGTGCTAAGCCTAGACACCTCAACAATAAAATCCTCTGTGATGTTCAGAGTGATGCCCGCTATAGTGATGGCCCCATCTTTCCAAGAATCAACAAATAATTTGGTAGCGCTATCTTTCACCCCATGAAATCATTCCATGTAGGTAGTAGGACCCCCCATAGTGAGAATATCCCAGGCTTCCGACATTTTTTTCCATTTAGTACAGTCCTTCGGCCCTTTGCGATTTAGCCCACCTCCCATGATTTCACAGCTAACAAAGACGGTAGTAATTGTAGAGAAATACCATATGTTACGATAATAGGTAACTTTGAAGTTAACAGGGGTTAACTCATGTCTACAATTAGTACTCTTGGGAAAGACACCACTTTTCGTAATCATTTTCCTCTATTTCTTTAAAATATGTCTAATCATCATAACTTCTCAAGATACGCCCAATCCACCCTTTTGCTTTGGGACCTGTCAAAGGCCAACTTGGCTTTCATATTGATGGTTAGATTTTCATAATCGTGTCAAATCATGATATCCTTGGCTTTAACTGCAAAATTGGCCAGCTCATTAGTAGTACAATTCACTTCCCGATAGACGTGAGATATTATGACTTGTTTAAAGGAATTAATAATGACGGGTGAACCCACAATACTGGGTTACACTTTTTCGGAGGAAGGAATCTGTCCCGAAAAGCATTTTCGGCAAAACATTTTTTATCAACTTTCTATAGAAACTAACTTCAAATTTCAATCGTAAGTATTAAACTTACGATCGAAAGTCCTTAGACAAAGGACTTTCGATCATAAGTAACTTTCGATCGAAAGTTCCTTAGTAACTTTCAATCAAAAGTTACTAAGGGACTTTCGATTGAAAGTCCCTTAGTAATGACTTTCGATCGAAAGTCATTAGTTAGGGTTTTCTTTGGCAAAAATCCCTTAGTAATGACTTGACTTTCGATCGAAACTAGATGACTTTCGATCGAAAGTCCCTTAGTATGGACTAAATTTTGCATTTTTTGCCAAAGTTCTTTCGATAGAAAGTACTTTCGATCAAAAGTACTTTATTACTTTCGATCGAAAGTGCCTAAAATGGGAGATGGTTTCAAGTTTTCAAGAAATTTTGAGAATTTCATGGCTTCGGGCCTCAAGCGCGCTGATCAAATGGATGAATAAAAAGACATCCTTTTGCATACAACAAGTACTCAGAACTAGCTTTCTAACAATTATATATTTGACTATTTTTAAATTTATCATGTGTATGATTTTTGACGTTAAATGAATGTAGGTTTTTTATCAAATATAAACCTCTAAGTTTGACATTCAATGAAAAATAGTAAAACAAGGATAAAAAATTTGGAAAAATAATAGTGCCCTCCGTATTCAAGTCTACTGTCTATTAAAAAAATAATAATTGAAATTCGATAAATACACAATAAGTTATAGGCTATGTAGTCAAGGTAGGTCAAAATTTTGGTTTAGTCAACTTCAAACATTAATAAAATATGAAATAATAGTGATAATGTCATCAAACCAATTGCATGCCCTCCGTATGGATGTTACAAAACTAAATTCAAAAGAATCGCATTCATATCTATTTTACAAAAAAAGTTATGCTCTATGAAAATAGTGTTACTACTTGAAAATGACATTTTCAGAACCATACAAGTTTTCATGGGAGAAAGAAAAAGGTATTCAAATAAATTAAAAAAAAATTTAAAAAAATATATTTAGAAACTAGATAGAAAATCCTAAAAGACTATAATTTACTTCATCCTCCGATTTCAAGCGGTTCAACGACAATATGCATCCGAATCTGAAAGTTTTTTTCAAAATGTAGAGTTCAGTGTCCATTCAGGCTAAAAAGTGTAACCCACTATTGTGGGTTCACCCTGACCCTAGCCTCCTCGGTAATCTCCTTAATAGTCCATGATGGCTTAGTCTTGTCACTGATGCATTTTAAAATATTCAAAGAGTCACCCTCGATCCAAACATTTTGGGTCATATTTTCCTTGATGATTTTGAGCATCTGAAGAAGGGCCATAGCCTCCTCCATGTGGTTGTTTTGCACCCCAATAGGCATCGCCACTATAGCTAAACAATTAGCCATGTCATCACGGATGAGATCCCCATAGCCAGTTGGGCCCGGGTTACCCTTAGCAGTGCCATTGAAATGTATTTTTATCCATCCGGGTGGAGGAGAAATCCATATGGCATTCTCCCTAGGATTGGGGTTTTTATTTGTTATCCCCACACCCATGTCACCAGCATTGAAATCCAGCATCCTTCTAGAGGACATTTTGAAGTTTTCCTTAATGCTTCTCTTTATCTTCTCGCTATCACCTTAGGTGGAAGATCAATATTCCTAAAGACTCTGTCATTGTGTTCCCTCCATAATCTCCACATAACATGGGGTGGAATGATATTCCGTAGATGTTGATCAATGGGAGTCTCAGCTTTTCTCCACTGATTACAAAAAATTTCCATGTTATTGGGAAAAAACCACTTAATCTCCTAGCATTATAATAACAGGTTCCAAACCTCCCAAGCATAACTACAATCAATGACAAGATGAAAAACCATTTCCTCTACCTTTTTACATAAGAAGCGTCTATTACTCAACATCATTCCCCATTTCTGGAGGTTTTTACATTAATTAGTTAGTTTAGATTAATAAAATAAATTATGTGTGGAAAGTTTCTTTCCTTTCTACGAAGTTATTTACCAGAATAATGGCTTTAATAGACAAATGTGAATCAATGTAAGGATCATGTTTTTTGCATCAATATCAATTTTTATATCAAAATATGCTCTAAGCAAATGTTTTATGCTTTGAATACTCTCAGTATGCAGGAGAAGGCGTTTTCTATGTTTTTTTATAGCATCAGTTATGTGTATAAATGAATGTGAAGAGAGTAGTAATTTCTCCTAAAATCCCATGTAGCTCCATGTGAGTACATTTTAAGAGCTCTGAGAAGCTCCACATTTTTTGAGTGTAGCCTCAGATCGTTGCTAATAGTTTCTAGTAAGTAGTTTTTATATTAGTAGATTTTTGAGTTTGAGTATTTTGTAATAGTTATTTTCAGATTTTAAATAGAAAGAAATAAAGAAAATTGCATGCCTTCAACCATTTTTTATTTTCTTCATTTATTTAATTATTCTGTTGTGCATTCCCAGTGATTGGTAAAATAGAGTTTGCAACCTTTGTGCTCTACCCTATTATGGGTATTTTAGTCTCTTGTTTTGGTATTAGAGCATTTGTAGTTTTAGATTTTGGGCATTCTAAAATTTGTATATGGTATCAAAGCTCCTTTGTGGGTATATTTAAATTTCTAACTTGGTATCAAAATAATTTGGCTCTAAATCCTTGCGAATTTGGACATTTATTTTTTCTAATTTTTTAAGTTTCTTGTGTGGGAGCAATGGTTGGAGATGAAGGAAAGTGCTGCAAGTAGCCACCATCCTTTAATGGATAGAACTATGATGTTTGGGAAAATAAGATGAAGACCATAATGGTAGAAAATAATTTATCAGAGCTTGTGGTCAATGGGTTTGTGGATATAACTAAACGTTCTTAGTTTATTTATCTCTATAAAAATCAGAAGAACCAATTGAAGGAGCAAAGATGCAAAAACATCAAGTTTTATATAATAAACCTTGATAGTGACAATATTTCCCAAAATAAAATTAGCTAACTATGCTAAATAAGCTTGGGAAAATCTCCAACCAAGCTATTTAAGGGGATTGATAAAGTCATATTGGTGAAGCTCCATATGCTTCGAAGAGATTTTGAGACTATTCTAATGAAGGATAGTGAGTCCATTTTATATTTTAGTACAAGAGTATCTTGTTTGATTAACCAACTAAGGAGGAATGGAGAAACCATAGAGGAGTAGAGGATTGTGGAGAGAATCCTCCAAGATTTTCCCTCAAAGTTTGATACAACAGTGATTATCATTGAAGAGGAAAAGGATATCTCCATATTAACTGTGGGTGACTTAAGTGGTTCCTTGCAAACCCATGAGGAACACCTAAATAGGTCTGCAACCTCTTCCTAAGATTAAGCTTTTGAAGCTCAAGCCAATGCAAGAGGAAAGGGAGGAGATATAAACAACTCTAGATAGAGATCACAAAGAAGATGTTGTGGTAACTCTAGATAAGAAAGTACTAGAGGAGAAATCTCATGGTGAGTATGTAGAAATGAGGGAGAAAGAAGCTCTCAGAATAACTCTAGGAAAGGAAAGAAGAACACAACTCAAATAAGAGAAATGTTGAATGCTATTATTGCCATAAATTTCAGCATTATGAAATTGAATGCTGGAAAAAGAAAAATGATCAGTCAAGGAAAAATGAAAATATGGATTATATAAATGTGGCTAAAGGTAATTAGTCCAAAGCATTCATCATGTACAATATTTGTGAAGAAGGTAACCACAAGGTTTGGTATTTTGACAGTTGTTGTAGTAACCAGATGAGTGGTAATGAAAGTCTTTTCTCTTTCATTGATAAAAAGATAAGGTTTGAAATTAAAATGGGAAACAATATAACTTTTACTATTGAGAGAAAAGGATTTATTATGATCCACATGAAGAAATCTAAGAAGAAGGAGATTCATAAAGTGTATTTTTTCCATAGAATAAAGGACAACTTAATGAGTGTTGGATATCTCATTGAAAATGGATACAAAGTGTTGACGAAGAATGGCCAACGTGTCATTTATGAAAAATATGTGAGTGAGATAGTGGTTGCAAAAATTCAAATGAAAAATAAATGGATGTTTCCTTTGAGGATAAAGACACATTTCTCTTCTCAGTTTGTAGTTTCACCTCCAAAACATGCATGTACAATAGTACATTAACTATTAGCCTTTAATAGTGTGATTGAAAGATATGATACCTAAGGTATGGGTATCTTTTCTATGTTGGTTTAAGTTTATTATGCAAGAAAAGAATGATAGATGGTTTACCAAACATTGTAGATTCAAGTAGCAAGTACAAGGATTACATTTTGGGTAACCCACATAGGTTTCCCTCTAAATAAGGTAAATCTAGAAGGGAAAGAACACCATTGGAGCTAGTGCACACTGATCTGGTTTTCCCTATAAAAACCACTTACATTGGGGGTAGTACATATTTTATGACCTTTATATAGATGATTCCACTCATAAGACATGAGTTTATTTTTTGAAGCATAAATCTGAACCTTTTGACAAGTTTTTTTTGTTTAAGGCCTAGGCTAAAAACAATGTACATTACATTGAATTTCTAATGTTTGATAGAGGGGTTGAGTATACCGCCAATCAATTTGTAAATTTTTGGAAGAAATATGGAAAAAAGGAGCTTACAATTAATTATACTCTGTAGCCAAATGGACTATTGAAAGAAAGAATAGAACCATCACTAAAATGGAAAGGAGAATTATTAAATAAAAAAGACTCCTAAATGATTATTGAGGAGAGGCTATAGAAATAAATTTTCATTTGATAAATAGAAGTCTAACAAAGGCAGTCTACAATAAGATTCCTCTTGAAGCATGAGGAAAGCATAGATGGATGGTTGAACACTTGAGAGTGTTTAGGTGTGTAGCATCCGCACACATGCCAAAGGATCAAAATGAAAAGTTGGATGAAAAGTGTGTAAAGTGTATCTTTATGGGATATATTCCTAAATTAAAGATATATAAGTTTTATAATTTGGTCACGAAGAATATTATCACAATTAGAGATATGGATTTAATTGAGAATGAGTTGTGGAGTTCATTGAGAATAAGTCATGGGATGGCTCAATGGATGCATCTTCAAGAACATCAAGTGGATTACCAATTAATGATTAAGAAGATGAATATGATGATCAATAAGATGATACATCGACAAATACAGAGATCTCCTAATAGGTCCTAACAACTCTTGCTAGAAACATACAAAAAGGAAGGAAACCTTAGATAGCTAGAGAATCAACTCCTAAAAGCTCCAAATAGGTTCTAACATAGATTGCACAAAAAAGTAGCAATAGTAGTGAGAGTTTAGATAAAACTCTCACCTCTCTAATGTTAACAAAGAGGAATATTCTCATAATTGCATCGCTCGATAATCATACATAATACTGAAACATCAAAAGGGACATGAATCATTTGATAGAATATGCTAAACAAAGATCACCTCATGAGTGTGGGTGGGTATTAAACTAACGGCACTAAATGAAAATATCTCAAAAATAGGTTTGTACACATGATAATGTACAATCTATTTGATATAGATTTTTTACATGCATGGAAAAACATTATAATTGCATTTGTGATGCTTAATTGCCCTAAATGCACAATGTTCTATCATAGATAATACACTTGAAGTAAATGACAAAATATTTCAAAAAAAATATAATATTATTAAAATGTAAAGGGATTGGCTAAGGCTTGTGATTTGATTGATAAAATATCTTGAAATAATTTTGTATCACAAAAATTGATGATTGCAAGATATTTACAAAATATGCTAGTGGCTGAAGACATTCATAAAAAAGGAGTTTCAATTACATAAAAGGTTTTTAATGCTACCAATACATAAAATATTTACAATAGAACCTCTATTTTCATTTTTTCAATAATAGTTGCTTACCATGGATAAAATGAAATTGAAAATTTTGATGAGTTTTTCCTTACACATGATTACTTATCTCAAGATTTATAGAGCATGGAAATCTATGACATAAACCGTAGATGACCCATTTAGAATAGTTCTTCTCTGGGGTAGTATTTCTCTAGACAATGATGAAGGAGTACCTTAGTATAACTCATGAGTAATAAGTTACAAGTTTCTAAATGATTTTTGTAAAAAGTGACTTTTGTCATGATTTTGTAAAATAGTTAGAAAATAAACTTTATATATGCAAAAAAGTGATAAATTTCTAACTAAGACAAAGCTTATTTTATTTTCTCAAAAAGTAAAGGGGTAGTTATCAAGTAGTTACTAGTTGGTTATATAAAGAATCCTACAAATACAAGGTAATTTTTAATGTAAAGAGTGATTTTTACAAAGGGAAAACTATGTTCATAAATTTCAAAAGAGACTTTTGGTGTTACACTATGTACACAAGTATTTTTGGTCTTGTATATTTTCAAAGATATAATGAAGATCCTAGTTAGTTACATGTCTTTAAATATATTCATGAGTTTTTGTTACTAATTTTTGATATGTTAAGTTGGAAGAATCAAATAGTTTTTCTAATATATGTAATTGATAAAATGAAGTGCACCCAGTTATTGGTATCTCAATTTAAGTGTGTTGGCATAATCTATATTTTCTTATGTCAAGGTTTTTAATCCTTCTTTCATCACAATTGCATCATATGCTTAAACCGGGCCCTTTATAATCATTATTTGTTGTCATCTCAAATAGTATTGGTATGTCTACTATTGGTTTTCAATTATACACTTTCTTTAGTTTTATGTTTCTTCCTTTATGTACTTTCAATTTAAAAAATATACAAAAATTAAAAATACCCCCATCATACAAGCGAACTACCCCTCTCAAACACAAAGGAAGATTCTTATCTAATTGCAATCTCTACAATTGTTGGCATGGTTATCACGACTCTTTTAGGAAAATAGAATCTATTTTAGGGAAATAATTGCAATGACGAATTGCAGTGAAATATTTATCAAAACCCATATTACTTGCTTGGGGTGCCTGAATACCTTGGTTCTGGTTAGTTATTTCAATTAGGGGAGCCAAGACAACACCAAAACTACTAGTTTAGGGAGCTAGAAAACCCTAGATTTATGTAAAGCTATGGCTTTAGGTCTGAGGCAGCTTGAGCTTGAGGCCACTGTCATTTTTATTTGCTGGATTGCTTGTGTTTCAGCTAGTAATCTCTATTGGGGGATTCTGTAAAGCCTATGTCCTTGCTCCCCAGCTATCTTTCTAATGTCGGTGCTAATATTTCCTATCTTTCTTAGCCATTGTAAAGGGTTATGGCTCCCTCCAAAAACCGACTGTATATGGTTTTGGGGCCCATTCAAAACCTGTTTTATCTAATAAAAAACATTGTAAATATTTATTTTTTATGATTAGTTTACAACATAAATTGTGGATAGTTTGTGTTATTTTCTTTCCATACACTTGGAAACCCTATTTTATGAGATAATTGTATGAAAACTATGTATTGTGATGTACTATAAGTTTTTTCTATTTTTTGAGTAGCCTATGGACATCTTTTGGTGATACTCATTTGATAATCTTTCTCTAAAATTATATTGTAATTTAATTTTAATTTGTTATCTTATATTGGGAACCTTTAGGAGTATTATTTTTATCCTCAAAAAAGAGTTTTCCAAAATAAGCCACTATTCTTTTGTATGTATTCTAATTATGTTCATTTTATTTATTTATTTATATGTGGCAATGGATAAATGTTAAGAAATGAATACATGTAAAATATTAAAGAGGCATCATGCATAAAGGAAATGAAATCTCTAAAATGATTCACGTAGTCATTAGTGTAGAGACCTAAAGTTGAGCATTTCCAGATACAATAGGATCACAATAAAATATCATACTACCCCACTTTCTCTTCTACAAATTGAATAAAAGCCATAAACAAAGTAAATCAAGTATATGAGCCAAGGATCATGTAATAACTAAACTAAGAAAAAATATACATTCTCATTGGTTCATTTATAAACTCTATAGTATTAAGAACTTGATTGTCAAGCTTCTATAGCAAATCCTTGTTATTCTCTCCTATCTATAAAAAAAATAAAATTTGAAATCAACATATTTGAAGTATAATTATGGTTCATAGGTGTGTACAAAATGATTAAAATTATAAAAAAAGAGTATAACACCATAAGATTAAACCCTGTGTCATATTTAAAAATGACATTTTCTCAAGAAAGAAAGCATATAAATATAAATGAAATATAACCAAAATATATATATGTTGTTTCAAAGAAAGCTATATTTCCAAAATATTGTTTTCAAAATGAACAAAGCAAGACATTGATCATACTGGAAAGATGATGATTTATTGTAGGATCTCCATAAATGGCTTATGGAAGGCCAAATTTATATGTTTTCAATTGAGTGAATCAATGGTGAGGATTGACACTTTAACCAAAGCTTGAGATAAATTTGGTTAAGTAGTTGTGAGATGGAGGGTGGAAAGAAAGAGTGTTTTATAATTTTATGTATATTTTAGGGTAAATGATTAATTAATGCTTAATCATGATCTATTAGAGATTTTTAAAATGGAAAATTTAATAAATAAGATTCATTAAATTATGTGAAAGATAATGTGGGGAACAAATAAAAATAGAATTTATTTATTCTTGAGACTTCTCTAAAATGAGTAAGTAATTAAAGCACTTTCATAATTTGTTTATTTAATAGGACATGTGTATGGAGTAGGTGATGTTGGGATGTGATTTTTTTTAAGCCTTTACATTTTCACCTTTTGAGAAGGTCTTGTGACTAGAGGTCAAATAATGTCAATTCAATGAAAAGTAAAATTTATCTTAGTTGGAAGAGACAGGAAAAAAGGCATGATGCCCAATTTATTAGAAGCATGGGAGAGATAAAAGTGAACAAGACAGATAGAATGATCCATAAATATAATAACCAAGTTTGCAAAACATAGGTGTAACATTGAAATGGATGAAAGGAGTAGAGGATAAAAAATAAAAATATTAGGATAAATTAAAAGGATAGATGGATTAGGATAAGAATATTGGAGTGGGGATGGAAGTGTGTGATAGATAGACCACAAAAGATAGTCATGTCTGGTCTATGTGAAGATAGTCATGTCCTTTGATAAAATATTTAGAATAGAACCTCTATTATCATTTGTGCAATAATAGTTGGTTACCATGGATAAAATGAAATTGAAAATTTTGATGAGTTATTTCCTTACACATATGATTACTTATCTCAAGATTTATAGAGCATGGAGATCTATGATATAAAAGGTAGATGACCCATTTAGAATAGTTGTTCTTTGAGGTAGTGTTTCTCTAGACAAGGATGAAAGAGTACCTTAGTATAACTCATGAGTAATAAGTTACAAGTTTCTAAATAATTTTTGTAAAAAGTGACTTTTGTCACAATTTTGTAAAATAGTTTGAAAATAAACTTTATATACACAAAAATGTGATAAATTTCTAACTAAGACAAAGCTTATTTTATTTTCTCAAAAAGTAAAGGGGTAGTTATCAGGTAGTTACTAGTTGGTTATGTAAAGAATCCTATAAATACAAGGTAATTTTTAATGTAAAGTGTGATTTTTACAAAGGGAAAACTATGTTCATAAATTTCAAAAGAGACTTTTGGTGTTACACTATGTACACAAGTATTTTTGATCTTGTATATTTTCAAAGATATAAGGAAGAACCCAGTTAGTTACATGTCTTTAAATGTATTCATGAGTTTTTATTACTAATTTTTGATATGTTAAGTTGGAAGGATCAAATAGTTTTTCTAATATATGTAATTGATGCAATGAAGTGCACCTAATTATTTGTATCTGAATTTAAGTGTGTTGGCATAATCTATATTTTCTTATGTCAAGGTTTGTTATCCTTGTTTCATCACAATTGCATCATATGCTTAAACTAGGCCCTTTGTAATCAGTATTTGTTGTTAATCTCAAATAATATTTGTATGTCTACTATTGGGTTTCAGTTATACACTTTCTTTAGTTTTATGTTTCTCCCTTTATGTACTTTCAAGTTAAAAATATATAAAAAATAAAAATACCCCCATCATACAAGCGAACTGCCCCTCTCAAGCACAAAGGAAGATTCTTATCTAATTGCAATCTCTACAATTGTTGGCATGGTTATCACTGCTCTTTACGAAAATAGAATCAATTTTAGGGAAATAATTGCAATGACGAATCTATTTACCAACATCCTCAAAAGTCACATTTTGGTTATAATTTAACATTATAAATATTTATTTTTTACGATTAGTTTACAAAATAAATTGTGGATAGTTTGTGTTATTTTCTTTCCATACACTTGGAAACCCTATTTTATGAGGTAATTGTATGATAACAATGTATTGTGATGTACTATAAGTTTTTTCTATTTTTTGAGTAGCCTATGAACATCTTTTGTTGATATACATTTGATAATCTTTCTCTAAAAGTATATTGTAATTTAATTTTAATTTGTTATTTTATACTGGGTACCTTTAGGAGTATTATTTTTATCCTCAAAAAGAGTTTTCCGAAATAAGCCACTATTCTTTTATATTTATTCTAATTATGTTCATTTTATTTATTTATTTATATGTGGCACTAGGTAAATGTTAAGAAATAAAGACATGAGGCATCATGCATAAAGGAAATGAAATCTCTAAAATGATTCACGTAGTCATTAGTATAGAGACCTAAAGTTGAGCATTTCCAAATACAATAGGATCACAATAAAATATCATCCTACCCCACTTTCTCTTCTACAAATTTAATAAAAGCCATAAACAAAGTAAATCAAGTATATGAGCCAAGGATCATGTCATAAGTAAACTAAGAAAAAATATACATTCTCATTGGTTCATTTACAAACTCTATAGTATTAAGAACTTGACTGTCAAGCTTCTAAAGCAAATCCTTGTTGTTCTCTCCTATCTATAAAACAAAATAATATTTGAAATCAACATAGTTGAAGTATAATTATAGTTCATGGGTGTGTACAAAATGATTAAAATTATAAAAATAGAGTATAACACCATAAGATTAAACACTATGTCATATTTAAAAATGATATTTTCTCAAGAAAGAAAGCATATAAATATAAATGAAATATAACCAAAAATATATATATGTTGTTTCAAAGAAAGCTAGATTTCCAAAATATTGTTTTCAAAATGAACAAGGCAAGCCATTGATCATAGCAGAAAGATGATGATTTATTGAAGGATCTCCTTAAATGGCTTATGGAAGGCCAAATTTATATGTTTTCAATTGAGTGAATCAATGGTGAGGATTGACACTTTAACCAAAGCTTGAGATAAATTTGGTTAAGTAGTTGTGAGATGGAGGGTGGAAAGAAAGAGTGTTTTATAATTTTATGTATATTTTAGGGTAAATGATTAATTAATGCTTAATCATGATCTATTAGAGATTTTTAAAATGGAAAATTTAATAAATAAGATTCATTAAATTATGTGAAAGAGAATGTGGGGAATAAATAAAAATAAAATTTATTGATTTTTGAGACTTCTCTAATATGAGTAAGTAATTAAACCACTTTCATAATTTGTTTATTCAATAGAAAATGTGTATGGAGTACGTGATGTTGAGATGTGATTTTTATAAGTCTTTAGATTTTCACCTTTTGAAAAGGTCTTGTGACCTGAGGTCAAATAATGACAATTCAATGAAAAGTAAAATTTATCTTAATTGGAAAAGATAGGACAAAAGGCATGATGCCCAATTTATTAGAAGCATAGGAGAGATAAAATTGAACAAGGGAGATAGAATGATCCATAAATATAATAACCAAGTTTGTAAAACATAGGTGTAACATTGAAATGGATGAAAGGAGTAGAGGATAAAAAATAAAAATATTAGGATAAATTAAAAGGATAGACGGATTAGGATAAGAATATTGGAGTGGGGATGGAAGTGTGTGATAGATAGACGACGGAAGGTAGACATGGAATTGTTTCTTATGTCAATCTTTGTATCGATTTTTATTGCTATTAATATCTACCCTGCCCCTATCAACACTATGTAAGTTTATAAATATGTTATGGCATGTTTCAATAATTTTGCTACCCAAATGCTGTTTTTTCAAAACGTCACGTGGGACCCATTTATACCATTTATTCACGTTCAACTTTCATAATTCCATTCTATTTTCCACTTCCGTAGGTTGGTTGTGTTTCAGGTATAGATGTACAGTAATAACAGGTTTCAATATTTTCAATTCTCACACAGGATACCTCCTGAAGTCATTGCCAGCCTGAAAAACGTAGCATTCTACCTCAATCTCTCATGGAACTAAGCCTGGCCCGTGATAAAGATAAACTGGCATGGAAGCCAACGCTTCTCATGCAAGACTGCAACTAGTAGAGGGTAATTAATTAAGAAAAGAACAGACAAAAAGAACAATATAGCAAGGAATATCATCCTTTGTATCTAAGATGTGCTCGTGAAACAATGATGAAACGATACAATATATAATTCCTGTGAACAAAATAAAACAAACAGTAAAACGTATATTTCTTGTGAACAACCACCAAAGGAAAGGCAAATCATATAAGGCATAAACCCGTTTAATTCTATGGTGTCCCATACCATAAAATCTTGCATTTCGCATGCATTATTCTAACCTGCTTCGAGTTTGAGATCCATATTGACATTTCTAAAGCAGCGAAACCAACAAGAATCGATATGGAGAAGGCAATGGAAAAGCTTTTGTCAGTGCTGTTGTTGCTGTTTTGTGGTAATTGGCAGGTGGTTCATGGAGAATTCGATTACAGAGATGCTCTATCTAAGTCTATCCTTTTTCTAGAGGCCCAAAGATCTGGTAAACTCCCACAGTCTCAACGAGTAAACTGTAGAGGAGATTCTGACCTTACAGATGGGCACTTGCAAAACATAAGTAGAAGTGGATCCTTGTTCAATTTGTTTGGGAATAGAAATAGAAGTGTCCCATCATAGTATCTGCACTCTTCATTGACGCCATACATAATGTTGTGTGCAACTCAATCGCAGGTTGATTTAGTTGTGGGTTACTACGATGCAGGCGATAATGTGAAATATGGGCTTCCCATGGCATTCACTATCACCACACTCGCTTGGGGGACACTCGATTATGTGAAAGAGTTGAAAGCTGCAGGATAGATTCAGAATGCAAGGGACGCTATTAGATGGGGCACTGATTACTTTCTCAAGGCCAGTGCAAGTCCAAATCAGTTAAGGGTTCAGGTACAACTACTAATATGCTCAGCATTAGATAAGTAGGAAATATTTTAGAGAGTAAGTCAAATTATGATATTTCTATTAAGATTGAATTATGTAGTTTTTGAGTCATTGATCTGTGTTTCGTACATAGTGGTTCAAAAAAATCCATCACTCATGAGAATAAATAGAACACTTAACATTCAACTCATTTAAGTGATGTTCACATAAATGAAGCACTGGAAAGTCACTGATCTTAATACTACTCCAGCTCAAAACCACTAAACCACTTATGAAAAACTAACAAGATTCATGTTGATGTTGATGCATAAAATAGGTGGGTGATTCTGTGGCAGACCATGATTGTTGGGAGCGTCCAGAAGATATGGACACTCCTCGAACTCTTTACAAGATTGATAAAGACACCCCTCGGTCAGAAATTGCAGCAGAAACCGCCGCAGCATTAGCTGCCTCCTCCATTGTTTTCAGAGTCGTAGACCCTCGTTACTCATACCTTCTCCTCCAACGTTCTCAATCGGTATGTTTGCTGTTTGGGTGCTCATGTAAAATAAAAACCCTAGCCGTTAACTACCATTCTAAAATCAACAAGTTCCATCAATCGCTTTTCGGAAATGTTATACATCCATCATGATTCTAATCAGCCTTTTATGTTTCCCTTCAGCTTTTCAGTTTTGCCGACTCATGCAAGAGCACCTACAAAGGAGAGTGCCCCTTTTATTGTTCTTATTCAGGCTACAATGTAAGTTGAATTTTGTTTTATTTCAAGATATGTACTTTTAACTAGACGTTCCAGTTTTAACTAGCTGGGCGTGATTTCAGGACGAGCTTCTCTGGGCTGTATCTTGGCTATACAAAGCTACCAAATCCCCATATTATTCAAACTACATTAACCAGCACGATGATCTAAGAGCATACGTTAATGAATTCAGCTGGGATCTCAAATATGCAGGAATTCAAGTGCTCCTAACAGATGTAAGCATAGACTGATTGGTGCAAATTTTTAAATAAAATATTACACAAACATACACTAGATTAAAGCTAACTTATGCACTTCACGATCCAGTTATATTTCCAAGGGGAAGCGCAATTCTCAGCCTACAGAAGTCATGCAGAAAGTTTTTTGTGTTCAATTCTTCCAGGCAGTCCCATTCGTTCTGTTAAAAGCACTCCAGGTTAGGGTTACTTCGCTATTTATTCACTAGTACCAATAACAATCCATCAAAACCCTCATTGATATTATATAATTCTCCTTTTGTAATAGCAACTATCAAAATTCTAAAATTGTTTTGTTGCAGGAGGTTTGTTGTATGTTAGAGAGGGCGCCAATACTCAATATGTTACCAGTGCCGCTTTTTTGTTGGCAAGATACAGTGATTTACTATCAGCTAAGAGGCAAACATTGTCATGCGGCAACACACTCTATAAAGCCAGCGATGTTATGGGCTTTGCAAAGCTGCAAGTAAGCACACTACATATATTTGTATTTGTATTTATATTTGTATTTGTATTGTGGGCCATACAATATAATGAAACCTAATCATACCTTTTGCAGATTGATTATTTATTAGGAAGGAATCTTATGGGCATTTCATATATGATAGGAGATGGGTCCAAATATTCAAGGCAACCACATCACAGAGGTGTGCATCACTTTGAGGGCTTATTTGTTGGAATCAGCGATGCAGGCCTTGATTTCTCTCATATCTTGCTTGATACCCAGAATCTCATTGTCTAGATTAGTGAATTTCTTCTTGAGCAATCCTTTGAACCTATCATACCCATCGCTAGCCATGGTAGTGTGCTAAGTGTTGGGGGAATTGACCTGCTAAGTGTGGGGAGAGGGTGGGGTCGGGGTATTGCTGCGAGGGATTTCATTCACCACAGGTGGGGGATTCAAAGGAGGAACGCTGCTAGACCTTGGAGAGCTCAAATGCTCAGTTGAGGAGCCCTTAATTGATCGAGAAGAGCCAAAGGTATCCATGTCCTTCGAACGCATCTTGTCCTCAGAGGCTGCTTCCATTAGTCATCTTTTACACTTTTCCTAGGCAATTTTGTTGGAGCATCGCCAAACGGTACCATCCAAATCAACCTCCATCCCCACCTGACTGTCGGATATTTTTGGTTTCTTGGGCCTCTTCTCATCTTCAGGAGTGCTATCTTCCTCCATCTTATCTTTCTGATGCAGGAGCATCCTGGGTGTAAGAGCAATCTTGCATCACCCAAAAATATATTTCTGTTTTTATATTCAATAAGGGCTATTTTGTGCAGAGCTGCTATTTATGGAAAGTTACTATTTTTGGTAATTTTTGTATGTGCTCAGAATGATCTAATTTCTTTCTTGGAGGTTCATTTTGGTCATATAAGTCTGCCAGTAAAGTTTCATTGCCAGATCAAGTGTATATTGGAAGATATTAAAGATTTTCGGTATTGGCAGTAGGGTACAGAAACTTTTAACTCAATTTTGAAGGCTTTAGAGGCCCCAGATGAGGTCAAAAATTTGCGTGATGGGCACTTGCGCGGATTAGGCCTGTAGAGCGCTTCGTGGCGTTTCCGAAATGGGGTTATAATAGCCGATCGGGTCAACTGGTGATGACTTATGGTCTTCGAAAGTTGGGCCACCTGAAATGGCGGAAAATAATTTTTTTCAAAAAAATTTTTCTGATTTCAAAGGTTATCTTGAGCCGACTATGATGTAATAAAATGTAAAATAAAATAATTCTAAGTTTGGTCGGCCTTATTGGCTAAAATTCTGGAACCTTCTCAGGCGGTGGAAAATTGCCTATATAAGGAAGGCTGTATTATTGTCTTAGGCAGTTCAGAATAGTTCTGGGTAGTAGATCTAGGTAATAGTTCGAGGCTTTGTCCTACAGAATATTGTAAGGGAATGCCCATGTGGCTTTGCATATTGTAATTCTGAAAGTTTGTAATTCCACATTTGTGGAGATAATAAGAAGTCAATTTTCTGTTCTTGCATATTGTTGTTGTTTCTCTATTTCTGTTATGTGTTTGTGGTATTAAGAGGAGCACCTTTCATCAAGTGGTATCAGAGTAGGAGTTCTTGAGTGTGTAAACAAATCACCGACTGTGAGGCAGTTTGCACCAGGACCGCGGCTAGGGTTTCAGCGCGCATCACAAAAATACCTCCATGAAGGGAACGTGACGGAAGAGCTGGTGTTGTAACACCTGAGGTTAGAGAGCTACAGAGACAAGTGAGAGCATTGCAAAAAAAGATTCGCAGATGAATGAATCTTAATGTCAGAGATGAAAGCGAGGATGAAGCCTAAGAAGAATATCAAGAAGGAGAAGCTGAAATTGTGAACCAGGAGGAAGAAAGACTTTTTCGGGCGATTTCCAAGATTGGGAAAAGACCTAAGATTGAGGCTCCTACATTTTCTGAAAATCTTAACCCAGAGGAATTGATTGACTGGATCAATGAATGTGAGGAGTATTTTCAGTATGAAGATATTGAGAATCCTGATAGGGTCAAATTTGCGAAGGCCAGACTGAAAGATCATGCGAAGATCTGGTGGCAAGAAATTCAATTGGAGTGAAATAGAAGAGGGAAAGATAAAATCACAAGATGGGATCGGATGGTGGATAAATTGAAGTGACAGTTCATTCCTGTTGATTATGAGCTTGACCTACTAAAAAAAATGCAAAGTTTGAAGCAAGCAGGAAGATCTGTTAAGGAGTATACAGAAGAGTTCTATCGACTCCTCATCAAAATAGGCCATGCACAAGTTGATAAGGAGAAAGTTTCCCAATACCTTAATGGGTTAAGGCCAAGCATTCAGGAGGAGTTGAATCTGGTTCGAATGAACAGTATTGAAGAGGCATACCAGTTTACCCTAAAAGTAGAAGAAAAGCTGAACAAGAAGTTTGAGAGCAGACAAAATGGAAGAGGTCATGGTGGAAGATCTGGTGGACGGTCATATGGTGGCCGAAATAAAGATTCGAAAAAGAAGGATGAGGCCAGTAGCAGCCAGAATCAGAGAGGAAACAATTCTAATCATTTCCAAGATCAGAATAATAGAGATCAGAGGGGAAGAGGAAGAGGACAAGGTTCAGGAAGAGGAGGCTTCCGTGGAACATATTTTCATTGTAGAGAAAAAGGTCATAGGGCATTTGAATGTCCTCAGCGCCAAGGAAGAACAGATAAGAGAAATGAAGGCCAGGCTAGAGTTGCACATGTAGATGAAGATGTCAGATCATCAAATTCTGAAGATGCTGAAAGAGGAGAAACGTTGATTAATAGAAGAGTCCTATTGAGTGGTGAGAATGAACCTGAGCAAAGGAGGAGCCTGTTTCTCACCAGGTGCAAGTGTGAAGGTAAATGTTGTGATGTGATCATTGATAGTGGAAGCACTGACAATTTGGTGTCAGAAGAGATGGTGACAAAGTTGAAGCTCAAGAGACAGAAACACCCACATCCATATCGGATTGCCTAGGTACAGGATGACCACAAGGTCATGGTCAACGAACAATGCCTAGTGAAGTTCAAGGTTGGTGGATACCAAGATGAGGTATTGTGTGATATCATATCTATGGATGCATGTCATATGTTGTTGGGTAGACCATGGTAGTTTGACAGATGTGCTGTAAATGATGGTCGTGCGAATACCTATTCCCTGATAAAGGATGGAGTGCGACATAAGCTAAAACTATTGAAGGAGACTAAAGAAAAGGTATGTGGTAATGCAAAGATAACTTTTGTTGATAGAAGAAATTTCTTAGATGGTATGAGGCATGAGCATGTATGTTTTGCTTTAATTCCAAAAGTTGGTAAAGAGGAAGTAGAAGATGTTCCTGTAGAAGTTGCAAATTTGTTGAATGAGTTTCAAGATATTGTATCCGATAACGTGCCTGATGGATTACCACCAGTCAAGAAGATCAGTCATCAGATGGACTTGATCCTAGGAATGAGTTTGTAGAATAAGGCAGCACACAGAATGACACCTATAGAAAGTGAGGAGTTGAACAGACAAGTACATGAGTTTTTACAGAAAGGATTGATTTGTGAGAATCTAAGTCCCTGTGTTGTACTAGTAGTATTAGCACCAAAGAAGAATGGAGAATGGAGGATGTGTATAGATTTTAGGGCAATAAACAAGATCACAATCAAGTATAGGTTTCCATTGCCACGAATGGATGATATTATGAACTGTTTGAGTGAAGTTGTGTATTTCTCAAAGATAGATCTGAAGAGTGGATATCATCAGATTCGGATCAAAGAATGAGATGAATGGAAGACTACCTTCAAGACAAAGGAAGGACTATATGAGTGGTTAGTCATGCCTTTTGGGCTAACTAATGCACTGAGCACTTTCATGCGGCTCATGAACGAGGTTCTAAAAGAATTTCTGGGTAAGTTTGTCATTGTTTACCTAGATGATATTTTGATCTTTAGCAAGACATTGGATGAGCATATGATGCATATTCGTATGGTATTTGAGAAGTTGAGAGAAGAGAAATTGCTGATTAATTTGAAGAAGTGCAGTTTTATGAAGAAAGAGTCGGTGTATTTGAGGTTTGTAGTTTCAGGAGAAGGTCTAAAAATAGACCCAGAGAAGGTACAGGCTATCCTTGAATGGCCTGCTCCAAGGAGTGCTACTGAGGTAAGATCTTTTCTTTTGGAAATATTCAAGAATTAACCAAGTTACTGAGAGGGGAGGGGTGAATCAGTAACTTCAAAATTTTCTTTCAGATGTATTAACATATAGTTCACTTTATCCTTTTGCATATAGAAAGCATGAAACATAAAAGCATTCACAACAATGACACATAGATTTGGTTACCCAGAAACCTTCCAAAAGAAAGTAAAACTGGGGTGGGGATGAAACCCACAAAGCTTTAATACTGCAGTATAAAGTTAGCCGGTTAAGGCTTACAATTGATCACTTCTGATGATCTGCCCTTCTAGGAGCAATAAGGACTGCTAGGTCCACCTTGTTAGAGGATTTACAAACATACAATGAAGTATGCACTCGGTTAAGAGATTTTACAAAGACTGTTAAGTCTACCCGGTTAAAGGATTTCAAGCTGATTCACCTGTTAGGATGAAATAGTAGATCTCTTACTTTGCAACTGGATTGCTGAATGAGATTCACTGATGTACTGCTCACCTTCTGTGATGAATTTGTCTTTGCTGCTTCTTATACTGCTGTAGCCCTTTGTAATTCACTTATCTCTGCCTTTCTCTCTTTTTCATATTCATGCTACTTGGTATTTGTACAACATTATTTATATACAAGTCTAAACAATTAATTACAATTACAAAGTCGGCTTAACAAATAAACATAAGTGCTACTAAGTCGGCCCAAGTATGGTTACACAGTTCGTGCAAACTAACTCGGTGACTTTCTGATACTCAGCATCCACTGCGTTACTTGGCATCGTCATGCACTCGGTAGAAGTGAAGGCTCGGTTCATACTAACCACTCGGTAGGTTTCGAACTCGGTAAATACTTGTGACTCGGTAGACATAATGTTACTCGGTTTACACTGTCCTGCTCAGTTTGCACTGTTCTGCTCAGTTTGCACTGTTCTGCTCAGTTTGCACTGTTCTGCTCGGTTTGCACTCAGGATGCAAATAAGTGTTGTCACTAGTGGCAATCCTACTTAATGCCAACAATCTCCCACTTTGGCATTAGTGACAAAAACACTTATTGCCCAAAACTTATATACATGAACCATGCTGAGATTTATTTTAATTTTTCAAAATTTGTCTTTGTCATAGGGCTTTATGAATTATCTCCCCCTTTCAATGTGCTAACTTTTTCTTCTTTTCTTCTATACATATCTCCCCCTTTTTGACGAAAATGCCAAAGGTGTATATACAAGTTTTTTACAAGGAGAATCCAAAATTTGATAGAAAAACAAAATGTACCTTCATTATCAGTGCCAGGGTTCTGTCCCAATTTTTTTGTAGAATCTTGCATGTTTGGATTGCAATTTGGACTTCTGCAGAGAGTGCAATCATGTGATCTGCTATTGAGAACTGATTGTCATGAATTAATGTTTTGGAATGTTCAATGTGCTTATACATTGTATTCATGATGGGAAGGATCATGTTCTGAATGTCTAGCAGTGTGGACCGGATCCTTGTGTCTTCTTTCAATAGTTCTGACTGCATATTTGATAGGAATGAGATTTTCATGTGATGAGCAGAGTTTGAACTTGGTTCGAGTTGCAGCTTCTATATGCTAATCTTCAAATCCTCATCAATTTTATTCATTTTATCCTTGACATCCTTGGTGAACTCAGCAACATTGCATAGTTTGACCAAAAGAGAGGTAACATTCGAATAGGAAGATTCAATGTTTGTCAAAACTGAAGATAATTGTGCTTGATTAATAGCTATGTGCTGAGAAATGTGCTCAAGCACTTTATTGTTGAATTTCTTCTCGGCTTTTTCAACTAACTTGTTTGTCCCACATGAATCCTCATTGTACTTATTTACCGCTTCTGCTAATTGTAACAAAACATGTTGAGAGGAGTCTACTTCAATACCTAATGCTTCTGACAAAATGTCATTAGCATCCTTAATGATTTTATATTCCTTGTCTCTCTCCTCTTTAAGCTTCTTTTGCTTCGCTTTCCTTTGGAGGATTTCACCTATATTTTGCATTTGATCCGCTGATAGATTTGCAAAATCCAATGTTGGAATCTCTATTTCCTCATCTAGGTCTATATCCTCTACTATATTCTTGCCAAAAAATCTTATACTCGGTTGAGCCTTAGGCTTATCTATACTTAATGCCTTAGTAGTAGTGACAGTAGACATAGTAGGGCTGGCTATAGAGAATGGTATACTGTCTACTGGAGAACTTGAAGTATTTACACTTGTAGAATCAAAAACTGGAACACTTACTGCTAGAAAACTTGATGAAATAGGAGACTGCAACTCAGTAGAAGAAATGGTAGTTACTTCTGTTGTTGCTATAGGTGATTGGACAAATGTTGAAGTTGTCACAACCATGCTTGAAGATGTCTCTAGGCTAGATGTAGCAACTTTTGTTGGAGAGGTAGGAAGTGATGCAATGACTTATGCCGCTATCCTCACGGTATCATCTACCTCAGTGGCTTCTTCCTGTTCATCACTGTCATCTTCAATGTCTTTTATTATAACTGATTTAGTACTCGGTTGGTGAAGATGGTATATGTTCTTCCATGTGGCATTTGCACTTTTCACAACTGATTCAATATTGTTAATCAGAATTAAACAAGTATTGAACTTCAGTGTCATCTTATTTTCATTCTCCTTCAATGCCTTCTTTATTTCATCATTTTTCAAGCTAGGCATTAACTGTTTTAGGGTTTGATCAAATATGTCTTTTACAGTTTGCCTTGCATTGGCCCATCTCATTTTTATTTGATCTAATAGAGCTTCTGGAATCTATTGGGCTATTTCATCAGGAGAGTATTTCCACTATCCCATCTTTTCAATGACAGCATCTTCAATCTCCTTTTGTTCTGTTTCCGATCTTGTTTCATATTTTAAAGATTTTATATTACTTACTCCAGATCCTGATCCTTCTCTCAAAAGTTTGATCTTCTCTTGAAGGGTTAGAGGAGGCTTTTTGAATATTATATCTTTGTCCTTTTTGTCTGCCTTACCCCTTGCACTTCTCCTTGTAAATACAGCAGTGGGAGGCTTAGGTACCTTGGTAATGAATACTTTTCCTTTCTTCTTTGCAGGTTCCGGTTCCTCTATTTTCTCATCCTTTTTCTCTTCTTCTTCAATGTCTTCTCCTCTGCCCTCTATTAGCATTTGCATTTTGGCTATCCTCTTTTTTCCTTTATTTACTACCTGTGGAAGCTTTATACTTAATTCAATTCTCACTTTTGCTTCTTCATATGTCCCAAAATATGGAGCTTTGGGATTAACAGGCTGATTAAGGAGGGCTTCAATGATATTCTTTGTTTCATCAATGTTTACCTCATAAGGAAGAGGTTTTACATGTACAATCTTTGGTTTAGCTGCTTGAATGTATACTCTGTCACAATCCACCATGAAACAAATATCATCCTTATAATCCTCCACCAACTTTTGTGGAATCCAAAATCTGTCATTCATTTTCTCCTTGAAAGACTAAAAATAACTATCCATGATGTTCTCAAAATTTTCACCCATTTCTGAAATATATTCATTTATCTCATAAAGAATTGGCACATCCTTTCTCCATACTACTTTTCCTTTGGAAGGGAAGAATTTCTGAACATAGAAAAATAAACAGACCAATAGAGATCCAAACTTACATGGATTGTTTTTGGAAGTTTGAATGCTTTCCATGTTCTTGTTAAACTATTTTAACAATAAATCTGCAAGGTCAAATGATAAATTATTCTTGACCACTTTGTATGCTAGGTCTATGGCTTCGCAGGAAACACTATTCTGTCGACTTGAACTATATATTTTATGAGCAATGATGTGTGTTCCAAACTTCAGTTCAACATCAGTAATGCTGCTTACTTTCATGCCTCTACCATCCCACTCTACTAGGGTTTTCTTCTCCAGCTCTGGCCGACCTAGGGTTTTGGTAGTTTTAACTTTCTTTAACATGGGAAGACCGGTGATTTGGTGAATCATCTTCTTAGTGATCTCTATGGGTTGCTCAAGCCAAATCTTGCCTTCATGTACACGGCTGAGAATGTATCTAACCCATTTCTCCCGAAAGTTTTGAGGTAAATATGTAATGTGAACTAATCCCTTGTCTTCCAGATGTTTGTGCTCTAGTTTTAGAATACCATTCACACACAGTTCCTCACGCACAATATCTATCTCTACGTTTCCCATCTCTTGAATTGCACAATTGAAATGATTGCGAATATCATTAACAAGTAGTACCTTAGGAGGAATCTAAGATTGAGCTCCGTTCGGGTCTAGGGCTGCTGCAATTGCGGGCACGAGTTTGAAATCTGGTGCTCTCCATTCCCCTTGGATTATCATTTCTGATCCTTTCTTCGCTGAAGTGCTGGATGATGCCATGGTAGCTCACAGAGAATTCTTTTCGCAAAAGTGTTTGAATCACTTGATTGCTCTGGAAATTTTCTACTCTCAAAGTGGTAAAGTTCACGGTGAAGAATGAGTTTGATTTCTTGCCTTTTGTTTACAACTCTGTCATTAATGCTTTGTAGAAATTAGGGTATGAATTCCGACAGACTGTCACCCACTATGAATTAATTACTCGATAAAGACTTCACAACTCGGTGAACTTGAGAATTCATATTACTTCGACCTCGCTCGGTAATCATATTAGACAGCTCTCGACCTTGTTCGGTGAAAATTGATACCGACCTTCCTGTGATCTTATTGCATCTTGTATGCCGATTTAGATCTTTCTTTTAATTCAATTCTGGAACTGCTTGAAATTTGTCTATGAGAATACAGTTCCAGTGCTTTCTTGGGAATTTAGTTTGAGTCAGTAGAGCCACCCATTCCATTACTTGGACTAGTTTTCTCAGTAGATTTAGGAATCCACTATTGTCTCATCTGTTTCCTGACCTTAGTTGCTTCATTCTTCTTTCCATCTTCAACTTCACTAGCATTCATGCAATTTCTGGCTATATGACCGAGTTTAGTGCATTTGAAACATCTTATGGTAGTATCTCTTATCCTTAGATGATGTTTTATGCAGTTCATGCCAATGTGTCCATATTCTCCACAGTAATGACATCTACACCAAGTGTTGTAATCCCATCCAAACATTGCTTTCATAATTTGTTCTACTGGATTGAATGTTTTGGATCTGCACTCGGATGCCTTGTGACCTTGTTTGTTGCATTTGTGACAATTACCTTTGAATCTTGGTTTTTCCCTGCATTCATTTGCTTTGTGACCATGCTGATTGCAGTTGTAGCATTTTCCATTGAATTCTGCCTTTTCATTGCTCCAACATTTATTTGAAGTATGTCTTATTTTGCCACAATGATTACAAGTAAGTTTCTGATTTCTTTGAGTACCTTACTTAGAAGGTTCACCTTCTCCTTTGTATCCAAGTCCTGCTTTTCCTTTTTGCCTATGAAGATTTCGATCATACAATTGATTTAAGTCTTCTTGGCTCTTTAGCATTCTTTCATTGATTTATTTTTCAGTGTTTAGGTCATCCACCAATCTTAGATTGATTTTCTTTTCAGATCTTAGTTCTTCTCTTATGCTTTCTATTTCTGATCTTAGAGTCAGAATTTCCTCATTTGTATGGGAGATCTGATCAATTAGGTTTTCTAGCTAAAGGGTTTTATTTTGGACTTCATTGTTCCTTCCATCTAATTCATCTTTCAACTTGTTTCTTTGTTCTAAGATCTCACAAAATCTTGTTGAGTGTAGCTCTTGTTCTCTTTTTAATTTTCTCACTTCTTCCTGCAGAGACCCATTCTTTTCTAGGAGTTCTTTGACAGTATTGTTGCCTTCATCTGAGCTATCTGAGGGAAAAAGATATTCAATCTTTTCTTCAATGTATGATCATTCATCTAATTTGCAAGTTCCTTCCTTCTTCTTAGGGATTGGCAAAGATGTTCTTTTGCTTCTTTAAGTTTAGCTATGGCTATTTCCAGATCTAGCTTTTCATTTTCAATCACCTTGTTCAGTTTGAATACCTCCATTGTCCTGGATCTTTTCTCAAGCTAGTTAAGCTTTATCTTGAGAACCAATACAGCTCTGATACCAATTGTTGGAAATATTCAAGAATTAACCAAGTTACTGAGAGGGGAGGGGTGAATCAGTAACTTCAAAATTTTCTTTCAGATGTATTAACATATAGTTCACTTTATCCTTTTGCATATAGAAAGCATGAAACATAAAAGCATTCACAACAATGACACATAGATTTGGTTATCTAGAAACCTTCCAAAAAAAAGTAAAACTAGGGTGGGGATGAAACCCACAAAGCTTTAATGCTGTAGTATAAAGTTGGCCGGTTAAGGCTTACAATTGATCACTTCTGATGATCTGCCCTACTAGGAGCAATAAGGACTGCTAGGTCCACCTTGTTAGAGGATTTACAAACATACAATGAAGTATGCACTCAGTTAAGAGATTTTACAAAGACTATTAAGTCTACCCAGTTAAAGGATTTCAAGTTGATTCACTTGTTAGGATGAAACAGTAGATCTCTTACTTTGCAACTGGATTGCTGAATGAGATTCGCTGATGTACTGATCACCTTCTATGATGAATTTGTCTTTGCTGCTTCTTATACTGATGTAGCCCTTTGTAATTCGCTTATCTCTGCCTTTCTCTCTTTTTCATATTCATGCTACTTGGTATTTGTACAACATTGTTTATATACAAGTCTCAACAATTAATTACAATTGCAAAGTTGGCTTAACAAATAAACATAAGTGCTACTAAGTCGGCCCAAGTATGGTTACACGGTTCCTGCAAACTAACTCGGTGACTTTCTGATACTCAGCGTCCACTGCATTACTCGGCATCATCATGCACTGGGTAGAAGTGAAGGCTCGGTTCATACTAACCACTCGGTAGGTTTCAAACTCGGTAAATACTTGTGACTCGGTAGACATAATGTTACTCAGTTTACACTGTCCTGCTCGGTTTGCACTGTTCTGCTCAGTTTGCACTGTTCTGCTGGGTTTGCACTATTCTGCTGGGTTTGCACTGTTCTGCTTGGTTTGCACTGTTCTACTCGGTTTGCACTCAGGATGCAAATAAGTTTTGCCACTAGTGGCAATCCTGGTTAATGCCAACACTTTTCATGGTCTAGCTAGCTTTTACAGAAAGTTTATCAGAAATTTTAGCAGTATTTGTGGACCCTTGATTGAAACAATGAGAGGGGATAGAAAAGAGTTTAAGTGGACTAATGGGGCATAAAAGAGATTTCAATTGTTGAAATAAAAAGTTACAGAACAACCTATTTTAGCACTTCTAAATTTTAATAAGGTGTTTCAAGTAGATTGTGATGCTAGTGGTACTGTAATAGGAGCTGTTATGAGCCAAGAAGGTAAACCTGTTGCTTACTTTAGTGAGAAGTTAAATGATGCCAAGAGGAAATATTCTGTTTATGATCAAGAATTTTATGCTATAGTTCAGGCATTAAAAAAGTGGAGACATTATCTACTTCCTAAGGAGTTTGTTTTGTATACTGATCATCAAGCTTTGCAATATTTGAATAGTCAAGAAAAATTGAATCAAAGGCATTTGAAATGGGTTGAGTTTTTGCAGAGTTATACATTTGTTTTGAAATACAGGAGTGGAAAGTCTAATAAGGTTGCAGATGCTCTTAGCAGAAGGCAACTATTGCTGATAGAAATGTAGATTGAAGTGGTTGGGTTCAAGGAACTCAAGAATTTGTATCTAGAGGATCCTGATTTTGGTGAAGCTTGGAAAGTTTGTACAGAACCTGTTACTCTAGACAGGATGAAATGGCTAGATTTCATCATCCAGGATGATATGTTATTCAGAGGGAGTCAGTTGTGCATTCCATGAAGTTCTATGAGGGAGAATCTCATCAAGGAGAAGCATAGCAGAGGATTGGCTGGATATTTTGGTCATGACAAAACCCTTTCTTTGGTTAGTGAGAATTATTATTGGCCACAGTTGTAGCAAGATGTGAAGAAGTTTGTACAGAGTTGTAGAGTATGTCAGATGGCGAAAGGAGTGAAGCAGAATACAGGGTTGTATCAGCCATTACCTATACCAGAGAAGCCTTGGGAGGATATCAGCATGAAGTTTGTTCTTGGTTTACCGAGGACTCAGCGGGGACATGATTCAATTTTTGTGGTGGTTGACAGATTTTCAAAGATGGCACATTTCATTCCCTACAAGAAGACTAATGATGTTGTTCATGTAGCAGAATTGTTTTTCAGAGAAGTAGTGAGACTTCATGGTTTGCCAAAGACCATAGTTTCAGATCGGGACACTAAGTTTGTTGGATATTTCTAGCGTACATTGTGGAAGAAGTTGAAGATAGATTTGAAGTTCAGTTCATCACATCATCTATAGACTGATGGACAGACAGAGGTGGTGAATAGGAGTTTGGGAAATTTTCTGAGATGTTTGATTGGAGATAAGCCAACAGGATGGGATTTAATTTTACCACAGGCGGAATTTGCATACAATAATTCTGTCAATAGGAGCACTGGTAAATCATCATTCCAGATTGTAAATGGAGGTAGTCCAAGAAATGCATCTGAATTGAGGAAGATAGATAAAGGAGAAATAAGTAGTGCTGAAGCTGAGGATTTTGCAGAATACTTGAAGAACATCCATGGGGAGGTGAGGAAGCATATTACCAAGATGAACACACAGTATAAGACTAAGGCAGATGAGAAAAGGAGGTATAAGGAATTTCAGGTTGGTGATGAAGTCATGACTCATTTGCAGAAGGAGTGGTTTGCAGTTGGTACATATAACAAGCTGAAAATGAAGAAGTTTGGACCATGTAGGATACTGAAGAAACATGATTCAGGAAATGCATACGAGGTAGAATTGCCTACTGAGCTAAATATTTCACCAGTGTTTAACATTTCAGATCTGACAGAGTATCATGAAGGATGTGTTGAAGATGAGATCACAGCAGCACAGTGGAGTATTTCAGCAACTAGTTCAGACACCAAGGAGATCAAAGATATACTGGACAGTCGTGTTGGTAGAAGCACAAGGAACAGGACATATGAAGAATATCTGGTCAAGTGGAAAGGATGACCTATTGAAGATTCATCATGGCTGACAAAGAAGGAGGTTAGCCGTCTTGGTTTTCCTCTACACACCTGAGTCGTGACAGGGTCACTTCTCAAATTACCCTGGGTGTCTAATGTAGGATCATCCTGGGTGTAAGAGCAATCTTGCATCACCCAAAAATATATTTCTATTTTTATATTCAATAAGGGCTATTTTGTGCAAAGCTACTATTTATGGAAAGTTACTATTTTTGGTAATTTTTGTATGTGCTCAGAATGATCAAATTTCTTTCTTGGAGATTCATTTTGGTCATATAAGTCTGCCAGTAAAGTTTCATTGCCAGATCAAGTGTATATTGGAAGATATTGAAGATTTTCGGTATTGGTAGTAGGGTACAGAAACTTTGAACTCAGTTTTGAAGGCTTTAGAGGCCCCGGATGAGGTCAAAAATTTGGGTGACGGGCGCTTGCGCAAGTCAAGCCTGTAGAGTGCTTCGTGGCATTTCCAAAATGGGGTTATAATAGCCGATCGGGTCAACTGGTGATGACTTATGGTCTTCGGAAGTTGGGCCACCTGAAATGGCAAAAAATAATTTTCTTCAAAATTTCTGTTCGGGTTTCAAAGGTTATCTTGAGCTGACTATGATGTAATAAAATGTAAAATAAAATAATTCTAAGTTTGGTCGGCCTTATTGGCTAAAATTCTGGAACCTTCCCAGGCGGTGGAAAATTGCCTATATAAGGAAGGCTGTATTATTGTCTTAGGCGGTTCAGAATAGTTCTGGGTAGTAGATCTGGGTAATAGTTCGAGGCTTTGTCCTATAGAATATTGTAAGGGAATGCCCATGTGGCTTTGCATATTGTAATTCTGAAAGTTTGTAATTTCACATTTGTGGAGATAATAAGAAGCCAATTTTCTGTTCTTGCAATATTGTTGTTGTTTCTCTATATCTATTCTATGTTTGTGGTATTAAGGGGAGCACCCTTCATCACTTTCACTTCTAGAGGCACGGAGACATGGGACTGCTCTAAATCCACCGACCTTTTGAATGGGTTCTGCACACTCCTCTTGTGGCCCTTGCCATCATGTGGGATAAGGTCAGTCTCTTGGATGGATTGGAAGGGGGATTGAGAGGGGTTATTAGCTCTAGAAATACCAACATCCGGGGTGATATCCGTGATAATTATGGGATATTGAGGTGAGGGGCAAATGGCCTTGTGGAAATTATACAAACAAAGCAAAAGGCCTTAGTGAAGGATGGGAATCGGTTTCTCAGGGTTTTTACTCTCTTTTATGTCTAGGATGTTGCTTTTGAATGAGTGGACGAGTTAGAACGGGATGGAAATAAGGTCTATATTCCTGATATGGTTAAGAATCAATAGGTGATAGTAGTAAAAGATAGTGATAGGTCTTTATGCTATGTTTTTTGAGTTAAGTAAAATAAATTAAAAATGTATAACTTTGTATTATTTATAACTTTTAATATAATAAAAAGTAATAATATAATTTTTTTTTTAATCTTGAATATTATCTATACAAATTTCTTTTAGAATCATATGAATCAACAATAATCACATCTATTAACTAGTCATAAAATTATTATGCTTACAAAAAAGAAATTCTATCTCTTATATTTTCATTATTTAACATCAACCAATCTTACTAATTGGATTGTACATTGTCTCCCATAATATCTATCACAAATTTATAGGCACTGAATGATGCTGCTATACACAATCTATAACATATGTGTTTACATTTAATTCAGTCCTTGAATTTTTACTTGGAAATAAAATTAATAATTTAACTCAATGTAATAATGATTCTAAAAAATATTGTATCTTAAGAATTTCTCTTCCGTCCACATACCATGTAAGGAAATGATAATTAAATAAATAAGATATACCATTTACATTATAGTTATCAATTAATGGTTAAGAAAAAAAATTCTTATTTGTCCATGTTCAATTGGTTAAGTAGCTTTTGAATGCAACATTATTACTTTTTTTAATCTTTTTCTTTGAATTTCATTTCATTATATTTTTTTCTCCTCTAAATTTTTATTCATTCATTTATTAATATATTAAATTTAATTATTATTATTTTAGTTTAAAATAATTGTTTAAAAATTTAGATTTAAAGGTAATTTTCTATAAACAAGTTGTGGAATGAGGACCAACTCACAAAAAAATTATAACATCAAATAAGTACCTCCAAAATGGGGAGCGAAGAAGAAGAGAAATGAAGTGTGCAAAGATGAAGTTCATAGAAGTAACAAATTAACAAACCTAGACATAAGATTGGCACGTCAATCAAAATACAATGATTCAACGCTCTATTAAAAGCTGCTTAAGACTCTACCACTCACTCCCACTCATTCTCATTCTCACTAATTTATATTCCTTTACACAGAATCCTAATTTTTTTGTCTATCCTCTTTGCACTAAACTCCCTTTGCATTAACTTCTTTTCTCTTGGCTACTTCAACAATCGACCATAACACATGACCCTTCATCTAGTGCCTCATTTTCTTTACATCATCCATATTTGGGCTATGAACATGATCAATTGTATGTTCAGATAACATGTCTTTACATTATCAATATTTCTATTTTAAGACCATAATGGAAACTTAATGTTTACAATTGAGACAACACCCTAACAATAAATTATTTCTATTGATATTAAGAATATGTGCCTTGTCAATTACAAAATTTAACACTTATATGTATCTTATTTTCAATTATATGTATCGGTTAACCATGTCAAGTAACCTATTATACAAAACATCGAGGTATTCATAGAAAAATCAACCATAATAAATTGAAGAAAAGCTCCATTATCTTATTTATATATCTAATATTCTTCTATAATAAGACCTCATATCAAAACAATAATATTTACCATGTTGAAATAAAGTTAGAACTTGACAAAGTATAATTGCAACAAAAATAGAAAGACATGTACACTTACATTATTACCCAATTATGTATTCATCAATTGAACTTTTTCTTAGAGGTTACTTTGTGAATATAGTCATGGGTGCAAATTTGCTCAACTTCCTAATCAAATCCACACATTTAAGACTATTTTTTTTCTTGAAATGGGAGATGCACACATATTATAAAAATTCAATGCATCAAGATTCTTATAGATTTCAGTAAACCTAAAATATTTAGTTATGCTAAGTGTACAGTGCTTAACAATGCATTGGGAAAAAAATATCCCTTGTCTTCTAAGAAGTTTTAAGACAACAATACGAACTCCAGTATGTTTACAAGTAGCAACAACTCATGTCAATGTTTAATAGATAAAAACATAGAAATAATTGATTTAATGTTTTGTACATGAAGATGTTATCTAGTTGAGGTGAAGATCTAAACTATGAAGTGATAAAGAAAAACAGGCATGCAAACCAATGCTTTTCTTATGAGAATATAACTAGTAGATGCTAATGAATTAAATAAAAGAACAGTTTATTGTAGTTGAAAAACTATAATATACCAAGGAATATCACTCTTTGTATAGAAGATTTACTCATAAAATTATGATGTAATGGTAAGATATATATTTGTTGTGAATAATAGGAAAACCAAAAAGAAGGTGAGTAGAAGTACAAACCTATGTCATACTTTTATAAAGGGCAAGGTCAAAAACACACAAACTGTTCAAATTTAATGACATAAATGTGGCATTTGTGTTTAGAATTTGAAGATGATGTACAAATTGATGAAATGTGTAAAATTGGATAAATTTTATGCCTATAATTTTTTTTTAAAAATTCAACAAGAATTGACATAGTTTTTAAATTTTTGAAGTCCATTTATTAGCTATTGAAAAAAGCTAAAAATCTAGGGTATAGTTCTCACCAAACAAGTATATACAAATAATCTTTTTTTTCCTCTGATTTTAAAATATGTTATAGATGACATGTATAGCTAGTGCATAAAAGAAGAAAGATTGGTTTTCCATGTATATTTTCTTTGATATATTTACTCAAAGTCAAACTTATCCAAAATCAATAGTTTTCATCTCCCGTCAAATTTCCGCTACCAAATCTACACCATTTAGAAGAAAATGCATATTCTTGAAGAGAACTCTCTCCTATAGTGTTAAATATAAATTTTATATTTTTTGATATGATTTACTATTTTTGGTATTATTTTTGGATGTATGGGTCTATCATTTGAAGTCAACATTTGGTATCATTCATTTTTGGAGAATTTTTATCATAAAAATTTATACTAGTACTTATGGGCTCATTCATGGTACATTTTGCAATAATGAAAAGAACCTCCAAGACTCACCACAATGTGATATTAATAAAGAGAATGTACCTTAGAAGCTAAAAAAAGAAATAATATGAGGCTGGAGGTTCAAACAAAGGTACCTGAGGTTTTCCATCATCCCAAGATAGCTTCTCTCTTAGGGATAATCCTTTTCATGAGAATTAATATATTTGTGTCCTCAAAAAGTTGGGACTTGGAAGATTCATACCTAAAGAGAAGAGGGGGATTAATATACTTGTGTCCCTAAAGAGAAGAGGGGGCTTGGTGTAATGATTGTCCATTCAAGGAGCTAGGGGGCATGATTTGAATATGATTTGTCAAGAACTTGAGGAGGCATTAGATGCACTCAAAGGAGATGTGGACTTTCAAAATAAAGACATTTCATGTGTAGGAATATTGGTGGTCATTATTTCCACATCATTTGAGGAGGCATTAAAGACACACTCAGACGAGATGTGGAATTTTGGAGGAAAGAAATATCATGTCAAGAATTGGAGGAGACATTAGAAACACTAAGAGGATATGTGGAATTTCAAAGGAAATGTATAGATCCCATTGTTGAGGGGAGATGGGAACACTCATGTTGTGAAAATAATTTCAAGTTTAATAATAAAGAGATCCACAGATATATAAATAGTTTAGTATTTCTTGAGAGAGTGTGGTTAGGAGATCCACTGTTGTGGTTAGTTTAGTGTTTCTTGAGCAAGCAAAGAGGATTGGTGAAGTTACTTCATCAAATTCTCCAAAGGGTTGGTTTTAAAACCCTTGAAACTTCACTCTAGCTCGGATTAATGTAATAAGGGGGGGAATGTTGGAGTTTTTACATTAATTAAATAGTTTAGATTAATAAAATAAACTATGTGTGGAAATTTTCTTTCCTTTCTACGAAATTATTTACCAGAATAATGGCTTTATATAGACAAATGTGAATCAATGTAAGGATCATGTTGTTTGCATCAATATCAAGTTTTATATCAAAATATGCTCTAATCAAACGTTTTATGCTTTGAATACTCTCAGTATGCAGGAGAACAAATTTTCTATTTTTTTATAGCACTAGTTATGTGTATAAATGAATGTAAAGTGAGTAGTAATTTCTCCTGAAATCCCATGTAGCTCCATGTGAGTACATTTTAAGAGCTCTGAGAAGCTCCACATTTTTTGAGTCTAGCCTCAGATCGTTGCGAATAGTTTCTAGTAAGTAATATTTATATTAGTAGATTTTTGAGTTTGTGTATTTTGTAATAGTTATTTTCAGATTTTAAATAGAAAGAAACAAATAAAATTGCATGCCTTCAATCATTTTTTATTTTCTCCATTTATTTAATTATTCCAAGGTAAAAGCACAATTGAGTGTCACCTTTTTGGCTAACTCAAATGACTCGGCCTAGTTAGACTCGACCGAGTCTAATTGGGCTGAGTACACATAGGTGCCACATGGTGCTAAATGATGTCTACATGGCCTAGTAGAATCAGTCGAGTGGTACTTGGCTGAGTAGGACTCGGTCGAGTCTACATGATATTTTTAATATAAAAAACCATCTCAAGCCCCTCATTTGCACACTATTTTGGCTATTTGTGTGGGCCCGACCCCATGGGGACTCGACCCAGTCAGAATCAACCTAGTTAGACTTAGCTCAATCAGACTCGACTAAGTCTACCTAGGTGGCATGCATTGTTGGCAGCTAAACCTCCAAAAACACAAAAAAATAGAATTTTGCACTTCTACTGTAACTTTTTCTGATCAAAATAGAAAATGCTAAAAAACTAAAAGTACCCTTTTGTAGATCTCAGAAGTATGATTCTCAACATATAAATTTTATATTGTTTCAACTAAAAAATAGTAAACAAATTTGCTAAAAACTACATGTAGGTATATTAAACTTTTAGAAGATGTTGATTCGGAAAATATAGAGAAATGCTAAATCAATTCAGAAATTTTTTACAATCATACAAGGTACTAGAGGAGAGAGTCCTCTTCAAGAATATGTAACTTATTTAGTTTTTTGTATAGTTTTGATAGGGAAAAAGTGACGGGAGAAAAAAATTGTTGATTTCAGGTAAGTTCGACTTTGAATGCTTATAACGGGTAAACTATAGATCAAAAACACTTCTTTCTTTTTTCCTGCACTAAATATACATGTCACCTAAAACATATTCTGAAATTGGAGGGAAAAACAATGTTTTACTTATAATGATTTCACGGGAAGTAAACTCCCTAATTTGTAGTATTTTTTAGGATATGAAAATTACACCTAAAAATTAAAAAAACATATTAATTTTTGCTCATATTTAATTTTTCAAAATTATAGGCATAAAATTCATCCTATTTTACACATTTCATCTATTTACATCATCTTCAAATTCTCAACAAAAATATGACTTTTATGTCCTTAAATTTTTTCAGTTTTGGTGTTGTTAGCCTCTTCCTTTGTAAAAGGGTGACAACTTACTGTGCTTTCACCCTCCATTGTGCATTCCTAGTGATTGGTCAAATAGAGTTTGCAACCTTTGTGCTCTACCCTATTTTGGGTATTCTAGTCTCTTGTTTTGGTATTAGAGCCTTTGTAGTTTTAGATTTTGGGCATTCTAAAATTTGTACATGGTATCAAAGCTCTGTTGTGGGTAGATTTAAATTTCTAACTTGGTATCAAAATAATTTGCCTCTAAATCCTTGTGAATTTGGACATTTATTTTTTCTATTTTTTTAAGTTTCTTATGTAGGACAAATGGCTAGAGATGAAGGAAAGAGCTGTCAGTAGCCACCATCCTTTAATGGATAGAACTATGATGTTTGGGAAAATAAGATGAAGACCATAATGGTAGAAAATAATTTATGAGAGCTTGTGGTCAATGGGTTTGTGGATATAACTAATCCTTCTTAGTTTGTTTATCTCAGTAAAAATCAGAAGAACCAATTGAATGAGGACATATGTAAAACATCAAGTTTTCTATGATAAACCTTGATAGCGACAGTATTTCCCAAAATAACATCAGTGAACTATGCTAAATAAGCTAAGGAAAATCTCCAAACAAGCTATAAGGGGATTGATAAAGTCATATTGGTGAAGCTCCAGATGCTTTGAAGAGATTTTAAGACTATTCTAATGAATGATAGTCAGTCCATTTTAGATTTTAGTACAAGAGTATCTTGTTTGATTAACCAACTGAGGAGGAATGCATAAACCATAGAGGAGTAGAGGATTGTGGAGAGAATCCTCCAAGATTTTCCCTCAAATTTTGACACAATAGTAATTGTCATTGAAGAGGAAAAGGATATATCCACATTAACTATGGGTGAATTAAGTGGTTCCTTGCAAACCCATGAGGAGCACCTAAATAGGTCTACAACCGCTTCCTAAGATTAAGCTTTTGAAGCTCAAGCCAATGCAAGAGGAAAGGGAGGAGATATAAATAGCTCTAGATAGAGATCACAAGGAAGATGTTGCGGTAACTCTAGATAAGAAAGTACTAGAGGAGAAATCTCATGATGAGCATGTAGCCATGAGGGAGAAAGAAGCTCTCATAATAACTCTAGGAAACGAAAGAAGAACACAACTCAAATAAGAGCAATGTTGAATGCTATTATTGCCATAAATTTCAGCATTATGAAATTGAATGCTGGAAAAAGAAAAATGATCAATCAAGGGAAAATGAGAATATGGATTATATAAATGTGGCTAAAGGTAATTAGTCCACAAGATTCATCATGTACAATATTGGTGAAGAAGGTAACCGCGAGGTTTGGTATTTTGACAGTTGTTGTAGTAACCACATGAGTGGTAATAAAATTATTTTCTCTTTCATTGATAAAAAGATAAAGATTGAAATTAAAATGGGAAACAATATAAATTTTCCTGTTGAGAGTAAATGATCTATTATGATCCACATGAAGAAATCTAAGAAGAAGGAGATTTATAATGTGCATTTTTTCCCTAGTATAAAGCAAAACTTAATGAGTGTTAGATATCTCATTCAAAATTGATACAAAGTGTTGATAAAGAATGGTCAATGTGTCATTTATGAAAATTATGTGAGTGAGAAAGTGGTTTCAGCAATTCAAATGAAAAATAAATGGATGTTTCCTTTGAGGATAAATACATGTTTCTCTTCTCAAATTTAGTTTCACCTCCAAAACATGCATGTACAATAGTACATTAACTATTAGCCTTTAATAGTGTGATTGAAAGATATGATACCAAAGGTATGCATATCTTTTCTTTGTTGGTTTAAGTTTATTTTCCAAGAAAAGAATGATAGATGGTTTACCAAACATTGTAGAGTCAAGTAGCAAGTGCGAGGATTACATTTTGTGTAAGCCACATACGTTTCCCTCTAAATAAGGTAAATCTAGAAGGGAGAGAACACCATTGGAGCTAGTGCACACTCATTTGGTTGGCCCTATAAAAATCACTTACATTGGGGGTAGTACATATTCGATGACCTTTATATAGATGATTCCACTCATAAGACATGAGTTTATTTTTTGAAGCATAATTCTGAACCTTTTGACAGGTTTTTTTTTTTCAAGGCCCAAACTGAAAAAAAGGGACATTAAATTAAATTTCTAAGGTTTGATAGAGGGGGTGAGTATACCTCCAATCAATTTGTAAATTTTTGGAACAAATATGGAAAAGAGAAGGAGCTTAGAAGTACTTATACTATGTAGCCAAATGGACTATTGAAAGAAAGAATAGAACCATCATTGAGATGGAAAGGAGAATTATTAAAGAAAAAAGACTCCTAAATGATTATTGAGGAGAGGATATAGAAATAAATTTTCATTTGATAAATAGAAGTCTAACAAAGGCAGTCTATGATAAGATTCCTCTCGAAGCATGAGGAAAACATAGATGGATGGTTGAACACTTGAGAGTGTTTGGGTGTGTAGCATCTGTACACATGCCAAAGGATCAAAAGGAAAAGTTGGATGAAAAGGGTGTAAAGTGTATCTTTATGGGATATATTCCTAAATCAAAGATATATAAGTTTTATAATTTGGTCACGAAGAAGATTATCACAATTAGAGATATGGATTTCATTGAGAATGAGTTGTGGAGTTCATTGAGAACAAGTCATGGGATGGCTCAATGGATGCATCTTCAAGAAAATCAAGTGGATTAGCAATTAATAATTAAGAAGATGAATATGATGATCAACACGATGATAAATCAATAAATACAAGGATCTCCTAATATCTCCTAACAACTCTTGATAGAAATATACAAAAAGGAAAGAAACCTTAGATAGCTAGAGAATCAACTCCTAGAAGCTCCAAATAGGTCCTAACATAGATTGCGCAAAAAAGAAGCAATAGTAGTGAGATTTTAGACAAAACTCTCACCTCCCTAATGTTAACAAAGAGGAATATTCTCATAATTGCATCACTTGATAATCATACATAATATAGAAAGATCAAAAGGGACATGAATCATTTGATAGAATATGTTAAACAAAGATCATCTCATGAGTGTGGATGGGTATTAAACTAATGGCACTAAATGAAAATATCTCAAAAATAGGTTTGTACACATGATAATGTACAATCTATTTGATATAGATTTTTTACATGCATGGACAAACATTATAATTACATTTGTAGTGCTTAATTTCCCTGAATGCACAATGTGCTATCATAGACAATACACTTGATGTACATGACAAAATACTTCAAAAAAAATGTGGTATTATTAAAATATAAAGGGATTGGCCAAGCATTGTGATTTGATTGATAAAATATCTTGAAATAATTTTGTATCACAAAAATTGATGATTGCAAGATATTTACAAAATGTACAGGTGGAGCCAAACATTCATAAAAAAGGAGTTTCAATTACATCAAAGGTTTTTAATACTACCAATACATAAGGTATGTAGAATAGAACCTCTATTTTCATTTGTGCAATAGTAGTTGGTTACCATGGATAAAATGAAATTGAAAATTTTGATGAGTTATTTCCTTACACATATGATTACTTATCGCAAGATTTATAGAGCATGGAAATCTATGATATAAAAGGTAGATGACCCATTTAGATTAGTTCTTCTTTGAGGTAGTGTTTCTCTAGACAAGGATGAATGAGTACCTTAGTATAACTCATGAGTAATAAGTTACAAGTTTCTAAATGATTTTTGTAAAAAGTGACTTTTGTCATGATTTTGTAAAATAGTTAGAAAATAAACTTTATATACGCAAAAAAGTGATAAATTTCTAACTAAGACAAAGCTTATTTTATTTTCTCAAAAAGTAAAGGGGTAGTTATCAGGTAGTTACTAGTTGTTTATCTAAAGAATCCTATATATACAAGGTAATTTTTAATGTAAAGAGTGATTTTTACAGAGGGAAAACTATGTTCATAAATTTCAAAAAAGACTTTTGGTGTTACACTATATACACAAGTATATTTGATCTTGTATATTTTCAAAGATATAATGAAGAACCTAGTTAGTTACATGTCTTTAAATGTATTCATGAGTTTTTATTAATAATTTTTGATATGTTAAGTTGGAAGGATCAAATAGTTTTTCTAATATATGTAATTGATGAAATGAAGTGCACCCAATTATTGGTATCTCAATTTAAGTGTGTTGGCAAGATCTATATTTTCTTATGTCAAGGTTTGTTATCCTTCTTTCATCATAATTACATCATATGCTTAAACTAGGCCCTTTGTAATCATTATTTATTGTAATCTCAAATAGTATTCGTATGTCTACTATTGGGTTTCAGTTATACACTTTCTTTAGTTTTATGTTTCTTCCTTTATGTACTTTCAAGTTAAAAATATACAAAAACTAAAAATACCCCCATCATACAAGTGAACTACCCCTCTAAAACAAAAAGGAAGATTCTTATCTAATTGTAATCTCTACAATTGTTGGCATGGTTATCACTACTCTTTAGGAAAATAGAATCAATTTTAGGGAAATAATTGCAGTGATGAATCTATTTACCAACACCCTCAAAAGCCATATTTTGTTTATAATTTAACATTGTAAATATTTATTTTTTACAATTAGGTTACAAAATAAATTGTGGATAGTTTGTGTTATTTTCTTTCCATACACATGGAAACCCTATTTTATGAGGTATCTATATGAAAACTATGTATTGTGGACTAAAAGAGGGGTAAAAAATTATTAAGACAGAATGAGAAACAAAAAGGAGATCTCAACACAGAGCTCTATCCCGAGCAACAAGATCATCTAACTCAAGAGACAAATCTAAGGGAAGCTTCCCCCTCTCCAAAATAACACTAGTTGTGAGCCACCAACCACATGAAAAAATTACATTTGGGCCAAGAAAACTTATTCCATACTTGTTTCCACCAAGGGACCTCAACATCCCCTAACAATTATCTAATAATCTCCTAGTACCCAGTAGAAATAGAATATTTACTAGATAGAGTACCGCCCCAAGCCAAAATATCTGGCCCTAGTAGAGAGAAGCACTCCTTAGAAGCCAAAATCCTATAAAGATCCTGGCAATCTGCCTCTGAGCCCCCAAGAGGCCAATCTGAAGAGCACTTCCATCTATATCCAATAACAAGACCCAGCTAATAATAAGTCTTATAATGAGCCACTTTATCCCATCCAGCAGCAAGAAAAGAATCACACAGAGTCTGAGGATGAGGGTAAATGGATAAGATAGGAGGGTTTCCATCCCAAGCATCAGACCAAAAACAATCCTCAGAGCCACCCTTACATATCCATAAAAGGCCCCTCTTAACCAATTGAGCACCAATCTTGAGAGTATTCCACACCATAGAGCCACAACCTTCAAGAGGAAGTGTGGATACTAACTAAGGATCAACACCTTTAAAATACTTATGAGTAATTAGACGAGCCCAGAGATGATTTTGTCCAGAGCACCATCACCAGTAAAGCTTAGCAGCCAAAGCTTTGATACTCAAGACAGTAGATTGGAGGCCAAGACCACTCTCCTTCTTGTTAGGAATAAGGTGTCTCAACCTTGGATAATTCCTATTCTTATTATTTGTTTTGTAAAATATATTTCTTGCAAATAATGTTGATGTGTCGGCATCTTGAATTGTGTGTAAGGAGATCATGGCTAAAATGGTTATGACGGATTCCTATGTCACGTAAGAGCTATGTCAGGAAGATTCAATGACAAGTGAAGACATGTGGTGACTAATAAATTTTGAGTGTTGTACACTCTTCCCCAATTTTGGGGTTCCTATTTCTTTGGCAAATGGTAAAACCCTAATACGGTTATCTTTGGGAGTAGCCCTAAAAAGTGAAGTGCATGATATAAGCTTTTTTAGGGTTGCGAAGAGATATGATGCGAGTGTATTTTTGGAATGTTTTTATGCTATCATGATTTGTCTTCAAGGTTTTTTGAAATCTTCTGAAAGAACTTGCATTGCAAGTGTATTGTAAGCTGTAATAGTTTTGATCAATACATTGTGCAGGTTTTGGAGTGCTGGGGTTTTTACCGAAAGGTTTCCCCAGGGTATATCATTGTGTCATTCTCTATTTTTTCTATATGCATGGTATGTGGTTGCAATATCTTTGTTAAAGTAGTTAACGAATCTAAAATTGTAAGGATTTATACGAATTTGCACAATACTCTCCTATAGAGATTAGCGTAGGAAGCTATTTTTGCACCTGAGTTTCCTTACAAGTGGTATCAGAGCTTGATCAACTTTTGATCCTAGTTGTTGGGTAGGGTTTTTGAGCTGATCTTAAGTTTGAGTGGGAGTTTTTTTTGTAGAGAATTCTAAATCTTATTTGCAGATTGAGATGGCAAGTTCATCATATGGAAGAATGGAGGTGGAGAAATTTAATGGCACTAATTTTGAGTTGTGGAAACACAAGATGGAAGACATGTTGGAAGATCGTGACCTATGGGAAGTGAGTTCAAGTGCTACAAGACCAGAAACTATAGCTCAAGAAGATTGGGATATCAAAGACCGTAAAGCTAAGGGTCTCATAAGACTTTGTTTAACCGATGCAATTCTTTTGAATATTCTAGATGAGAAAACTGCAAATAGTTTGTGGGAAAGACTTGCAGCCGTGTATCAGGCCAAATCTCTAGTGAACAAGTTGTTCCTGAGGAAGAAGTTGTACTCTCTACAAATGGAGGAAGGTGGATCCTTAACAGATCATTTAAATGCATTTAATCTACTGGCTGGATAGTTGACATCAACTAGTGTCAGGTTAGAGGAGGAGGATCGTTGCTACACACTTTTGTGTTCTTTACCAGATTCATGGGACTATCTTGTGATGGCTCTCGGAAGCATGTTAGTCACCTTCAAAATGGATGATGTGGTGTCTTCACTGCTATCAGAGGAGATGCGGAGAAAGGCTTCCGTTTCGAAAAAAGAAGCCCTTGTTGTTCGTGGGAGATCCACTGAAAGAGGGAAGAAAAATGACAATAAGGGTAGATCCAAATCTCGTGGGAAGTCAAAGACTTCTAATAAGTCCAAGGCAAATTTTGGAACTATGATAAATCTGGGCACTTCCATAAAGACTGCAAAGAGCCGAAGAAGAAGAAGAAAGGTTCAGATTTAGCTTCAGAAAGATCTCAAGAAGATGGCGATGCATTCATCGCAGCTTTGGTAGCCCATGCATCTGATGATGTGTGGTTGGTTGACTCAGGTGCATCTTTTCACATGACCTCTCATCGAAAATGGTTCTCAAAATATGAAGATTTCGATGGTGGAAGTGTGTACTTGGGTGATGATTCTCACCTAAAGATAGTTGGACACGGAAGGGTCACTATCAAATTTCCTGATGGACGAGTAAAGGGAATCAACGGAGTTATGCACATTCTGGGTTTGGCACAAAACCTATTATCTGTAAGTATGCCGAATGATGTAGGTGTCCAAGTTTTTTTTTTGAAAGAAGGATGCAAGATGATGAGAGGATCGATAGTGCTTGCAAGGGGTACTAGGAGAGGTACCTTATTTTAGCTAGATGCATGTATTCCTCTATGTAATAGTTCTTCATCCTCACCATCTGAACAAGCAATGAAGAAGTCTATGGCTATTGGTTTTGATGGTAGTGCAAACACTTTGGAAGGTAAGCTTCCTGCAGAAAAGACAATGTTGTGGCATATGAGATTTGGCCACATTGGTGAAAAGGGTCTCAGAACCTTGAAAAATAAAAATCTCATTAAGGGGTTAAATGATTGCAATCTCAAGTTCAACTTCTGCGAACACTGTGTCTATGGTAAACAAAATCGTGTTCATTTTTACTCTAGTTCTCAAAAATCTTCTGATGTTTTGGATCTTATTCATTCTGATGTATTTGGTCCTGTAAAAGTTCCTTCAATCTCCAAGTCTATATTTTTTGTATCTTTCATAGATGGTTATAGTAGAAGGACGTGGATTTATTTCCTTAAAAGTAAGACACAATTCTTTAGTCAGTTCAAGGAATTTAAAGCTCTTGTAGAGAATTAGACTAGTAAGAAGATTAAGTGTGTGAGAACTGACAATGGTGGTGAGTTTTGCTTAGCAGAGTTTGAACAATTCTATAAAGAACAAGGTATCAAGAGGCATAAGACAAATCCTTATACCCCACAAAAAAATGGAGTTGCAGAGAGAATGAACATGACACTGATGAAGAAGGCTAGGAGTATGCTTAGTGGAGCTGGTTTAGAACAAAGGTTTTGGGCCGAAGCTGTGGCCACTGCTTGCTATCTGGTTAACAGATCTCCTACATCAGCCCTTGTTGGTAAGACACCAATGGAGGTGTGGTCTGGTAAGAAGCCTTCAATTATACATCTTCATGTTTTTGGTTGTGAAGCTTATGCACATGTTCCAAAGGAGAAAAGATCTAAGTTGGAAAATAAAGCTGTTAAATGTATTTTCATCGGATACAGTGCTGGTGTGAAAGGATACAAGCTTTGGGATCTTGTGACAAGTAAGGTGTTGTATAGTAGAAATGTTATTTTTAGAGAGCTAAAATATTCTCCTATTGTGCTACAACCAGATGAAAAAGAAAAGGAAAAAGATGTTGTTCAGTTGCCTCCTACCCCTGAGAAGACTGAACAGAGAGACCATGTTGGGCCTAATGATGAGGAGAGCTCTAGCAACTCTGATAGTTTAGAAGAAGAGGAAGAACAACCTCAACCGCAACCCTTGAGGAGATCCATGAGAGAAAGAAAGCAACCAGAAAGGTTTGGTTATTCTATGTTAGATTCCAGTTGTGCCTTTGCTTTGATTACTAACACTGATGAGCCTAGATCTGTGAAAGAGGCTTTGGGCATGGAAGATGTAGGTTCCTGGATTGAGGCTATGGATGATGAGATGGCTTCATTGGAGAAAAAAAAAAATTGGGACCTTGTACCTTTACCTAAAGGGAGAAAATCTATTGGCTGTAAATGGGTGTTCAAGAAGAAATTATGTGCAAATGGCAGTGTTGAAAGGTACAAAGCTAGATTGGTTGCAAAGGGGTATTCACAGGTAGAGGGAATAGATTATGGTGAAATATTCTCTCCTATTGCAAAGTTGACATCCATTAGATTTATGTTATCTCTTGCTACATCATATGATTTAGAGATAGAACAAATGGATGTGAAGACAACTTTCCTTCATGGTGATTTGGAGGAAGAGATTTATATGTCACAGCCTGAGCACTACATTGTTAAAGGTAAAGAATCCTTAGTTTGCAAATTAAAGAAATCTCTATATGGTTTGAAGCAATCTCCTAGGATGTGGTACCTTAAGTTTGATGCCTTTGTGTTGTCAATTGGATTTGTAAAATCAAAATCAGATCATTGTGTTTATTTTACAGTTGAAAATGATCGCCTTCTTATTGTTGCATTATATGTTGATGATATGTTTTTGTTTGGGAAGGGTAAGGGTATGATTTTTTATTTTAAATCTCAGTTGTCAGCATAGTTTGAGATGAAAGATGTTGGGGTAGCTAGGTACATCTTGGGTATGGAAACCAGTAGAGACAAGTCTAATAGAAAACTTTGGTTGAGTCAGAGATAGTATGTGAAGTCTGTGTTGGACAGGTTCAACATGGCAGATTGTAGACCACTATGTGTTCCTATTTCTATGGGAACAAAGTTATCTGTAGATGATTGTCCAAAATATCCTAGTGAGGTGGAGGACATGAGTAGAGTACCTTATGCTAGTGCAGTTGGTAGTCTTATGTATGCTATGGTCTGTACTAGACCAGACATTGCCCAAGCAGTGGGAGTCCTGAGTTAGTTTATGGCTAACCTTGGACGGGTACATTGGGATGTAGTTAAGCGAGTATTCAGATATTTGAGGGGTACATCAGATTACTCCATATGTTATCATGGTAACTCTTCTAGATCTTCGCATTCAATTTGTATTCGTGGGTTTGTGGATTCAGATTGGGCAAGTGATATTGACAACAGGAGATCCACTAGTGCTTATGTGTTCACTATGTTTGGTGGTGCCATTAGTTGGATGAGTAAGCAACAACCTATGGTTGCTTTGTCCACTACAAAAACTGAGTACATGGCTGCTACTCATGCTTGTAAAGAAGCCATTTGGCTTAGAAGATTGTGTTCTGATGTTGGTGTTGATGTAGAACAGATTACTATTTGGTGTGATAGTCAGAGCGCTATTTCCCTTGCAAAGAATCTAACTTTCCATGCCAGAACGAAGCACATTGATGTGCAGTTTCACTTTGTGAGAGATATGGTGGAAGATGGAAAGGTAAATTTGGAGAAGGTAGATACTGTGAAGAATGTTGTAGATGCATTAATGAAACCAGTGGGCACTGAGAAGTTCAGATGGTGTTCGGAGTCTATGGGCCTTTTGGCCTATAGCGGTTAGTTCCTATTATGTTCCTGTTGCTCTTACAAGGTGTTCGACAAGTGGGAGAATGTTAGGAATAAGGTGTCTCAACCTTGGATAATTCCTATTCTTATTATTTGTTTTGTAAAATGTATTTCTTGCAAATAATGTTGATGTGTCGGCATCTTGAATTGTCTGTAAGGAGATCATGGCTAAAACGGTTATGACAGATTCTTATGACATGTAAGAGCTATGTCAGGAAGATTCAATGACAGGTGAAGACATGTGGCAACTGATAAATTTTGAGTACTGTACACTCTTCCCCAATTTTGGGGTTCCTATTTTCTCAGATAATGGTAAAACCCTAATACAGTTATCTTTGGGAGTAGCCCTAAAAAGTGAAGCGCATGATATAAGCTTTTTTAGGGTTGCGAAGAGATATGATGCGAGTGTATTGTTGGAACATTTTTATGCTACCGTGATTTGTCTTCAAGGTTTTTTGAAATCTTCTGAAAGAACTTGCATTGCAAGTGTATTGTAAGCTGTAATAGTTTTGATCAATACATTGTGCAGGTTTTGGAGTGTTGGGGTTTTTACCAAAAGGTTTCCCCAGGGTATATCATTGTGTCATTCTCTATTTTTTTTGTATGCATGGTATGTGGTTGCAATATCTTTGTTAAAGTAGTTAATGAATCTAAAATTGTAAGGATTTATAAGAATTTGCACAATACTCTCCTATAGAGATTAGCGTAGGAAGTTGTTTCCACACCTGAGTTTCCTTACACTTCTTAGGCCTGCAAACAATCTCCCAACTAACCAAACTCCATTTAGAGTTATGAAAATTACCACTCCAAAGGAATTGGCGTGAAAGAGCATCAAATTCCTTGAGAAAGTAGATAGGAGCAACTTGAACCATGCTTCTATAAATAGGAAGAGCCTAAATAAAAAATTGAAGAAGGGTAACATGAGCAATAGTAGAGAGCCATCTATGGGTCCAGTGATTTAACTTCTCTTGAAGCTTGATAATCAAATTCTTCCAAAAGATTTGTGGCTTCCTAGAAAAAATAATAGGAATGCCAAGATAAGTAAGAGGGAGTGAACCAATCTGAAATCTAAGGATATTAGCAATCCTCCACTAAATAGGATCAGGAGTGTTAAAGAAATATATAGAAGATTTGTCTTCATTAACTTTCTAGCTTGTCACAGGTAGATAAATATCCAAAGTGTGTCAAAAGGCTTCAACTTCCTTGACTTGAGCAATTCCTACCAGAGAAGAGTCATTAAAAAATTGAAGATGAGAAAGAGAAGGAAAATCATTCCCCCAACGCCATCTATGGATAGAGTTCTGTAACACCTAATACTTAATGAATCTACCCAAACCCTCAACCATAATAATGAAAAGATAGGGGGAAAGATGATCACCCTACCAAAGACCCCTAGAAGCACCAAATAACTGGGAAGGTTGGCCATTAAGAAGAATAGAGAAAGACGAAGAAGTGACATAGCTCATAGTCCAACTCACACACTCTAAGCTAAATCCAAAGGCAAGAAGAATATTCTAGGTTAGAAATATCCATTTGACTCTATCATAGGCCTTAGCCATATCCAACTTAATAAACATTCATTGCTCCCTTGAGCTAGCCATAGAGTGGATAGCTTCAGTAGCAATAACCACCCCATCTAAGATTTGTCTTCCTACAACAAAACCTCCTTGTTCTTCTAAGATAATAGTTGGCAGCCACTTTTTAAGTCTCTTGGCAATCAACTTAGTAATAACTTTGTACGCCACATTACATAGAGCAATAGGTCAAAAAAACTCTAATTGATTAGCCCCATCTTTTTTCGAAAAAAGAACCAAGAAAGTAGAATTTAGTGCCTGAAGCATCTACTTGCTAGAATAAGATTCCTTAACAACTTCTAACAAAGCCTTATTAATGATGTCCCAGAATTCTTGAAAGAATTCAGTAGGAAAGCCATCAAGGCCAGGAGCTTTTCCTTTTGACGTACCAAAGACCACTTCCTCCAACTCAGCCAAAGAAATTGGGCACATAAGATAATCATTCATTTCTTGAGAAATAAGGGTGGGAATACATGACAAAATAATATGCTCTTCATTATCAGCAAGAGGAGAATCCTCAGAGAAAAGGTTAGAAAAGTACCGAGTAGCCTCTTGAAACATGGCTAGCAAGGAAGATAAATGTATACCTTCAGAATTAACTAGAGAAGAAATATAGCTCTAATTCTAATGAGATTGTACAATTTTGTGGAAAAAGGCATGTTCCTATCACCTTCCTGGAGCCAATCAACCTTGGCTTTTTGCTTCCAAAAAATTTCCTCCCGAAGTTCCCATTCTTCAACAGCTCTAGAAGCAAGGGATTTAGCCTTACCCAAGTCCTCTGAGAAACCAAGATCTTGAATTTATCCAGTAATGCCATCCAGATGTTCCTAAGAGAGTCTCTTCATGGAATGAAGGTTCCCAAAACAATCTTTGTTCCATCTCTTGAGCTGTCTTTTGACATGTTGAATTGCAGGGGCACCATCCCTCCACCATCTAGAAATAAGATCATGAAGAGAGGAGTCTCAAAGCCACATGAGCTAAAACTTAAAAGGAGGACTCTTAGGAATAATCACCCCAGTAGTAGAAAATTTAATTGGCCAATGATCAAAACCCCTCCAGTAAAGAATTTCAAAAGAGAGAGTGAGGGCACCACTAATCCAAATGCAAGAATCAAACCATTCTGAGATAGCATCAACTCCAGTCCTTCTATTATTCCAAGTAAAGAGACCATTAGCAGGCTTAATATCAGAAAGATGAAAGAGATCTATATTCTAATTGAGAAGATCAAATGAAGGCCCTAACTGGGCCAACCTACCTCACTTCTCTTCTAGACTTAAAACTGAATTGAAATCTCCTACTAACACCCAAGGATGGTAAGGATGAAATTTTCTAACATGTCGAATGTGCATCTAGAGATTCACCTTTCCCACAAAATCGATAGACACATACACATTAGTAATCAAGATCACCTCACCAAAATCCATAGAAGAAGCCACCATAGATAGAGTTGAACAAGAAGACATCCAGCCAAGGGGATAAATTTTCCAAGGGTCCCAAAGGATAGCCAAAGCACCGGTCATCCCCATAGCCCCAACATACTGGCATTTCCCATGAGGCCAAATACTAGAGGTAAATCGGTCCATAGACTCCATAGAAAGCTTAGTCTCCTGGACACAAAAAATATCTGGAGTATGATCAACCACCAAATTGTGAATAGCCTTTTATCTAGGGATGCTATTCAACCCCCTAATATTCCATGAGAGGATGATCATCACTGAGTAGGATGGGGGAAATGAGCATCCAAGGGTTTCACAACCCTAGACTCTATCAACATATCTCCTCTAAATCTAAGCTTCTCTTGGTCTTTTTTATGCCCGCTCCTTAGAGGAGGAGTAAAAGAAACCCTCTTAAAAGGTCTTTACAATAGACCCAAAGGGAGGGGAGACCACTTACCCTTACTAGATGCTAACACATCCTGAGCTAAGTCCAACAGGAGACCAATATTATCTTGAGGCACTGCAGAAGTCACCAAAGCTTGAGACTCAAGAGTAATAGGGAGCTCATTTGGTTCTCAAACCATAACTTGAGATGCTTCACAAGAATCAAGAGGTAGAGCTTCCCCATCACAAATTGGATCAACTAAGATACTAGGAGGAATACCCTCCACTAAAACCATACTATCCAGCATCTCAAATTTATTAAAGCCAGAATCTGACCACTTGTCTTTGAAGGGCCTTTTCTGACCTCATCCCTTAGCATGTGGGAAAACAAGAATATAACCATATTTATCTAGACCAATATCATTTAATTAAGTCTTCCCTTTACCCACATTATCTATTTGTGCATGCCCCTTAGTCGTGTTATCCATCTGAGCTTTACCTTTTCCTATAGTGTTCGATTTCCCTTGACCATTGCCAGTAGCAGATCCATCTACCCCTTTAGAAGCTGAGACCTGAGGGCATTGACACGACAAGTGACCATACTCATGACATATCTGACATCAGAAAGGAAGGGATTCATAATCCAATTGCTGCACCTAGGAAGAAGACCCAAGATAAATTTCAATAGAATCTAGTAATGGTTTATTCAAATAAATTTCAACACAAATTTTGGCATAAGAGAGAACCTTTTTATCCAGGGATTGATGTGCAATCACAGCTATCTTGCAAAGCAAAGCAGTGATTTGATGAAGAATATCTTCTCATCAAAATTCAAGAGGAAGCCATGGCAGGTGAATCCACACTAGCACATTTGAAGGGAGATTCTTAGTGAATTAAATCCTAAATGCCAATGTTTAACAAATAATCCCAAATGGTTGTAAAAATAAGGACCCCCTTCAAAAATATGATCCTGATTAGACATGCAAGAGAAAACAACAAAGAAATAACTATTCCAAGCCAGCATGATTTTCATATCACCCTCCACCTGCCATGAATGATGAATCCATGCCTCAAGAGCTAATAAGGATATTCTAATACCAAGAAATTTACATATCAAAGCATGCTTAGTCCAGTACTCAATGTCCTTTGAAACTGCCTCCGGAGGAATAACCAAAACTAGGTGATCAAGGTTTTGTGGAAGACAACCGTTAACTTTTTTAAGCCTAGAGCTCTCCCCCACAAAATATGAGCCAGATTCCATTGCATGTATGTTTAGAAGAGAACCATGCATGTGGGGAGAAGAGCCATGCATATGCTGAGAAGAGCCATGCATGTTCGAAAAAGAATCATCTGTAACCACCAGCACAGAAGAAATTCCAGCCCCAAGATTCCAACTTGATTGCTTATCCATAATGCTTGGCAGAGTCGCCACTGCCACAGTAGCATTGGTACTAGTAGAATCCATAGATTTCCTAGATGCATGTGACTGATCCATCAACACTCCCTGCTTAGCTGAATCATGCACATAACTACCTCATTCTCTGGCTTGTTTCTTCAAGTTCTGCAAACCTGCAACTATTTTTTCATTCTCCAAAAACTGTTGTGTTGCTCCACTAGACCACAGAAAATCTAGAGGCTACCTTCAACACAGGCTGACCTATCAAGAAAATCTTGTCATAGGTAGCAGTGATCCCTAGAGTGCTTCATTCACCTAGTCTTAGAGGTTTCCTCTTAGGGCTTAATTTTTTCCTTATACTCTGCCAATAACATTTAATTCAGCCTAAAAAAATGGATAAATTAAACTAGCCAAAACTATGTATTGTGATGTACTATAAGTTTTTTCTAGTATTTGAGTAGCCTATGGACATCTTTATCTGATACTCATTTGATAATCTTTCTCTAAAAGTATATTTCAATTTAATTTTAATTTGTTATCTTATATTGGGTACCTTTAGGAGTATTATTTTTATCCTCAAAAAGAGTTTTCCAAAATAAGCCACTATTCTTTTATATGTATTCTAATTGTGTTCATTTTATTTATTTATTTATATGTGGCACTAAGTAAATGTTAAGAAATAAATACATGTAAAATATTAAAGAGGCATCATGCATAAAGGAAATGAAATCTCTAAAATGATTCATGTAGTCATTAGTATAGAGACCTAAAGTTGAGCATTCCCAAATACAATAGGATCACAATAAAATATCATACTACCCCACTTTGTCTTCTACAAATTGAATAAAAGCCATAAAAAAGGTAAATCAAGTATATGAGCCAAGGATCATGTCATAACTAAACTAAGAAAAAATATACATTCTCATTGGTTCATTTACAAACTCTATAGTATTAAGAACTTGAGTGTCAAGCTTCTATAGAAAATCATTGTTGTTCTCTCCTATCTATAAAACAAAATAATATTTGAAATCAACATATTTGAAGTAAAATTATAGTTCATGGGTGTGGACAAAATGATTAAAATTATAAAAATAGAGTATAACACCATAAGATTAAACCTTATGTCATATTTAAAAATGACATTTTCTCAAGAAGGAAAGCATATAAATATAAATGAAATATAAGCAAAAAATATATGTTGTTTCAAAGAAAGCTATATTTCCAAAATATTATTTTCAAAATGAACAAGGCAAGGCATTGATCATAGTGGAAAGATGATGCTTTATTGTAAGATCTCCTTAATGGCTTATGGAAGGCCAAATTTATAGGTTTTCAATTGAGTGAATTAATGGTGAGGATTAACACTTTAACCAAATCTTGAGATAAATTTGGTTAAGTAGTTGTGAGATGGAGGGTGGAAAGAGAGAGTGTTTTATAATTTTATGTATATTTTAGGGTAAAGGATTAATTAATGCTTAATCATGATCTATTAGAGATTTTTAAAATGGAAAATTTAATAAATAAGACTCATTAAATTATGTGAAAGAGAATGTGGGGAACAAAGAAAAATAGAATTTATTTATTATTGAGACTTCTCTAAAATGAGTAAGTAATTAAACCACTTTCATAATTTGTTTATTCAATAGGAAATGTGTATGGAGCAGGTGATGTTGGGATGTGATTTTTTTTAAGTCTTTACATTTTCACCTTTTGAGAAGGTCTTGTGACTAGAGGTCAAATAATGTCAATTCAATGAAAAGTAAAATTTATCTTAATTGGAAGAGATAGGGAAAAAGGCATGATGCCCAATTTATTAGAAGCATAGGAGAGATAAAATTGAACAAGGGAGATAGAATGATCCATAAATATAATAACCAAGTTTGTAAAACATAGGTGTAACATTGAAATGGATGAAAGGAGTAGAGGATAAAAAATAAAAATATTAGGATAAATTAAAAGGATAGACCAATTAGGATAAGAATATTGGAGTGGGGATGGAAGTGTCATAAGTAAACTAAGAAAAAATATACATTCTCATTGGTTCATTTACAAACTCTGTAGTATTAAGAACTTGACTGTCAAGCTTCTAAAGCAAATCCTTGTTGTTCTCTCCTATCTATAAAACAAAATAATATTTGAAATCAACATAGTTGAAGTATAATTATGGTTCATGGGTGTGTACAAAATGATTAAAATTATAAAAATAGAGTATAACACCATAAGATTAAACCCTATGTCATATTTAAAAATGATATTTTCTCAAGAAAGAAAGCATATAAATATAAATGAAATATAACCAAAAATATATATATGTTGTTTCAAAGAAAGCTAGATTTCCAAAATATTGTTTTCAAAATGAACAAGGCAAGCCATTGATCATAGCAGAAAGATGATGATTTATTGAAGGATCTCCTTAAATGGCTTATGGAAGGCCAAATTCATATGTTTTCAATTGAGTGAATCAATGGTGAGGATTGACACTTTAACCAAAGCTTGAGATAAATTTGGTTAAGTAGTTGTGAGATGGAGGGTGGAAAGAAAGAGTGTTTTATAATTTTATGTATATTTTAGGGTAAATGATTAATTAATGCTTAATCATGATCTATTAGAGATTTTTAAAATGGAAAATTTAATAAATAAGATTCATTAAATTATGTGAAAGAGAACATGGGGAATAAATAAAAATAGAATTTATTGATTTTTGAGACTTCTCTAATATGAGTAAGTAATTAAACCACTTTCATAATTTGTTTATTCAATAGAAAATGTGTATGGAGTAGGTGATGTTGGGATGTGATTTTTTTTAAGTCTTTACATTTTCACCTTTTGAGAAGGTCTTGTGACTAGAGGTCAAATAATGTCAATTCAATGAAAAGTAAAATTTATCTTAATTGGAAGAGATAGGAAAAAAGGCATGATGCCCAATTTATTAGAAGTATGGGAGAGATAAAAGTGAACAAGGGAGATAGAATGATCCACAAATATAATAACCAAGGTTGCAAACATAGGTGTAACCTTGAAATGGATGAAAGGAGTAGAGGATAAAAAATTAAAATTAAAAGGATAGACAGATTAGGATAAGAATATTGGAGTGGGGATGGAAGTGTGTGATAGATAGACCATGGAAAATAGTCATGTCTAGTCTATGTGAAAAACCTAATATTTAATATAGCATCTAACACTATGTACCAAGGTAGAAGGACCCAGGTGGAAATGTCTCAAAAGCATCAATGACCAATAAAAAACAAAGGGTTGTATGAAAGTACATTTCATAAGGAAGTATGGATGGAATGTCGTGTTGTCATTATGGGGATATCCTAAAATGATCATTATTGATGAAAGAGAAATGATAATACACACAAGTAGACAATCAACTGAAAACATAGCAATACAAAGAAAATAAAGGTTGATTAATTGATTGATGATGATGGTAGCATTGTTGATGATATGAATAAAGTGAGGATCAGAAATAATATATGTTGATGATACAGATTTGAGTAAAGTAGATCAATGTGTACAATGAATTTGGGAACAAAATCATTAGTTTCTTTTAGATAATGCGTTACCTTCCTTAGTAAGATTAGATGGATTAGGGTTGTGAGCATGTGGATTGATTCCTTTGGGGATGTTTTAATTGGTTAGATTTATGATAGGTAGATTGGATTGGATTACACTTAGGTAACTAGTGAAGTGAATGGATAAATACAAACTTGTAGAGGGATTTCTTTGATAAGGAATAAAAATGAATTATATAAGATGTGTGATTGGGAATATTGAAATAAGTGTCAATATTTTATCTCCAAGGACTATGATATGTAGCAATAACACACCACATATTACATGTAGTGTAGTGGATATTGAAGGCTACAAGAGGGAGGATTTATACAAAAATTAATTTTATTTTCCAAAGTATGCTTAGACATGAGATATTAGACGATCAAACCAAACTCAGTAAACTAACTAGAAAACCTAAATGAATGCAAGATAGAATCAATCATTCAAATAAAATAGTTTTTCTCTTTTGATAATATTGCACCATTTTATATATTTATATATATATAATTCTCTAAATTCCAAAGCCCCTATCTCATGTTCTCCTTAGCCCTTTGAAACACACATCTATAAGCAAACCAGAGTAACAAAAATATAAGAAATATTTTGAAAAAGTCCATTGTATACTTATCATTTCATTCTGGTAGACATGGAATTGTTTCTTATGCCAATCTCTGTATCGATTTTTATTGCTAATAATATCTACCCTGCCCCTATCAACACTATGTAAGTTTATAAATATGTTATGGCATGTTTCAATAATTTTTCTACACAAATGCTATTTTTTCAAAATGTCATGTGGGACCCATTTATACCGCTTGCTTGTTTTAGAACACCATATTCACGTTCAACTTTCATAATTCCATTCTATTTTCCACTTGCGTAGGTTGGTTGTATTTCAGGTATAGATGTACAGTAATAACTGGTTTCAATATTTTCAATTCTCACACAGGATACCTCATGAAGTCATTACCAGCCTCAAAAATGTAGCATTCTAATGAAGGGTGCTCCCCTTAATACCACAAACACATAATAGATATAGAGAAACAACAACAATATGCAAGAACAAAAAATTGGCTTCTTATTATCTCCACAAATGTGGAATTACAAACTTTTAGAATTACAATATGCAAAGCCACATGGGCATTCCCTTACAATATTGTGTAGGACAAAGCCTCAAACTATTACCCAGATCTACTACCCAGAACTATTCTGAACTGCCTAAGACAATAATACAGCCTTCCTTATATAGGCAATTTTCCACCGCCTGGGAAGGTTCCAAAATTTTAGCCAATAAGACCGACCAAAACTTAGAATTATTTTATTTTACATTTTATTACATCATAGTCTGCTCAAGATAACCTTTGAAACCTGAACAAAAATTTTGAAGAAAATTATTTTCTACCATTTCAGGTGGCCCAACTTCCGAGGACCATAAGTCATCACCAGTTGACCCGATCGGCTATTATAAACCCATTTCAGAAATGCCACGAAGTGCTCTACAATCTTGACCCACACAAGCGCCCATCACCCAAATTTTTGACCTCATCCGGGGCCTCTAAAGCCTTCAAAACTGAGTTCAAAGTTTCTGTACCCTGCTGCCAATACTGAAAATCTTCAATATCTTCCAATATACACTTGATCTGGCAATGAAACTTTACTGACAGACTTATATGACCAAAATGAACCTCCAAGAAAGAAATCAGATCATTCTAAGCACATACAAAAAATTACATAAGAAATCAGATTTTTTTTGGGTGATGCAAGATTGCTCTTACACCCAGGATGCTCCTACATCAGACACCCAGGGTAATTTGAGAAGTGACCCTGTCACGACTCAGGTGTGCAGAGGAAAACCAGGATGGCTAACCTCCTCCTTTGTCAGCCATGATGAATCTTCAACAGGTCATCCTTTCCACTTGACCAGATATTCTTCATATGTCCTGTTCCTTGTGCTTCTGCCAACACGACTATCCAGTATATCTTCAATCTCCTTAGTGTCTGAACTAGTTGCTGGAATACTCCACTGTGCTGCTATGATTCATCTTCAACACCTCCTTCATGATACTCTGTCAGATCTAAAATGTTAAACACTGGTGAAATATTTAGCTTAGTAGGCAATTCTACCTCATATGTGTTTCCTGAATCATGTTTCTTCAGTATCCTACATGGTCCAAACTTTTTCATTTTTAGCTTGTTATATGTACCAACTGGAAACTGCTCCTTCCGCAAATGAACCATGACTTCATCACCAACTTGAAATTCCTTATACCTCCTTTTCTCATCTGCCTTAGCCTTATACTGTGTGTTCATCTTGGTAATATGCTTCCTCACCTCCCCATGGATGTTCTTCAAGTGTTCTACAAAATCCTTAGCTTCAGCAATACTTATTTCTCTTTTATGTATCTTCCTCAATTCAGATGCATTCCTTGGACTACTTCCGTATACAATCTAGAATGGTGATTTACCAGTGCTCCTATTGACAGAATTATTGTATGCAAATTCCGCCTGTGGTAAAATCAAATCCCATCCTGTTGGCTTATCTCCAACCAAACATCTCAGCAAATTTCCCAAACTCCTATTCACCACCTCTGTCTGTCCATTAGTCTGTGGATGATGTGATGAACTGAACTTCAAATCTATCTTCAACTTCTTCCACAATGTAGGCCAGAAATATCCAACAAACTTAGTGTCCCGATCTGAAACTATGGTCTTTGGCAAACCATGAAGTCTCACTACTTCTCTGAAAAACAATTCTACTATATGAACTGCATCATTAGTCTTCTTGCAGGGAATGAAATGTGCCATCTTTGAAAATCTGTCAACCACCACAAAAATTGAATCATGTCCCCACTGAGTCCTCAGTAAACCAAGAACAAAGTCCATGTTGATATCCTCCCAAGGCTTCTTTGGTACGGGTAATGGCTGATACAACCTTGTATTCTGCTTCACTCCTTTCGCCATCTGACATACTCTACAACTCTATACAAACTTCTTCACATCTTACTGCAACTGTGGCCAATAATAATTCTCACTAACCAAACCAAGGGTTTTATCACGACCAAAATGTCCAGCCAATCCTCCGCTATGCTTCTCCTTGATGAGATTCTCCCTGATAGAACTTCGTGGAATGCACAACTGACTCCCTCTGAATAGCATATCATCCTAGATGATGAAATCCAACCATTTTGTCCTCTCTAGAGTAACAGGTTCTATACAAGCTTTCCAAGCTTCACCAAAATCAGGATCCTCTGGATACAAATTTTTGAGTTCCTTGAACCCAACCACTTCAATCTGCATTTCTGTTAGCAATAGTTTCCTTCTGCTAAGAGCATCTACAACCCTATTAGACTTTTCACTCCTGTGTTTCAAAATAAATGTATAACTTTGCAAAACTCAACCCATTTCAAATGCCTTTGATTCAATTTTCCTTGACTATTCAAATATTGCAAAGCTTGATGATCAGTATACAAAATAAACTCTTTAGGAAGTAGATAATGTCTCCACTTCTTTAATGCCTAAACTATAGCATAAAATTTCTAATCATAAACAGAATATTTCCTCTTGGCATCATTTAACTTCTCACTGAAATAAGCAACAGGTTTACCTTCTTGGCTCATAACAACTCCTATTGCAGTACCACTAGCATCACAATCTACTTGAAACACCTTGTTAAAATCTGAAAGTGCTAAAATAGGTTGTTCTGTAACTTTTGATTTCAACAATTGAAAATTATTTTCTGCCCCATTAGTCCACTTAAACTCTTTTCTATCCCCTCTCGTTGTTTCAGTCAAGGGTCCACAAATACTGCTAAAATTTTTGATAAACTTTTTGTAAAAGCTAGCTAAACCATGAAAAGATCTTACCTCAGTAGCACTCCTTGGAGTAGGTCATTCAAGGATAGCCTGTACCTTCTCTGGGTCCATTTTTAGACCTTCTACTGAAACTACAAATCCCAAATACACTAACTCTTTCTTCACAAAACTGCACTTCTTCAAATTAATCAATAATTTCTCATCTCTCAACTTCTCAAACACCATACAAATATGCATCATATGTTCCTCCAATGTCTTGCTAAAAATCAAAATATCATCTAGGTAAACAATGACAAACTTACCCAGAAATTCTTTCAAGACCTCATTCATGAGCCGCATGAAAGTGCTCGGTGCATTGGTTATCCTAAAAGGCATGACTAACCACTCATACAATCCTTCCTTTGTCTTGAAGGAAGTCTTCCATTCATCTCCTTCTCTAATCCAAATCTGATGATATCCACTCTTTAGAGCTATCTTTGAGAAATACACAGCTCCACTCAAACAGTCTATAATATCATCCATTCGTGGCAATGGAAACCTGTACTTGATTGTGATCTTGTTTATTGCCCTAGAATCTGTACACATCCTCCATTCTCCATTTTTCTTTGGTGCTAATACCGTTGGTACAGCACAGGGACTCAGACTCTCACGGATCAATCTTTTCTGTAACAGTTCATGTACTTGTCTGTTCAACTCCTCACTTTTTGCAGGTGTCATTTTGTGTGCTGCCTTATTCGGCAAACTCACTCCTGGGATCAAGTCCATCTGATGACTAATCTTCCTGACTGGTGGTAATCCATCAGGCATGTTATCAGATACAATATCCTGAAACTCATTCAACAAATCTACAACTTCTATAGGAACATCTTCTACTTCCTCTTTACCAGCTTTTGGAATTAAAGAAAAACATACGTGCTCATGCCTCATACCATCTAAGAAATTTCTTCCATCAACAAAAGTTATCCTTGCATTACCACATACCTTTTCTTCAGTCTCCTTCAATGGTTTTAGCTTATGTCGCACTCCATCCTTTGTCAGGAAATAAGTATTCGCATGACCATCATGTACAACACATCTGTCAAACTGCCATGGTCTACCCAACAACATATGACATGCATCCATAGATATGATATCACACAATACCTCATCTTGGTATCCGCCAACCTTGAACTTCACCACGCATTGTTCATTGACCATGACTTTGTGGTCATCCTGTACCCAGGCAATTCGATATGGATGTGGGTGTTTCTGTCTCTTGAGCTTCAACTTTGTCACCATCTCTTCTGACACCAAATTGTCAGTGCTTCCACTATCAATAATCACATCACAACATTTACCTTCACACTTGTACCTGGTGCAAAACAGGCTCTTTTTTTGCTCAGGTTCATTCTCACCACTCAACAGGACTCTTCTGTTAATCAGCGTTTCTCCTCTTTCAACATCTTCAGAATTTGATGATCTGGCATCTTCATCTACATGTGCAACTCTGGCCTGGCTGTCATTTCTCCTATCTATTCTGCCTTGGCACTGAGGACATTCAAATGCCCTATGACCTTCTTCTCCACAGTGAAAACATGTTCCACGGAAGCCACCTCTTCCAGATCCTTGTCCTCTTCCTCTTCCTCTCTGATCTCGATTATTCTGATCCTGGAAGCGATTGGAATTATTTCCTCGCTGATTCTGATTGCTACTGGCCTCATCCTTCTTTTTCGGATCTTCATTTCAGCCACCATATGACCGTCCACCAGATCGTCCACCGCAACCTTTTCTATTTTGTCTACTCTCAAACTTCTTGTTCAGCTTTTCCTCTACTTTTAGGGAAAACTAGTATGCCTCTTCAATACTGTTCATTCGAACCAGATTCAGCTCCTCCTGAATGCTTGGCCTTAACCCATTAAAGTATCGGGCAACTTTCTCCTTATCAGCTTCTGCATGGCCTGTTCTGATGAGAAGTCGATAGAACTCCTCTGTATACTCCTGAACGGATCTTCCTGCTTGCTTCAAACTCTGCATTTTCTTCAGTAGGTCAAGCTCATAATCAACAGGAATGAACTATCGCTTCAATTTATCCACCATCCGATCCCATCTCATGATTTTCTCTTTTCCCCTTCTATTTCGCTCCAACTGAATCTCTTGCCACCATATCTTCGCATGATCTTTCAGTCTGGCCTTCGCAAATTTGACCTATCAAGATCCTCAACATCTTCATACTCAAAATATTCCTCACACTCATTGATCCAGTCAATCAATTCTTTTGGGTTAAGATTTCTAGAAAATGTAGGAACCTCAATCTTAGGTCTTTTTCCAATCTTAGAAATGGCCCGAAAAAGTCTTTCTTCCTCTTGGTTCACAATTTTGACTTCTCCTTCTTGATATTCTTCTTCAGCTTTATCCTCTCTTTCATCTCTGACATTAAGATTCATTCCTCTACGAATCTCTTCTTGCAATGCTCGCACTTGTCTCTGCAGTGCCCTAACCTCAGGTGTTACAACACCAGCTCTTCCACCACGTTCCCTTCGTGGAGGCATTTTTGTGATGCTCACTAAAACCCTAACCACAGTCCTGGTGCAAACTGCCTCACAGTCGGTGATCTGTTTACACACTCAGGAAAACCTGGCTCTGATACTACTTGATGAAGGGTGCTCCCCTTAATACCACAAACACATAACAGATATAGAGAAACAACAACAATATGCAAGAACAGAAAATTGGCTTCTTATTATCTCCACAAATGTGAAATTACAAACTTTCAGAATTACAATATGCAAAGCCACATGGGCATTCCCTTACAATATTCTAAAGGACAAAGCTTCGAACTATTACCTAGATCTACTACCCAAAACTATTCTGAACTGCCTAAGACAATAATACAGCCTTCCTTATATAGGCAATTTTCCACCACCTGGGAAGGTTCCAGAATTTTAGCCAATAAGGCCGACCAAATTTAGAATTATTTTATTTTACATTTTATTACATCATAGTTGGCTCAAGATAACTTTGAAACCCAAACAAAAATTTTGAAGAAAATTATTTTCTGCCATTTCAGGTGGCCCAACTTCCGAGGACCATAAGTCACCACCAGTTGACCCGATCGGCTATTATAACCCCATTTCAAAAATGTCACAAAGCGCTCTACAGGCTTGACCCACGCAAGCGCCCGTCACCCAAATTTTTGACCTCATCCGGGGCCTCTAAAGCCTTCAAAACTGAGTTCAAAGTTTTTGTACCCTGCTACCAAATACTGAAAATCTTCAATGTCTTCCAATATACACTTGATCTGGCAATGAAACTTTACTGGCAGACTTATATGACCAAAATGAACCTCCAAGAAAGAAATCAGATCATTCTGAGCACATACAAAAAATTACCAAAAATAGTAACTTTCCATAAATAGCAGCTCTGCACAAAATAGCCCTTATTGAATATAAAAATAGAAATATTTTTTTTTGGGTGATGCAAGATTGCTCTTACACCCATGATGCTCCTGCATCACATTCTACCTCAATCTCTCATGGAACTAAGCCTGGCCCGTGATAAAGATAAACTAGCATGGAAGCCAACGCTTCTCATGCAAGACTGCAACTAGTAGAGGGTAATTAATTAAGAAAAGAACAGACAAAAAGAACAATATAGCAAGGAATATATTCATCCTTTGTATCTAAGATGTGCTGAAACAATGATGAAATGATACAATATATAATTCCTGTGAACAAAATAAAACAAACCGTAAAACGTATATTGCTTGTGAACAACCACCAAAGGAAAGGCAAATCAGATAAGGCATAAACCTGTTTAATTCTATGGTGTCCCATACTATAAATCTTGCATTTCACATGAATTATTCTAACCTGCTTTGAGTTTGAAATCCGTATTGACATTTCTAAAGCAGCGAAACCAACAAGAATCGATATGGCAAAGGCAATGGAAAAGCTTTTGTCAGTGTTGTTGTTGCTATTTTTTGGTAAGTGGCAGGTGGTTCATGGAGAATTTGATTATAGAGATGCTCTATCTAAGTCTATCCTCTTTCTAGAGGCCCAAAGATCTGGTAAACTCCCACAATCTCAATGAGTAAAGTGGAGAGGAGATTCTGGCCTCACAGATGGGCACTTGCAAAACGTAAGTAGAAGCACAAATAGATCCTTATTCAATTTGTTTGGGAATAGAAATAGAAGTGTCCCATCATAGTATCTGTGCTCTTCATTGACTCCATACATAATGTTGTGTGCAACTCAACTGCAGGTTGATTTAGTTGGGGGTTACTACGATGCAGGCGATAATGTGAAATATGGGCTTCCCATGGCATTCACTATCACCACACTCACTTGGGGGGACACTCGATTATGCGAAAGAGTTGAAAGCTGCAGGAGAGATTCAGAATGCAAGGGATGCTATTAGATGGGGCACTGATTACTTTCTCAAGGCCAGTGCAACTCCAAAACAGTAATGGGGTTCAGGTACAATTACTAATATCCTCAGCATTCGATAAGTAGGAAATATTTTAGACAGTAAGTCAAATTATGATATTGCTACTAAGATTAAATAATGTAGTTTTTGAGTCAAATTTATTGATTTGTGTTTCATAAGTAGCCGTTTAAAAGATTCCATCTTTCATGAGAATGAATGGAACACTTGGCATTCAATGAAAAGTCACCCATCTTAGTACTACTCCAGCTCAAAACCACTTAACCACTTATGAAAAACTAACAAGATTGATGTTGATCGATGTTGATGTTGATGCATAAAATAGGTGGGTGATCCTGTGGCAGACCATCATTGTTGGGAGTGTCCAGAAGATATGGACACTCCTCAAACTTTTTACAAGATTGATAAAGACACCCCTGGGTCAGAAATTGCAGCAAAAATTGCCGCAGCCTTAGCTGCCTCCTCCATTGTTTTCAGAGTCATAGACCATCTTTACTCATACCTTCTCCTCCAACATTCTCAATCAGTGTGTTCGCTGTTTGGGTGCTCAAGTAAAATTAAAACCCTGTTAACTAACACTCTAAAATCAACAAGTTCCATCAATCGCTTTTCAGAAATGTTATACATCCATCTTGATTCTAATCAGCCTTTTATGTTTCCCTTCAACTTTTTAGTTTTGCCGATTCATGCAAGGGCACCTACAAAGGAGAGTGCCCCTTTTATTGTTCTTATTCAGGCTACAATGTAAGTTGAATTTTGTTTTATTTCTAAGATATGTACTTTTAACTAGACGTTCCAGTTTTAACTAGCAGAGCATGATTTCAGGAGGAGCTTCTCTGGGCTGCATCTTGGCTATACAAAGCTACCAACTCCCCATATTATTCAAACTACATTAACAAGCATGACGATCTAAGAGCATACGTTAATGAATTCCACTGGGATCTCAAATATGTAGGAATTCAAGTGCTCCTAACAGATGTAAGCATAGACTGATTGGTGCAAATTTTTAAATAAAATATTACATAAACATACTCTAGCTTAAAGCTAACTTATGCACTTCATGAACCAGTACTTATATTTCCAAGGGGAAGCGCAATTCTCAGCCTACAGAAGTCATGCATAAAGTTTTTTGTGTTCAATTCTTCCAGGCAGTCCCATTCGTTCTGTTAAAAGCACTCCAGGTTAGGGTTACCTCTCTATTTATTCATTAGTACCAATAACAATCCATCAAAACCCTCATTGATATTATATAATTCTCCTTTTCTAATCACAATTACCAAAATTCTAAAATTGATTTGTTGCAGGAGGTTTGTTGTATGTTAGAGAGGGCGCCAATACTCAATATGTTACCAGTGCTGCTTTTTTGTTGGCAAGATATAGTGATTTACTATCAGCTAAGAGGCAAAAATTGTCATGCGGCAACACACTCTATAAAGCCAGTGATGTTATGGGCTTTGCAAAGCTACCAGTAAGCACACTACATATATTTGCATTTGTATTGTGGGGCATACTATATAATGAAACCTAATCATACCTTTTGCAGATTGATTATTTATTAGGAAGGAATCCTCTCGGTATTTCGTATATGGTAGGATATGGATCTGAATATCCAAGGCAACCACATCACAGAGGAGCATCTGTAGTTTCTATTCATCAACAACCAGGGAAGACCAAATGTATTGAAGGCTTCATGAACTGGTTTCATAAAGATTCTTCCAATGCAAACACATTAACTGGGGCAATAGTGGGAGGACCAGATAAATATGACCGCTTTGTAGACCTCAAGACCAAATCTAGCATGCTTGAACCTGCAACATACATAAATTCTCCTCTTGTTGGTGTTCTCGCAAAATTGTACGCAATGACATGCAAAACTACCCAACAATGTTGAATTTGTGGTTATATTAATTTCAACACTTTGAATGAATGGCATGAGAATTGTTTAAGCAATATTCTTGTATTATGATAAAAATAAGTGTTCTATATACATTTTCCTCCTTATATGAGAAGAAATGTAGTTAAAGATATATTTAAAAAACAAATTTATTAAAAAAATAATTGTAATTTTTTTTTTTCTATTTTTACATGGTATTCAATGTGCCAAAGATCCCTATATATATTGAAAAGGCAAGTATATCAAAAGAATTAGAATAAATCTTTCCATCATTGAAATTACAGATTATGTTGCACTAAAAGTATTTACAATTTAAAAAGTCTAGCTAAGAAAAGGCCCCAAGAAGAAACCTGCCATTATTATATTAAGATGATATATAATAATATTTATTTATTATTGTTAATAAATAAATATTATTCTATATAAATAATAATTATTATTATCTGTTAACAGTTTTAATCGAACATGGCTTTAATATATATATATATGTATACATATATATATATATATATACATATATATATATATATACATATATATATATATATACATATATATATATATGTATATATATATATATATATATATATATATATATATATATGTATGTATGTATGTATGTATGTATGTATGTATATATAGATATATGTATATATAGATATATATATGTATACATATATGTATGTATATATGTATATATATATATATATATATGTATATGTATATATATATATGTATATGTATATATATATATGTATATGTATATATATATATGTATATGTATACATATATATGTATATATATATATATATATATATGTATATGTATATATATATATATATATACATATATACATATATATGTATATATATATGTGTGTATATATATATATATATATATAGATATATATATATACATACATACATAGATATATATACATATATATATATATATATGTATGTATGTATGTATGTATATACATACATACATACATATATATATATGTATGTATGTATGTATATACATACATACATACATAGATATATACATATATATATACATATATATATATATATATATGTATATATCTATGTATGTATGTATGTATATACATACATACATACATACATACATACATACATACATAAATATATATATATATATATATATATATATATATATATATATATATATATATATATATATATATATATATATATAATTTCGAGTAAAATAAAATGCAAGAGTGCCATGTTATGAAGATTTATGCTATATTTTTAAAGTTAAGAAAAATAAATTAAAAATGTATAATTTTGTATTATTTTATAAAATTTATTTGGTAGAATTAGAAATAAATACAATTTATAAATTTTTAATATAATAAAAGTGATAATATAATTTTTTTGTTATGTTAAATATTATTTGTACAAATTTTTAATTGAATCATATGAATGAACAATAATCACAGCCATTAACTAATTATAAAATTATCATGCTCTAAAAAATTGAAATCACACCTCTTATAACTTCACTATTTAACATCAACCAATTTTACCAATTGGATTGTACATTGAGACCATACTATTTATCACAAATTTATAGGCATTGAATGATGCAGCTATACTGTCTATAACATATGTGTTTAAATTTAATTCACTCCTTGAACTTTTATTTGTAAATAAAATTAATAATATATCTCAATGTGATAATGATTCTAAAAATTATTGTATCTTAAGAATTCATCTTAAGTCCACATACCATGAAAGAAAATGATAATTAAATAAATAAGATATACCATTTTCATTATAGCTATCAATTAATGGTTAAGAGAAAAGAAACCTTACATGTCCATGTTCAATTTGTTAAGCACCTTTTGAATGCTACATTATTACTTTTTTATATTTTTCTTTGAATTTAATTTCATTATTTTTTTTCTCTAAATTTTTTTTCATTCATTTAGTAATATATAAAATTTAATTATTAATCACAATCTCTCATTTAAACCTTTTATGGCACTTGGCTTATTAAGTATGGGAAAATTCAGCATTATATCTTTTCCTTTTGGATGAATGGTATAAATTTGATATTATTAGGTTAGCAGCCTTATGTATCAAGAAGCTTGTGTCCTTGATCTTGTTTATATATTACTGTTGTTAAATATTTTTGGAGTATATATATATATATATATATATATATATATATATATATATATATATATATATATATATTATATATATATATATATATATATATATATATATATATAAACTGGTATATTGTTCTCTTTGTTTGTAGTCTGTCTTTTATGATTCATGTATGTAAATATCTTCTTTTCCTTTTTGTCTTGTTCTCAAATTTTTATTTCATTTTAGGTTCTAGTTAGTGTTTTTGGGACAAGTGGACTCTTTTCGTTTGATTATATGTCATTTATTTCTGTAAGCTCCTTCATACATCAAAATTGTATTCAAGTTATCCATAGGCTTTGTTTATTTTTAGTTATAGCTCATGACATCTAGCCTCTCCCTCAGCAGGTGCCAATTTCATTTCCCCTATTTGTAGGTACTGACTTGGGTGATTTTAAGCAATTATCCTCCCTTGGGGTAGTAAGCTCATTCGGCTTTTCCTTCACAGAGATCATTATCTTGAAGTCAACATAGAAATCTACGTTGTCCTCAAGCTAAGGATCTCCTTTTAAGGGACTTTTGGTCATTTTCAGAGGCTCACTCTAGTTTCCTTTTGGGGTTGTTTTTTATCTGGCACTCACGTCCATTTGTTTAGCCGCTTTCTCTCATCTTTTTATATTAAAAATTTTGATAGTAATGTTGTGATCAATTTGCATTTTCTCAATGGTAGCACTAAGGATTCTAACCATGGCATGGTTGTTCCTACTTTATTTCGTATAGTTTTTAGTTTTGGTTCAAGATGATCAAGGCAGTTTTCAATTTTTGCATTAGATAAAGGATCCTTGTTAAAAGTAATATGGAGGAATTTCTCTGGATTTTCTTTAACTATCTTCTCTTCCAATCTAAGGTAGTCATTTTCGGATAACCATGAGGTTAACTATTATTAGATAAGGAATTTAGCAATTTTTGCAAGGTTGTTGTAGATTAAGAAAGCTCAGATCCTACTTTGAACCCTTTGGACTTGATAAAGGTAACAAGTAAACCAGTACCTTTTATTAATGAATTTGAGATTAGTGTTAATTTATAAAACAATTTTTTGGTACACACTAACAAGGATCTTGGCCAAGTTTTTGAGCTGTTATAGGTAATAAAGGAACAAAAGTTTCGAGAGGATAAACCTCTCTTTCGTATTGTTGATGGAAGTAAGGCTCATATTTTAGAAGGCTCTGAGCCACAATTGTAAAGATATTTAAAAAGTTAAGATAGATTCTCAGTAAGGGTAGAATTTTATCCCAAAAGGGACTATCCATTTTAGTCTGATGGACAAGCATGAAAAAAGGTGACTTACTACAATCAAGAACAAGAAGGATCAAAATAACCAATTTTGTGTTAATTTTTATCAAAATTTGTAATAGGAGGTAATGCCCTCTTAAAAATCATGTATTAGTATCCGGACTACGGTCCCAGGCATGACTAGAGGTTTTCTCAACCCCACTCTTTCCTACCAGTGCCTGCACTGAGTGGGGTTTTTTTTTTATAACACTTTCTATAATTAATAAAATTATTGGCTTTGGCCTTTTACCAAAAAAAAAATTTAATTATTAATATTTTATTTTAAAAATAATTGTTTACAATTTTAGATTTAAAGGTAATTTTCTATATATAAGTTGTGGAATGAGTACCAGCTCACAAATAAATTATAACATCAAATAGGAACCTCCAAAATGAGGAGAAAAGAAGAAGAGAAATGAAGTGCCCAAAGATGAAGTTCATTAGAAGTAACAAATTAACAAACCTAGACATAAGATTGACACTTCAATAAAAATACCTTGATTCAACACTCTATTAAGTTGCCTAAGAATCGGCCACTCACTCCCACTCATTATCATACTAATTAATTTATATTCCTTTACATAGAATCCAATCTTTCTATCTATTGTCTTTGCATGAAACTCCATTTGCATTAACTTCTTTTTTCTTGGCTACTTCAACAATCTACCATTACACATGAACCTTCATCTAGTAGTGCCTCATTTTCCTTACATCATCCATATTTGGACTTTGGACTATGATCACAGCCAATTGTATGTTCAAGTAACATGTCTTTATATTATGAACATTCATATTTTAAGACCATGATGAAAACTTAATATTTACACTTGAGACAACACCCTAACAATAAATTATTTCTATTGATATTAAGAATATGTGCCTTGTCAATTACAAAATTTAGCACTTATATGTATCTTATTTTTAATTATATGTATCAGTTAACCATATGAAATAACCTAGATTATACAAAACATGGAGGTATCAATAGAAAAATCAGCCATAATGCATTGAAGAAAATCTCCATTATCTTATTCATATATCGAATATTCTTCTATAATAAGACCTCATATTGAAACAATAATATTTACCATGTTGAAATGAAGTTAGAAGTTGACAAAGTGTAATTGCAACAAAAATAGAAAGATTTGTAAACACTGTGAGACCTACCAGATAGTCATATTTATGCTACCTTGATTTCCATGCTTTCAGTACTTATTTCATAGACATACTTGACTATTTGAGACACTTATGTATTTAAGGATCTGTTGAATCCTATGCTATATGTTTGGTACCTGATTATGCAATCAGAGTACACTCGAGATGCTATATGTTTTGATTCAATTTCAGTTATGATGATGTCACATATATTTTTATACGATGTTTAAAATGATTACGATGAAAAGTTGGTTTAGGAAACCGAAGTTATGCTTAGTTGATTGATTTACAGACATAGTTTTTAAACCATGTAATATTGATGATGTATTATGTTTATATCATGTTGATTTGGACCTACTGATGTGTGCAATGAGTGTGTAGGATAAATTGACCATGGATATAAATGAGGGGATTCAACATTGGAACCTATGTTTATACCATGCATTCCAAGGTCCTCTTTGTATAAAGAAACCTGGACCTCATTATATAGTCTTTTATTTTGTGAATGTGGTTTGCATATGTGTATTTAACTTAGTTAATATTTATGTGAATTAGCCATGTCATTTTTTAAATTAAATGTGCCAAATTTGCCAAATTGTAGCATATGTGTTGGCATGGTTAGTAATTTTTAATTAGTTTGGTCAAGGGTTTTTCTAGGGGATTAGCTTAGGGTAGAATCAACTTACCTTGGGTTGGGAAGTTTCTAGATAGTCAACCAAGACCTGAAATCCGTGTGTAAACTTTAGGTGGAGTTTAAGAGGGCCATTTGGTCTCCCATAGGTTAAATGGGGTCAATTTTAGCTACCCAAGTTGATACCTTAGGGGTTAGGGGTCTTTTTCAACCCATTAAGAGCCTTAAAACTCATTCATGACTCCCCTAAAGTCAAGATTTCAAAGTTGGGCGAATTTAAAGAGTTGTGAGGTTTTGGTTAACCTCTCTTTTTCTTCCCAAATTTTCCTTCAACTCCATTAATGGTAAAGGAAGGAAAGTGGGAAGAAGGGAATGGAAGTTTCTTCCTCTCTTCTGATTGGCCCCTAGATTTTTAGGAGTTTGGCCTATATAGGGAAATCTTGGAGAAGGGTTTAGTTGTTCACCCCACTCTCTAGATTTGGAGACCACTCATTTTGGAAGAAGCTTAGGAAGAAAGCTAGTTGGAAGGAGTTTCAAGGTTTTTAGATTTTCAACCTTTTCTTGGATAAAGGTAGACTCTTGTGTTTTCATTGCATTCCTTGCATGTTCTTGAGCTTGGAGCTCCATTAATGGAGTCCATGGCTTTTTATGGTTCATGTTTTAGAATTTTTATTTTGTGAAAATGTTGTTTTAAATTCATAATTTATTTTTGGGATGGGATTCTTCAAGACTTACTCACCCTAGGGAGGGTGGAGTAACCTTGAAGGGGGGTAGTAGGAAAAAGACCTAGGATGTGCAGAGTCTCCCATATGTGGAGGGATAAAACATGGGGTTCCACAATACCCATGATGCCAAGCATAGCCTACGGGCACCTAAGGGGGCATAAGGAGAGTTAGACTGAATCTCTTGGAGATGGTCTTACCAAGTCCATGTGCGGCTTGTGCTATTTGTATTATGTTGTGGCCTCTCCTCCTAATAGTCCACCTCTACCCCATTTTCAGGAAGGTCTCCTTGAGGCCTTCCTCTTGTAAAACCCTGTTGGGAATATCATTTGTATGCCCTTGTGTCTTGCTTGTTTTCTTCATATATGAGTGTCTATTTGAACCACATTCCAATTTGGATCCCCTAGCTCGTGGGTGGCCATGAAATGGCCTAGGTTGGGAGGTGAGCCTCTGTGGTCAACCTTGCATATACAGGTACCTAGTTGATGCAGGGTTGTGAATTTATGGACTTGGAGAATTTTCAGTTGGAAATATTATTGTAAAAATCAATTCAAGTATATGACAAAATTTGGAAGTAGGGATTCCTTTGTAAATCAAACATTTGAATTTAGTATTTTCATTTTTTAAAAAAGTTTTTTATAGAAAATTTAGGATTTGGGAAAAATGGATTTTTATGGAAATAAAAAATTTTAAGTTTCCGTTAATTCTTGATGCAAGAGTTATTCAAAATTTTAGAAATAAATAAATGAAAAATTTTATGATATTTTGTGAAATAGAATTAAAGGATTATTTTGACATAAGATTTCGATGTATACATCTTTATAGATGCTAAGGTTTATTTATATTTTATTAGTATTCTAAAGGTTAGTAAACTATTAAATTGATGATTCATATGTTTTTCTTTGTATTTGTAAATTTAAAATTAATTAGTTGTGTTTAAGATTCTTGGGAGAAATAAATTATTTTGTACATCGATTTTTTTAAAAATTATTATAAAAATTAAAATGCCAAATTTGAAAAGTTGTTTCCTACAAGTCATTAAGCCTTCATTATGGAACACATTTATGTATTTAAATTTATTTAGAAATATGTCCTCATATCCACTATTTGGAAATTTAGGCTATATATATATATATATATATATATATATATATATATATATATATATATATATATATATATATATATATATATATATATATATATATATATATATATATATATATATATATATATATATATATATTGTTAATATGATTTAGAACAATAGAGAGGGGGGATGAATCAGTTGTTCTCAGGTCCTGATGTATAAAACAATCTTAAAAACTTATCCTTAAATCAGATCTAAAACCAAAACAAACTCAGTCATCACTGATTCAATAATAGAAACATCTAACAATGCAGTCCACTACCTAGTTGTAACTTAACTTGCAAAATATAGTGATGTTTAGATCTAAACATTCACACAAGTATAAACATGAGGATTTAGAGTGGAAACCCAATTTGGGAAAAACCACTTTGTAACATGCTACTATTATTTTCACTCTTCTGAAGTGAGCTCGGTAAAAATCCAACCCTGTCAAAGGTTACAATACACACTGTCAGGTGTGACCTAGTTAAAAGATTTCAATCACCCTGTTAAAAGTGAGCCTAGTCATAGGACTTACATACACTCCATTAGAATCCAACCTTATTCAAAGGATTTAACATATGACTGTTAGGTCAACCTCTGTTAAAAGGATTTTGACTATTACAATGGTTAGAAAATAGCAGCAGTATTATCTAAAAAATATACAACTCACTTTGCAAATATCAGGTCCGATTCCATACACTAATGCTAGTTTACTGACTTTGAGACTTTTCCATTTCCATCTTTGATCTGCTCAAAACTTTTCTTCAAGCAATCACCACACTTCTCCTTCAGCCTAATCTTCTTATTCAGTTAATAAAACTTTCTTCTTCCAGCATTCTGTATTCTCCATGTACATGCATATCACAATGCTCAGGTTCCCCTATATTTTCCTCAATTAGGTTAACTCATCTTTTGCCGCTCAATCTTAATCGTAGATCTTAGGGTTAGGTCAGATTCATTAAATCTACCCACTTCATGTTCTTTGGCTCCTTTTTCTAGAATCATCTCAAATCTCTTAAAGATTTACAATAAAATAATTTACAATGCATTTAATGCTTCCAAACAATCAATAAATAAAGTCAACACATTTTACATAATCTAAGAATTCAACAATGTCAGCTCCAGAATTAAATTCTCTTCAAATATAAATTTGTTGATGCTCAGTCAATACTGTGATTGTTCACTCGGTCTTCATGTAGAAAGCTCAGTCATTACTAAAACTGTTTCCTCAGCTTACACTATCTTCCTCGGCAATTTACTGATGCTCGGTCGACACTAAAATTTTTCTCGACATCTACTAACTCGGTCAACACTAACATCACTTGGCTTAAACATAATTTTTCCATTCTTTACTCAGTTAAGCCTACCAGTTTACTCTTCAGTCTTACTGAGATAAACAATACATTATCTCATCATAGTGCAACATAGTCAAGTACATTTTGTATTATCAAGATAACTCAACCTTTCCCTAGGTGCTATTGTTACCAACCTTGCTTAGCCCTCTTAGCAACACTCAAATAGATATATTACTTTCCTAAGTAGCAACAGTCTTACTAATTAAGGTTTGACATCAATGACAATACAAAAATTGTTTCAATTCAATTTTCAACAATCTCCCTCTTTGGCATTGATGGGAACATCATATGATATCACCTAAATAACACATGGATTACCAACCAATCCAAAAACTTATCTGTCAATCAGAAAATTATTTATAATATCCTTAGCTTCATTCTGATTTAGAATCTTGTAGGCCTCACTTTTATGACCATCATAAGTATTCAGATCTCCCTCTATCTTGATTCTTCATTTCAGTTCATCAGCCTTATCTTCAGTTCTATTAGTTCATCTGCCTTCTTTCTTTTCAGTACATGTGTTATCATATTTCATGTGTTATCATATTAGTACATTCTCCCTCTTTAACAAAAATGCCAAAGAAACAACTAAAACATACATCCATCAGATGTAGATAAGATCTGTGCAGCTCATTGTTTCTCCCTCTGTCATCTTGCTTATGACTGATTCCTTGTCTTTGCTTCTCTTCAGAACTCTAGGCTAGCCCTAAAGTGTGACAATCTTCTGCATTAATTTGTCAAATTTTCTATTGTAGCACATTTGATGCAGTGCTCCTAGCTTGTCTAGGCAGCCTTAGTTAGGGGAAGAACCCCTAATTGACTTCTCAAATACTCATGAGCTTCTTTGAGTAAAGCTTTAGTGAATATATCTGCTAATTGTTCTTTTGTATTCACATATTCCATTCGGACTTCTTTGTCTTGTACTAATTCTCTCAAGTAGTGATACTTGATTACAATGTGTTTGGTCTTAGTGTGCATCACTGGATTCTTAGAAATATTGATAGCACTTGTGTTTTCACAGAAAATAACAATAGGTTCAATGATTTCTTCTTTCATGCCTATCAAGAATTGTTTTATCCATACCAAGTTTGAATAGTTTACTGCAGTAGCAATATACTTGGCCTCGGTAATAGATTGGGAAATGCAATTTTGTTTCTTGCTTGTCCAATAGACTAATCTCTATCCAAGAAAGAAAAGCTCCACCACTTGTACTCTTTTTTTCATCTACATTTCCTACCCAATCAACATCTGTATAAACTCAGAGTTCAAATTTGTCATCCTTTTTATAATATAGACCATAGTTAGCAATTCCCTTCAAGTATCTCATAATTCTTTTCATGGCCATCATATGTGTTTCCTTAGGATTGGCAGAGAATCTTTTCTGGTCTGCTATGTACAGCGTAATGCAATGCTCAAGTTCCCTTATATTTTCCACAATTAGGTTAACTCATCTTTTTCCGCTCAATCTCAATCATAGATCTTAGGATTAGGTCATAATCCAGTGATGCACACTAAGACCAAACACATTGCAATCAAGTATCACTACTTGAGAGAATTAGTACAAGAAAAAAAAGTCCAAATGAAATATGTGAATACAAAAGAACAATTAGTAGATATATTCACTAAAGCTTTACCCAGAGAAGCTCATGAGTATTTGAGAAGTCAATTAGGGGTTCTTCCCATAACTAAGGTTGCCTAGACAAGCTAGGAGCATTGCATCAAATGTGCTATAGCAGAAAATTTGACAAATTGATGCAGAAGATTGTCACACTTTAGGGCTGGCCTAGAGTTGTGAAGAGAAGCAAAGACAAGGAATCAGTCATAAGCAAGATGACAGAGGGAGAAACACTGAGCTACATAGATATTATCTACATCTGATGGATGTATGTTTTAGTTGTTGCTTTGACATTTTTGTCAAAGAGGGAGAATGTACTGATATGATAACACATGAGATATGATAATACATGATACTAAAAAGTAAGAAGGGATATGAACTGATGAACTAATGAGAGATGAATTGATGAAACTAAAGATAAGGATGATGAACTGAAATGAAGAATTAGGATAGAGGGAGATCTGAATACTTCTGATGGTCACAGAAGTGAGGCTTCTAGAATTCTGAATCAGAATGAAGCTAAGGATATTCTAAATAATTTTTTGATGGACAGATAATTTTTTGGATTGGTTGGTAATCCATGTGTTATTCAGGTGATATGATATGGTGTTGTCATCAATGCCAAAGAGGGAGATTGTTGGAAACTAAATTGAAATAATTGTTGTATTGTCATTGATGTCAAACTTTAATTGGTAAGACTATTGCTACTTAGGAAAGTAATATATCTATTTGAGTGTTGCTAATGGGCTAAGCAAGGTTGGTAACAATAGCACCTAGGGAAAGGTTGAGTTATCTTGATACTACAAAGTGTACTTGACTATGTTGCACTATGATGAGATAATGTATTGTTTATCATAGTTAGATTGAAGACTAAACTGGTAGGCTTAACCAAGCAAAGAATGGAAAAATCATGTTTAAGTCGAGTGATGTTAGTGTCACCTGAGTTAGTAGATGCCGAAAAAAATTCTAGTGTCGATCAAGCATTAGTAAATTACTGAGGAAGATAGTGTAAGCTGAGTAAATAGTTTTACTAATGACCGAGCTTTCTACATGAAGACAGAGTGAACAATCATAGTATTGACCGAGCATCCACAATTTTATATTTGAAGAGAATTTAATTCTGGAGCCGACATTGTTGAATTCTTAGATTATGTAAAATGTGTTGACTTTATTTCTTGATTGTTTGGAAGCATTAAATGCACTGTAAAATATTTTATTGTAAATCTTGAAGAGATGAGCCAAAGAACATGAAGCGGGTAGATTCAATGAATCTAACCTAACCATAAGATCTACGATTGAGATTGAGCTGCAAAAGATGAGTTAACCTAATTGAGGAAAATATAAGGGAACCTAAGCATTGTGATATGCATGTACATGGAGAATAGAGAATGCTAGAAGAAGAAATTTTTATTGACTGAATAAGTAGAAAAGGTTGAAGGAGAAGTTTGGTGATTGCTTGAAGAAAAGTGTTGAGCAGATCAGAGATGGAAATGGAAAAGATTCAAAGTTAGTAAACCAACATTAGTGTATGGAATTGGATCTGATATTTGCAAAGTGAGTTGTATATTTTTCAGATAATACTCCTGCTACTTTCTAACCATTGTAATAGTCAAAATCCTTTTAATAGAGGTTGACCTAACAGTCATATGTCAAATCCTTTGAACAAGGTTACACTCTAATGGAGTGTATGTAAGTCCTATGACTAGGCTCACTTTTAATAGGGTGATTGAAATCCTTTAACTGGATCACACCTGATAGTGTGTATTGTAACCTTTGGCAGGGTTGGCTTTTTACTGAGCTCACTTCAGAAGAGTGAAAATAATAGTAGCATGTTACAAAGTGATTTTTCCCAAATTGGGTTTCCACTATAAATCTTGGTGTTTACACTTGTGTGAATGTTTAGATCTAAACATTACTATGTTTTGCAAGTTAAGTTACAATTAGGCAGTGGACTGCATTGTTAGATGTTTCTATTATTGAATCAGTGGTGACTAAGTTTGTTTTAGTTTTGGATCTGATTTAAGTATAAGTTTTTAAGATTGTTTTATACATCAGGACCTAAGAACAACTGATTCACCCCCCTCCTCTCTATTGTTCTAAATCATATTAACTAGGTCATCACTGATTCAATAATAGAAACATCTAAAAATGCAATCCACTACCTAGCTGTAACACATTTGATGCAATGATCCTAGCTTGTCTAGGCAGCCTCAGTTAGGGGAAGAACCCCTAATTGACTTCTCAAATACTCATAAGCTTCTCTCAGTAAAGCTTTAGTGAATATATCTGCTAATTGTTCTTTTTTATTCATGTATTCCATTCAAACTTCTTTGTCTTGTACTAATTCTCTCAAGTAGTGATACTTGATTGATTATGTTCTTGCTTAGCTCTCATTTCTTCAGCAGTCAAAGGTATGATAGGTGAGACATAGCTATTCTCAATATAGTACTTTGCAGAGTCACCAATACCGGCCAGATGTAGCTTCATCAAGCTTTGCCATGTAGGGAAGTTTTCCTTGTTCAGCTTCGGTACCCTCCTTCTTACCCAATTTGGGAAAAACTACTTTGTAACATGCTACTATTATTTTCACTCTTCTGAAGTGAGCTTGGTAAAAAGCCAACCCTGTCAAAGGTCACAATACACATTGTCAGGTGTGACCCAGTTAAAGGATTTCAATCACCCTGTTAAAAGTGAGCCTAGTCATAGGACTTGCATACACTCCATTAGAATGCAAACTTGTTCAAAGGATTGGTTGGTAATCCATGTGTTATTCAGGTGATATCATATGGTGTTGCCATCAATGTCAAAGAGGGAGATTGTTGGAAACTGAATTGCAACAATTGTTGTATTGTCATTGATGTGAAACCTTAATTGGTAAGACTATTGCTACTTAGGAAAGTACTATATCTATTTGAGTGTTGCTAAGGGGCTAAGCAAGGTTGGTAACAATAGCACCTAGGAAAAGGTTGAGTTATCTTCATACTACAAAGTGTACTTGACTATGTTGCACTATGATGAGATAATGTATTGTTTATCTTAGTAAGACTGAAGACTAAACTGGTAGGCTTAACCAAACAAAGAATGGAAAAATCATGTTTAAGCCAAGTGATGTTAGTGTGGACCGAGTTAGTATATGCTGAGCAAAATTCTAGTGTTGATCGAGCATCAGTAAATTGTCAAGGAAGACAGTGTATGCTAAGTAAATAGTTTTAGTAATGACCGAGCTTTCTACATGAAGACTGAGTGAACAATCATAGTATTGACCAAGCATCAACATTTTTATATTTGAAGAGAATTTAATTCTACAGCTGACATTGTTGAATTCTTGGATTATGTAAAATGTGTTGACTTTATTTATTGATTGTTTGGAAGCATTAAATGCATTGTAAAATGTTTTTATTGTAAATCTTTAAGAGATTTGAGATGATTCTAGAAAAGGAGCCAAAGAACATGAAGTGGGTAGATTCAATGAATCTGACCTAACCCTAAGATTTATGAATGAGATTGAGTGGAAAAAGATGAGTTAACCTAATTTAAAGGGGCTTGAAGAAAATGATCAAGATGTATAAGAGGGAGGGTACCGAAGCTAAACAAGGAAAACTTCCCTGCATGGAAAAGCTTGATGAAGCTACATCTGGCCGGTATTGGTGACTCTGCAAAGTACTACATTGAGAACAGTTATGTCTCACCTATTGCACCTTGACTACTGAAGAAATGAGAGTCAAGCAAGAACATAATCACGCAATGCTGGAAATTGCATCTACCCTAAGCTATCCAGAATTTGAGGACATTAAGGACTGCACAAATGCAAAGGATATGTGGGACACTCTTGCAAGGATCTATGGTGGTGACTTGAATGTGCTGAAATCAAAGGGTGAGAGTCTTAGAGGTAAGTTTGATGAAATGAGAATGCAAGAAGGTGAAAACATTGCACAATATTGTGGTAGAATAAAAGAAGTTGTGAATGCTATTAGAGGAGCAAATGGGGCTATTGATGAAGTGGGAAAGTAATACTAAGAGGGGAGGGTGAATTAGATATTACCTACTTGTTATCCTCTTTATCTGATAAAACTTTATGCATGATAAAACAAAACTTGATCATTGTAAGCAAAAAAACATATAAAGCAGCATACATGAAATCACTCATAACACCATGATTTTGGTAAGCCTAAATCAGATCCAAAACCAAAACAAAATCAGTCATCATTGATTCAATAATAGAAACATCTAACAATGTAGTCCACTACCTAGCTGTAACTTAACTTGCAAAACATAGTAATGTTCAGATCTAAACATTCACAAAAGTCAGTAAACCAGCATTAGTGTACGAAATCAGATGTGATATTTGCAAAGTGAGTTGTATATTTTTTAGATAATACTGCTACTACTTTCTAACCATTGTAATAGTCAAAATCCTTTTAACAGAGGTTGACCTAATAGTCATATGTTAAATCCTTTGAACAAGGTTGCATTCTAATGGAGTGTATGTAAGTCCTATGACCAGGCTCACTGAAATCACTCATAACACCATGATTTTGAATTTTATAATGATGATTCCCCCTTGCTTTTGACACGACTAATCTCTTCATCTTTTGTGACTTTTAGCTTTGATCTCTTTCTTGAGAGTCTCAAGAAATTATTGATTCTCCTCTATGAACAATTCAACATTACATATCTTGGCCAATAGAGATTGTCTGTTCACAACTAATCCCTCGGTCTCCTTTACCAAATTTGACAGCTCAACTTGTTTTATTGCTATCTCATTGTGTGAATGTTTAGATCTGACCATTACTATGTTTTGCAAGTTCAGTTATAGCTAGGTAGTGGACTGCATTGTTAGATGTTTCTATTATCGAATCAGTGATGACCAAGTTTGTTTTGGTTTTGGATCTGATTTAAGGATAATTTTTTAACATTGTTTTATACATCAGGACCTGAGAACAACTAATTCACCCCCAAGGGGGAATCATCATTACAAAATTCAAAATCATGGTGTTATGAGTGATTTCATTACAAACATACTTTTGTAATTATATATACAAATGTCATGACAAAGTGTTTTTGCCACTAATTGTCAACAAAACTATAGAGATCTACAATCTCTCCCTTTGACAATAGTGGAAAAAACACTTTGTCATGACATTTGTATATACAATTATAGAAGTATGTTTGTACTAGCCTAATACTCCCCCTGAGATATATATACACGTTCAAAATTTTGTTACCTATCCCTATTCTGACCTTGTCCATACTTGTGTCATGATGATTCCCCTTTGTTTTTGACAAGAATAATCTCTTCATCAGTAGGTAGCTCACAAATTTTCTCTAGAAAAGGTTTATACAGCACCATGATCATGTAGAGTGCATCCGTCCAAGCAGTTGAAGCAAGGTTCAAAACTAATCTCTCATAACACCATGATTTTGAATTTTGTAATCATAACCCAATTTAAAAATCACTTTGTAACATGCTACTATTATTTTCACTCTTCTCAAGTAAGCTCAGTAAAAATCCAACCCTATCAAAGGTTACAATACACACTATCAGGTGTGACCCGGTTAAAGGATAGACAAGCTAGGAGCACTGCATCAAATGTGCTACAACAAAAAATTTGACAAATTGATGCAGAAGATTGTCACACTTTAGGGCTGGCCTAGAGTTGTGAAGAGAAGCAAAGAATGTTTTACTGTAAATCTTTAAGAGATTTGAAAAGATTCTAGAAAAGGAGCCGAAGAACATGAAGCGGGTAGATTCAATGAATCTGACCTAACCCTAAGATCTACGATTGAGATTGAGCAGCAAAAGATGAGTTAACCTAATTGAGGAAAATATAAGGGAACCTGAACATTGTGATATGCATGTACATGGAGAATAGATAATGCTGGAAGAAGTAAGTTTTATTGACTAAATAAGAAGAAAAGGCTGAAGGAGAAGTGTGGTGATTGCTTGAAGAAAATTTCTGAGCAGATCAGAGATGGAAATGGCAAAGTTTCAAAGTCAGTAAACTAGCATTAGTGTACAGAATCAGATCTAAACTTGTGTGAATGTTTAGATCTGAACATTACTATGTTTTGCAAGTTAAGTTATAGCTAGGTAGTTGACTGCATTGTTAGATGTTTCTATTATTGAATCAGTGATGACCAAGTTTGTTTTGGTTTTGGATCTGATTTAAGGATAAGTTTTTAAGATTGTTTTATACATTAGGACCTAAGAACAACTGATTCATCCCCCCTCTCTATTGTTCTAAATCATATTAACAACATTCTAATGGAGTGTATGTAATTCCTATGACTAGGCTCACTTTTAATAGGGTGATTGAAATCCTTTAACCAAGTCACACCTAACAGTGTGTATTGTAACCTTTAACAGGGTTGGCTTTTTACCGAGCTCACTTCAAAAGAGTGAAAATAATAGTAGCATGTTACAAAGTGGTTTTTACCAAATTGGGTTTCCACTATAAATCTTGGTGTTTACACTTGTGTGAATGTTTATATCTGAACATTACTATGTTTTGCAAGTTAAGTTGTAGCTAGGAAGTGGACTGCATTGTTAGATGTTTCTATTATTGAATCAGTGATGACCGAGTTTGTTTTGGTTTTAGATCTGATTTAAGGATATGTTTTTAAGATTGTTTTATACATCGCTGAGAACAACTGATTCACCCCCCTTCTCTGTTGTTCTAAATCATATTAACAATTGGCATCTTGATGTCAAACCTTAATTGGTGAGACTGTTGCTACTTAGGAAAGTACTACATCTATTTGAGTGTTGCTAAGGGCCTAAGCAAGGATGGTAACAATAGCACCTAGGGAAAGGTTGAGTTATCTTGATACTAAAAAGTGTACTTGACTATGTTGCCCTATGATGAGATAATGTATTATTTATCTTAGTAAGACTGAAGACTAAACTGGTAGGCTTAATTAAGCAAAGAATGGAAAAATCATGTTTAAGCCGAGTGATGTTAGTGTCGACCGAATTAGTATATGCCAAGTAAAATTATAGTGTCAACCGATCATCAGTAAATTGTTGAGGAAGTCAGTACAAGCCAAGTAAACAGTTTTAGTAATGACCAAGCTTTCTACATGAAGACCGAGTGAAAAATCACAATATTGACCAAGCATCAGTGATTTTATATTTTCTCAGCATAAACTAGCTCCATCGACACTAACATCACTCAGCTTAAACATGATTGACCTAACCCTAAGATCTATGATTGAGATAGAGTAGCAAAAGATGAGTTAACATAATTGAGGAAAATATAAGGGAACCTGAGCATTGTGATATGCATGTACATGGACAACAGAGAATGATGGATGAAGAAACTTTTATTGACTAAATAAGTAGAAAAGGCTGAAGGAGAAGTGTGGTGATTGCTTGAAGAAAAGTTTCGAGCAGATCAGAGATGGAAATGGAAAAGTCTCAAAGTCAGTAAACCAACATTAGTGTATGGAATCGGACCTGATATTTGCAAAGTGAGTTGTATATTTTTCAGAGAATACTGCTACTACTTTCTAACCATTGTAACAGTCAAAATTCTTTTACATAATGCAAAAATTCAACAATTTCAGCTCCAAAATTAAATTCTCTTCAAATATAAAATTGTTGATGCTCAGTCAATACTGTGATTGTTCACTCGGTCTTCATGTAGAAAGCTCAGTCTTTACTAAAACTATTTACTCGGCTTACACTGTCTTTCTCGGCAATTTACTGATGCTCGATCGACACTAGAATTTTGCTTGGCATATACTAACTCGGTCGACACTAACATCACTCAGCTTAAACATGATGTTTCCATTATTTGCTTGGTTAAGCCTATCAATTTAGTCTTCAGTCTTACTAAGATAAACAATACATTATCTCATCATAGTGCAACATAGTCAAGTACACTTTGTAGTATCAAGATAACTCAACCTTTCCCTAGGTGCTATTGTTACCAACCTTGCTTAGCCCCTTAAAAACACTCAAATAGATATAGTACTTTCCTAAGTACCAATAGTCTTACTAATTAAGGTTTGATATCAATGACAATACAACAACTGTTTCAATTCAGTTTCCAACAATCTCCCTCTTTGGCATTGATGGCAACACCATATGATATCACCTGAATAACACATGGATTACCGACCAATCCAAAAACTTGTCTGTCCATCAGAAAAAAATTATAATATCCTTAGCTTCATTCTATCATTACTAAAACTGTTTACTTGGCTTACACTATCTTCCTCAGCAATTTACTGATGCTCAGTTGACACTATGATTTTTCTCGGCATACACTAACTCGGTCGACACTAACATCACTTGGCTTAAACATGATTTTTCCATTCTTTACTCAGTTAAGCCTACCAATTTAGTCTTCAGTCTTACTAAGATAAACAATACATTATCTCATCATAGTGCAACATAGTCAAGTACACTTTGTAGTATCAAGATAACTCAACCTTTCCCTAGTTTTGAACAAGCCAAAGAAAGAAAAAGAAAGATGCATCAGTGAAAGTGAAAGTGTAAAATTTGGTTATGATGCACCATGTCCTGTTAGAGGAAAAGGTTTGATTAAACTAACTGATAAGATATCTTGTGAAAAATGCATATTGGGTTGAAGGTCTTAATTATAATTTGTTAAGTGTTTCTCAGCTTAACAAAACTGGTTACCGAGTGGAATTTCATCACAAGAAAGCTAAAATATGTGATGCTACTAGAGAACTGATTGGAAGTGGTGATCAGACTAGAGGTAATTTATTCTATCTTGACCTATCTGAAGAAACATGTCTACTATGTGAATTTGAACCAAAGACAACTAGAGAAGCATTGGAGAATGAAGACTAGATACAAGCAATGAATGAAGAAATTGACCAGATCGAGAAGAATGATACTTGGACTCTGGTGCCAAGACCTAAAAATAAGAATGTTATAGGAACAAAATGGGCGTTTTAGAATAAGATGAATGGAAATGGTGAAATCACTAGGAACAAAGCTAGGCTGGTATGCAAAGGCTACACACAAGAAGAAGGAATAGATTATGGGAAGACATTTTCCCTTGTAGCTAGATTGGAAGGAGTAAGAACTTTGCTTGCATATGCTGCTTATAACGATTTCAAGGTATATCAAATGGATGTCAAGTCTTCATTTTTAAATGGTATACTAGAAGAAGAAGTGTACATAGAACAACTAGAAGTTTTTATTGATCCAAATAGAAGACACATGGTGTACAAACTGAACAAAGCATTATATGAATTGAAGCAAGCTCCCAGAGCATGGTATGGGAGGTTGCACAACTACTTGACATAGATTGGATTTTCAAGAACAAATGACACAAGCAATCTATACATGAAGGATGAAGAAGGTAAAGGTATCTTGTTGGAAAAAATCTTTGTTGATGACATTATTTTTGGTGGACAAGATGCATTATGTAAAATTTTCTCAAATGAAATGCAAACTGAATTTGAAATGAGTATGTTTGGTGAGATCAAATTCTTTGTTGGTTTACAAGTATATCAAAGGAGAATGGATTTTTCATTACATAGTCTAAGTATGTTAATGAAATACTGAAAACTTTTGGGATGGAAGATGCTAAACTAGTGGGAACTCCCATGGTTACTGGACAAAAGTTATCTAAGAATGATGATGTTGTAGAAGTGAATTAGACTCTGTATAGATCCATGATTGGAAAGTTGTAGTATGTTGTACATAGCAGACTAGATATTGCATTAGCTATTGGGATTGTGGCAAGATTCTCTACCAATCCTAAGGAAACACATATGATGGCCGTGAAAATAATTATGAGATACTTGAAAGGGACTACTGACTATGGTCTATATTACAAGAAGGATGACAAATTTGAACTGTGATTTTATATAGATGTTGACACCAGGATTTATAGTGGAAACCCAATATGCATTTTCACAAGATATCTTATCAATTAGTTTAATCAAACCTTTTCCTCTAATAGGACATGGTGCATCATTACCAAATTTTACACTTTTACCTCTATAATGATGTAAGGTCACAAACTTATTTCTAAGACTCTCGGCCTTTTCTTTCAGCACATTCAAGTCACCACCATAGATCCTTGTAAGAGTGTCCCACATATCCTTAGCAGTTGTGCAGTTCTCAATGTCCTCAAATCATTGTGATATACATGTACATGGAGAATAGAGAATGCTAGAAGAAGAAAGTTTTATTGACTAAATAAGCAGAAAAGGCTGAAGGAGAAGTGTGGTGATTGCTTAAAGAAAAGTTCTGAGTAGATCAAAGATGGAAATGGTAGTCTCAAAGTCAGTAAACCAACATTAGTGTACAGAATTGGATCTGATATTTGCAAAGTGAGTTGTATATTTTTCAGATACTACTGCTACTACTTTCTAACCATTGTAACAATCAAAATCCTTTTAACAGAGGTTGACCTAACAGTCATATGTTAAATCCTTTGAACAAGGTTGCATTCTAATGGAGTGTATGTAAGTCCTATGACTAGGCTCACTTTTAATAGGGTGATTGAAATCTTTTAACCGGGTCACTTCTGACAGTGTGTATTGTAACCTTTGACAAGGTTGGATTTTTACCGAGCTCACTTCAGAAGAGTGAAAATAATAGTAGCATGTTACAAAGTGGTTTTTCCCAAATTGGGTTTCCACTATAAATCTTGGTGTTTATACTTGTGTGAATGTTTAGATTTGAACATCACTATGTTTTACAAGTTAAGTTATAGCTAGGTAGTGGACTGCATTGTTAGATGTTTCTATTATTGAGGATTTATAGTGGAAACCCAATTTGGGAAAAACCACTTTGTAACATGCTACTATTATTTTCTCTCTTCTAAAGTGAGCTTGGTAAAAAGCCAACCTTGTCAAAGGTTACAATACACACTGTCAGGTGTGACCCGGTTAAAATATTTCAATCACCCTATTAAAAGTGAGCCTAGTCATAGGACTTACATACACTCCATTAGAATGCAACCTTGTTCAAAGGATTTAACATATGACTATTAGGTCAACCTCTATTAAAAGGATTTTGACTATTACAATGATTAGAAAGTAGTAGTAGTATTATCTGAAAAATATACAACTCACTTTGTAAATATCAAATCTGATTCCGTACACTAATGCTGGTTTATTGACTTTGAAACTTTTCCATTTCCATCTCTGATCTTCTCGAAACTTTTCTTCAAGCAATCACCACAATTCTCCTTCAACCTTTTCTGCTTATTCAGTCAATAAAAATTTCTTCTTCCAGCATTCTCTGTTCTCCATGTACATGTATATCACAATGCTTAGGTTCCCTTATATTTTCCTCAATTAGGTTAACTCATCTTTTTCCACTCAATCTCAATCGTAGATCTTAGGGTTAGGTTAGATTCATTGAATCTACCTACTTCATGTTCTTCGGATCCTTTTCTAGAATCATCTCAAATCTCTTAAAGATTTACAATAAAATGTTTTACAATGCATTTAATACTTCCAAACAATCAATAAATAAAGTCAACACGTTTTACATAATCCAAGAATTCAACAATGTTGGCTCCAGAATTAAATTCTCTTCAAATATAAAATTGCTGATGCTCGGTCAATACTGTGATTGTTCACTCTGTCTTCATGTAGAAAGCTCGGTCATTACTAAAATTCTTTCCTCGGCTTACACTATCTTCCTCGGCAATTTAATGATGCTCGATCGACACTAGAATTTTGCTCGACATCTACTAACTCAGTCGACACTAACATCACTCAGCTTAAACATGATATTTCTATTCTTTTCTCAGTTAAGCCTACCAATTTAGTCTTCAATCTTACTAAGATAAACAATACATTATCTCATCATAGTGCAATATAGTCAAGTACACTTTGTAGTATCAAGATAACTCAACCTTTCCCTAGGTGCTATTGTTACCAACCTGGCTTAGCCCTCTTAGAAACACTCAAATAGATATAGTACTTTCCTAAGTAGCAATAGTCTTAGCAATTAAGGTTTGACATCAATGACAATACAACAATTGTTTCAATTTTGTTTCCAACATACATACATACATACATACATACATATATACATATATATATACATATATATATAGATATACATATATATATATATATATATATATATATATATATGTATATATATATATATATATATATGTATATATATATATATATATATATGTATATATATATATATATATATATATATATATATATATATATATATATATATATATATATATATATATATATATATATATATATATATATATATATATGTGTGTGTGTGTGTATATATATGTATACATATACATATGGGTGATCCCACGAAGTTGTGTCCCACTTTTAGGGATGAACAAAATCGGTGAGGTATGAAAATAAAAACATTAGAGCTTTCGTACGAAGTGAATACTTCACACAAAGTGGTGGACCCACTTCACACGAAGTACCCCAGACAAGGAGCTTCACATGAAGACCCCTCTTTGCACAAAGTACCCTATGAGGGGGTCTTCGTGCGAAGAGGGGCTTCGCGTGAAGCCCCTTTGGGCTAGATTTTTTATATATTTCTAGCATTTTTATTTTTTACTCTCATTGTCATTGTCACTGTTTGCGAACCCCAAGCCTTAGAGCGAAGCACCTCAGCACATCAGTATGCCAGTGCCTCCTAAGCTTCTTCGATGTCTTTAGATTGTTAGTAGTATCACCTATACACATGTTTTTCTCATTTTTTATTGTAAATAATATGTTTTATATTTATTTTAGTTAGTTATTTGTTTTAAATAATTTTTTATTTATAGAAATGTTAGAAAATTGTAGTTAAATATTATCTAATATGTTAGAAATTAATTGTAGAATGTTAGAAAATCATAATTAAATATTAGAAAATGATAGAAATATTAAAAATTGTAGTATAAATGTTAGAATATGTTAGAAAATCATAGTAGTTTATTAGTAACTATTAGGAAATATTTGCAAAACATTAGAAACCATAGTAGAAATGTTAGAAAATGTTAGAAAACATTAAGATTAAAGTTAGAAAATGTTAAATTTTAAGTTTAAAGTTAGAAATGTTAGAAAAAGTTAAATTTTAAGTTTAAAGTTGTAAATATTCAGAATCTCTCTCTCTCACATGCACATGCATTTTTAGTAAATATTAGTTAGTTATTTGTTTTAAAAAAAAATTAGTTTGTAAAAATCTTAGAAAATTATAGTTAATTTTTTTTAAATGATCTAGTAGTATGTTAGAAAACGTTAAAAAATTATAGTACAGTAAGTTTCTAGGACCCTTATTCCTCCCTTACAACATATTAAAACACTTAGGATCCCTTAGGAATCTTAAGATCTTATAATACATATTAGGATGTCCTATGACCCATTGATGTACATGTTAGGTTCCATTAATACATACAAGGACTCATTTTTTCCCTCAAGGCTCCTTAAGAGATTCTACGATGAATTAATGTAACCTATGATCTCTTAGGACCTATTATGAGGCCTGCAACCCCTTAAGACATTTTAGGACCATTATATATCGCTTATGACATCTTACTTGACACATAGGACCCCTTAGAACCCATACGACCCATTATTATATCTTAAAATGTCCTAGGCCACATTCATCTATCTTAGCTTCTATTAATACATATGTGAAGCCATCGTTGCTCGCAAGAACTCTTAAGACAAACTAGTATCAATTAATGTAATCTAAGATCCCTTAAACCACTTATCACATCTACGACCCATTAACATTGTTGGACCATTATACATCCCTTACGACATTTTAAGACATATATGAGGGTGACCCCACAATAGTGGGTTACACTTTTTTAAACATGCTGATTTTTGCTGAAATAATAGATTTTTAATAAAATATAATTATTTAAGCCTTGAGAGGTTCCATTTGAAGGAATTAATTACAAATGGTTACCTCAAAGCCTCTTAGATAAAAACAATATTGATATAACATCTATACTCCTCATTCATACCTATAATGGAGTCTCCTTCACACCTATTAAAATACTGAAAAAAAATCATTTCCACTTTATCCTTTGGAAGATCAAATGAATCCATTTGAAAAACTTATCTATGTAGTAAGGTCCTACTGAGAAAACTCTTTCTAATGATTATAATGTTTATATATATTAAGTTTATTATGACTTTGTATTTTTAGTTTTACTAAACATAGATATTTCACCGTATGTCTACCTCTATGTTTGATGCTTATGGAAAAATAGTAAATGAGAGAAAAAAAATTCTAAAAAATATCTATGCCCTAGGTATTGAAGTTCTCTTTCTATCAAAAAAAATAAAAATGAAATTGGACAAATACACAAGAAGTTATAAGCTATGTAGTCAAGGTATGCCAAAATTACGCTTTAGTCAACTTCAAACGTTAATAAAATATAAAATAATCATGATAATGTCATCAAACCAATTGCATGCCCTCTATATGGACATTTAAAAACTAAATTCAAAAGAATCACATTGATATCTATTTTAGAAAAAAATTTATGCTCTATGAAAATAATGTAACTCTTTGAAAATGACGTTTTCAACAACATACCAGTTTTTGTGGGAGAAACAAAAAACCAATCAAATCAATTCAAAAATAAAAATAAAAAATATATTTATAATATAGATAGAAAATCCTAAAAGACTTTAATTTACTTCATCTTCTGATTCCAACGGTTTAACAAGAATATGCATTCGAATCTGAAAGTTTTTTTCAAAATGTAGAGTTCAGTGTCCATTCAGGCAAAAAAATGTAACCCACTATTTTGGGTTCACCCATGACCCATTTAGATCATCAAGACCCATTAAAATATATCTTAGGTTGTCTTAGACACATTTATGTATCTTGGATTCAATTAATATCATACGAGGATCCACTAATGAAACCTAGGACTCCTTAGGACCTCTTATGTTACCCTCGACCCCTTAAGACACTCTACCTAACTCTTATCCATCCCTTACATTATCTTAAGACACATCTAGGACCCATTGTTACCCATGACCCCTTACGATGCTCTAGGACCACTTATTGCACCTACTACCCATTAACATTCTAGGAATCTTATCTGGATCCCTTAAGACCTCTTATGTTACTTACGACCCCTTAAGACACTCTAGGATCCTTATCTATACCTTAGGACCTCTTATATAACCCATGACCCCTTAAGACACTCTAGGAGGTCACTTATTGCACCTATGACTCATTAACATTCTAGGACTCTTATCTGGATCCCTTATGAAATCTTAAAACAAATATGAAACCTTAGGACCCCCAAGACCCATTAAAGAATCTTAAGATGTCCTAGGACCACTTAGACCACTTATCACATCTACGACCCAATAATATTATTGGACCATTATACATCCCTTATGATAGTTTAAGACATATATGACCCATTCGGATCCTGAAGACCCATTAACATATCTTAGGTTGTCCTCTAACACATTTATGTATCTTAGATTCAATTAATACATATGAGGATCCATTAATGTAACCTAGGACCCTTTAGGACCTTTTATGTTACCCATGACCCCTTAAGACACTCTAGGACTCTTATCTATACCTTAGGACCTCTTATGTTACCCACGACCCCTTAAGACACTCTAGGAGCCTTATCTATAGCTTATGACATCTTATGGTACCCACGACCCCTTAAGACACTCTGGGACCACTTATGTTATCCACGACCCCTTAAGACACTCTATGACTCTTATCTATACCTTAGGACCTATTATGTTACCCATGATCCCTTACAACACTCTAGGTCATATTAGGTCCTAATAGGTCATATTAGGTCATATTAGGAAACAAGGTATGTCTACGTTGTTTCTCTCTCTAAATATTTTAGGTTGATGGTGAAGACTTGTCTTAATGTTCATCATGTAAATGTGATATTGTAATACCTAATTTTAGAGCTAATTAGACCTACTAAGACTAATTATTAGCAATTAGGACCTATTAAGACTAATTAGAAGACTAACTAGACCTAACTAAACCTATTAGGACCAAGTAGACCTAACTAGGACCAATTAGACCTATTAGGACTTTAACCAATATTAGTCTAACCAATTAGATGTATTAGGACCTATTAGGTCAAAATAGACCTAACTAAACCTAGCTAGACCTATTAGGACCAATTAGACAGGTAACTAGACCAATTAGGACCTATTAGGAACAAAATTTAGGACCTAATAGACTTAACTAGACCTAACTATACCAATCCCAATTAGGACCTACTAGGAACAAAATTTAGGACCCAATTATCTACCTAATTAGACCCAATTAGACCTATTAGGACCAATTAGGACTAATTAAAACCAATTATGACCAATTAAAACTAATTAGGACCTAATTAGACTCAATCGGAACCAATTAGGACCAAATTAGACTCAATTAGAACCAATTAGGACCAATTAAGACACTCTAGGACCCTTATCTATAGCTTATGACATCTTATGTTACCCATGACCCCTTAAGACACTCTAGGACCACTTATGTTACCCACAATCCCTTAAGACACTCTATTACTCTTATGTATACCTTAGGACCTCTTATGTTACCCATGACCCCTTAAGACACTCTAGGACCACTTATTGACCTATTAGGTCCAAATAGACCTAACTAAACCTAGCTAGACCTATTAGGACCAATTAGACAGGTAACTAGACCAATTAGGAACAAAATTTAGGACCTATTAGACATAACTAGACCTAACTATACCAAGACCAATTAGGACCTATTAGGAACAAAATTTAGGACCTAATTATCTACCTAATTAGACCCAATTAGACCTATAGGACCAATTAGGACTAATTATAACCAATTATGACCAATTAGAACTAATTAGGACCTAATTAGACTCAATTAGAACCAATTAGGACCAATTAAGACACTCTAGGATGCTTATCTATAGCTTATGACATCTTATGCTACCCACGACCCCTTAAGACACTCTAGGACCACTTAAGTTACCCATGACCCCTTAAGATAGTATAGGATTCTGATCTATACCTTAGGACCTCTTATGCTACCCACGACCTCTTAAGATACTCTAGGATTCTTATCTATACCTTAGGACCTCTTATGTTACCCACAACACCTTAAGACACTCTAGGACCCTTATCTATAGCTTATGACATCTTATATTACCCATGACCCCTTAAGACACTCTAGGACCACTTATTGCACCTGCGACCCATTAACATTCTAGGACTCTTATCTAGATCCCTTAGGACCCCTTAGGACCTCTTATGTTATCTACGACCCCTTAAGACCTAATAAGCCCTCTTATGTTATCTACGACTCCTTAAGACCTAATTAGTACATCTTAGGACCCTTAAGACCTAATAAGATCACTTACGTGACCTAATAGGACCTATAATTTTATATATTTAGATATTTTTTTCTATTTTACATGTAGTTATAACATGTAATCAAGTACTTAATTAGTAACACTTAGCTTTCCCATGTTATGTATGTAGATGGCTGCTCAAGATGCACCTCAGACTCCTAATATGCAAACCATTTTTCATATTGCTAATACAGAGATGGCTCGACTTAGAGAGTCTATCTATATGTCTTCAGCAGATGGTATATATAGATAGACTTGTGCTACTATATTGACTAATTTGGAGACTATGATTGCCAGATTGAGGTCTCGCTCCTCCTTCACGCCTCAGGTAGTTGAGACCATTTTTTGAGACTTGAGGTTCGAGGTCTCGGGAGATGTTTCCTTGGCGACAGTTTAGAGCCTCATCCCCAAGGAAATCATCAAATGAGAGGTTTTCCTACATTATGATGGGAAGGAAGTGGTGAGGGCATATCAGGTCACATGGTGTATGATTCCTTAGATCGCATGTATGATTTATCCTCTATTTCTTGCAACACATGGTTTTGATCCAAATAACGACCAGATTCCATTATATTTTGTACAACATTTGTATACTGAGTTCCATTTGCAACTGAGGGTCAACTATTTGGATCTCCCAGCATATTATGTTCAGGGGCTCGGTAGGGTTATAGACTGCAATCAGTATTGTAGGGCTGATCATGTTGTACAACCTCGTAAACAGCTAGTTGGGGATAGAACTCTAGTAGTGGTACTGGCGATGGCTGCTACTGCAGATAGAGTCATCATTGCTTCTCAGAGGGGAGTTGTGGATAGTATAGTACAGATTGCTTCTGCACCCACATCCATCACTTCAGATTTAGTGGGAAGATACATTTTGACTAGACCAAGTAGAGCTAGATCATCTTTCAAGGCTTCATCTAGTACTACTAGAGGTGTGACTGAGGAGACATATAGAGCTACAGGTCTTCCTATACTTGGAGAGATATGAGTACTATCAGGTCATCATAGTCATTTAGATATGGCCCTTTCCTTTTTGGAGAATCTCTTGCAAGCCTATTCTCATATTGTTGACATGCACAGGATCCCAATACATTCATTCAGGTATTTCATTGCACTTGCATGGGGTCATGTAGTTCCACTGACACAGGACATACCATCTACTACTTAGGCACATCATAGTGCAGAGCCCAGTGCACCCATAGGCCACTCTATAGCTATAGAGCTAGGTATATAGGTTGGAGATGTACGCATCACCACTAATGGTCTAGACACTTTTGATGAGCAGGTGCATGGGTTGCGTCAGGTGGACATTGGCACTGATGTCGAGTCATATATGGATATATTATTGCATCCAGATGGTTTAGGTTCTACATCACTCCCCTCCCAGCTAGTGTCACCCCTACACTCATTACTAGAGAGGTTTAGGACCTTAGGTGGTGTGGGTCATGCATTTTCAGTTGATGATATGATAGTGTAGCGTGTTGATGATCCTCCTACTCCTGAGACCTAGGTACATATAAAATTTTCTTTTCTATTTTTCTTAGGAGTTTTAGTGAACAAATAATTGTACAAATGTGTATTGATGTTTGTTCAATGTATAATATTTTATAGGCATAGTTAGTAGAGCATGTTACCCCTAGTGTGGGCTCAGAGCATCTTCCTATGAGAGAGATCCATATGATGTGACACCTACAAGTGGTCAAGTAAGTTTTAGATATATGTAAGTTTAAGCATGCATGTGTACACATGTATTTATATATTTCAAGTACTTTACATAATATATATACTATGCACATGTATATAACCAACTATTGTACACTAAATTTACAAGGATCTATCATTGCTTTATGGCCAAAGGATGCTTTTCATAGGAGCAATTCAGAAGATGTGTCACCTAGTAGTGGTCAGGTAAGTTTTAAAAATATGTAAGTTTAAACATGCATTTATAATATTTTAGATTATTATCATATATACATGCATTTATATTTGCAGGGATCAGTTGTTGTCTCACAGCCAAAGGATGCTCGTGGCAGTCGCTCAGAGGGTCTCTCTCCTTGCATGTGCCTAGATGACTCCCTAGTTTAGGACATGTTGAACATATCTTTTATTTGAGACTCATTATATATGTCATTAGTATATGTTTGATATTTTCAGTTTATGATTCGAGACATATATTTGATTAGAAACATATGATTCAAGACATATATTTGATTAGAAATACATGATTCGAGACATATATTTGATTAGAGACATATATTTGATTAGAGACGTATATTTGATTAGATGATATGATTAGATAATATGATTTGATTTGATTTCATTAGATGATTTTATTTGATGATATATGATTTGATTAGATGGTTTAATTTTATTAGATGATATGATTAGATGATATGATTTGATTAGATGGCTTGATTTGATTAGATGGTTTGATTTGATTAGATGATTTGATTAGACGGTTTTATTTGATTAGATGATATGATTTGATTTGATTTGAATAGATGATTTTATTTGATGATATATTATTTAATTAGATGATTTGATTACATCATTTTATTTGATTAGATGATATGATTAGATGATATGATTTGATTATATATGATAAGTAATCTAACTAATTTCATCATTTTTTAGTGTCTTAAGGGGAGGTCTTAGGGGGATCTAGAATTAATATCATAAAAGATAACTAGTTAATACATGTAACTAATGGATAATAACTATTCTAACTAATTGGAGTTAAGTGGCTCTGGCTGGAAGGTGTCTCGATGAACATCATCAATTACCTCAACCTCACTCACCCTCCCTCTTGGTCCATAGCCAACATTATTGCTGAAACCCGGGCCATTCTCAACAGCTTTGACAAGGTATTCATTTCTCATGCGTACAGGGAAGCCAATGGTGTGGCTGACTAGTTTGCCAACTTGGCAATCAATAAGGATGCTAAGCAGATATGGAATAATGGAGATGACTTTCCCATAGACATGAAGAGCATCCTCGATAAGGATAGAGTCCAATGTATTGAAGGAGCAATCTTACAACCCTAGCCCCTCATTCGGTGGTCGGGGGCAGCTGCTCCTCTTCCATCACTCTTTGCTCAGTCCTTCCTTCTGTTTGAATTTTTGGGTGGTGCCCTGGCTGTCTCTAGCCTAGCCTGTCCTACTCTACTATGATCTTCCTATCCCAGCCTCTCTGTGGCTAGCCTCTTGTTTGTTCTGTTTGGTATTCTTTCTTTTTCTCTAGACTTGTGGGTTTTAGGGACCCTATAAAACTTGTTTTACTTAATCAAAAACTATTCTAACTAATTATAGAACTAACACATGTCATAAGTAATATAACTAATCTCATCATTTTTTAGTGTCTTAAGGGGAGGTCTTAAGGGGATCTAGAAATCATAAGCATCATAAAAAGTATCATAAATATCATTGAATAATCAAAGTATACATATAAAATTATATTTATTAAAACCATTGAACCATCAAATAGGTCCATCATATATCAACAAATTATAGTCCATCATATGTTTAAATATATAAACAAGTATAATAAAAATTTAATCTAGAGATATCAAGTAGGTCCTAACACAAGAAATAAGTATACATATTATAATTTTTAGACCAACTCAAGTGGTTGAGACCTTTCATGGAGAACATGTAATATTCTCTCATGATCCTCACTATCTAGTCTCCACTTACAACATCCACATTGAGATTTAACTGTATGAAGACAAATGGATGTGGCAACTACTAGGTGACTGTTACCCTAATTTTCATATGCATGCAAATTTGTCTAATATCTATCCCAAGGTCTTTGTTTTTATCCTACCAAGAATCCCTAAAAATTTTATGATCTTATGCCATGTCCTCTGGCCTCTGTAAATTGTTTTATTCCCTGGTCTATAGTTGAAAAAATTCAAAAAAGGTAGTTGTTTGAGCTAAATAAACCCTGCAAACCCTAAGCCCCTCATTCTATTTTCATGTTACTTTATCGGCAACTTAAAATTCCTAATTCTCATGTGTGTAATTCTTCCTCCGGTCGCCAGTTCTTCTATTCTTTCGACAGTTACCTTTTCCTTTCAGTGAACTAGCGACTACGGTAATTCTCTTAATCACAGGATAAATTGGTGGTGTTCTAAAGCATTTAGTGATTGGGTGAATAGTGTTTGTGGGATCTCGGAATAAGATAGTGAAGCCTCTAAACATTCAGCGACTAGGCAAATTTCCTTTGGTCACGTAGTTGCTAAATCTTTTGGTGGTCTTTTATGTGGGGTCCCAGTTAGAGAGGATCAACAGTTGTCATGAATTCACATTGGGTCTGTCAAAGGCTTGCAATCTTGTGACAATAGTCGATCTTCCCTTTTTCTCAGTGCTTCATGCTTTTGTGGGTCCACTGCCATGGCATCTTACTTGGAGGATTTTTATTGGTCAAGGGATGATGACTTGTATTTTTGTCAGCAGGCCCAGGGATGTCAGAAGCTTGGAAATCTACGGTTGGTGTATGTTCTCATAAGTTCTGTCAGAACTATGAGATCATGTGTCGACCGTCAATTTTACTTTATTTCAGGGGGACTATGCTAGGTGGGTCCTCTGACAATTGATGTTGATATGCTTGAATTTGATTGGTCCATGTGGTGATGACTGGATTTTTAGTGGGTCTGTTTGTCAGAAGGGTCTCGGTCTAATAAAGATTTACGGCTGGTGTAAAAGCACAAGGAATCTTTCTAACATATGAGATCATGCAGCTACCATTAGATTGGAATCTAAGTTGTAGTGGGACCGTGTCAGAACTTGTCAAGGTGTATGCCTACAAAGCAGTCAAGGGAAAATAAAAGAATGACATGTGGCAGTTTTGGGCCCAGGGTTAAGAGTATTCCGCAAATCTACAACTAAAGAGCTTTTTCGTGTTCGCCAAACTTAATCAGGGTTAGCTAAAGTATTAAACAATTTTGTGACTGAAGGAAAATTGGAACCCGAGGTAAATGTTGAGTTAGTTTTGCAATCAAGTGTCGAGCCCAAGTAAAAAGGAGGATCTAATGGTCACATTTTAAAGAGAGATTGAGTTTCAAATGCCGACTATCGATAGGGAATTTTAGCACCACCTGTGGCCGTTTTATCATTTTTAAAATTTAAATATCTCACAATATCAGATTTGAATAGTTATGGTGAGCCTGAGTTGCAGGTAGGTAGATGGATCATGGCGACTGGATTTTTTACAGGTATAAACATGAAATGGACACGCAAACATAGATATCTGATCAGCTGGGATATTTTCATGTGCATCTATGGCCGAATTTGACAGAATTAGGGTTTGATTATTATATGAAAAATTATGTAACCCTAATTAGATATTTTTTGGCTCCTGCCTGTGTGCATTGGAGGAGATGTATATAATGTTTTCTAGAGAGCTTTAGAGCTCAGAATGGACTTTTTGTAAAAGAAAAGTTGGAGAATTGTAAAGAGAAAAAGATATTTTTTCTTAGAAATCTATCTGTGGCATTCTTCTTGCCCTCTGGTTTTCTACAGTTGTAAATTCCCATTGATTATTCAGATATTGAAGATATATTGTGACATTTCTCATGTCCCTATGCCTTCTGGTGTGTGTTATCTCTTAATGAATTCAGTATTTTGTATGTTCTTAGTGATATCTTAGGGTTCTTGATCCTTCTCTCTTTCTGCAATTTTGTGTATTATTATGGATGATTTGATGTGAATGCTTTTGTGGGTATACTACAACCCTTTAACAATCTTGTCTCATTCCTATACCTAGTTGTAGAGGTGAATGTCTGTTTGCAGGTCATAGATTATTGTCTAATCCTAAGAGTGTTATTGTTTGTGAAAGAATCTCTCTCTTTCCCTGAATACCCTCATTTATTTGTAGACCCTTCTATGAAATATTTATGCAAGCCTATTCAGTGAGTTGTGATCTCCTAGACTTAAGTTTATTCATTGAATCCATCTTCTATGTTGTAATTCATACCCTAATTTTGGTGTATCACCTAGTAGGTAGTTTGCTTTCAAGTCATTTCCCTTTCAAGCACTCCTTCTATCCCTTTCCCTCAAAAGTTTTACTTTCATGTCTAGAAGCAAATTAAGGTGATTATCCAAGAGGAACCAGCCTAGAACTTGGAGGTCTCATCTCAGTTAGCATAGGTCCCACAACCTGGAGATGATTCCCATGTTATACTAGGTTATCAAGACTATAAGAGCTTGAGACAAGGGTGAAAACTTAGTGTATAACAATTCTGGCATGCCCGGTGGGACAAAAGATTAGATTGAAGTCCAAAGGTGCTCCTGTTGGTTCATCTGCAAAAGGATTAAAGAAGTTCAATACACATGGACTATCAATATAGACTCAAGCTCAAGGATACCCCACCTTGGTGCCGATGTATAACAATTCTGGCACGCCGGGTGGGACAAGTTCAGATTCATGTTCAAGGTATGCTATCTCTGATATGCTAATAACATACTACAGACCTAGAAGAGGTCATTCTGCTGCATATTTGGTGACTCTAGAAAGTCTATTGGTTTCAAAGATCGAGCGCTGGTATGTTTCAAATCTTTCATATTCAAATCCCAGCTAATTGCATGAGTAGACATGTCAAGTTATTATGGATAGTCAGGTTACTCACCATCCTGTTATGAGAATAATGCTCAATGGGCTAGTCATTAGCCTTATCAAAGCCACCTAAAGCCTCCTTTTATCCCAAGCTTCCATACAATACAAGGCTATCATTACATCCAGCATGCCCCAAATGATTTTTCCCTTGTGCAAGATTATGAAAGAGCCCTCCACCAAGAAGGATCATGGGCACAAAGGGCACAACAACAAATGCAAAGCCAACTACCTCATCATGCTTACCACCCACCCACCTTCTTGGCCTAATTGGCAGTAGATTCAGAGCCTAGACTTCATGAGAGAGTAAGAAAAGACCAAGAACCTGTTGCTTGATTTAATTAAGCAAGTGTCTGAGATTAGAGAGCAGCAGGAAATGGAAGCTCAGAGTTATGAGAAAGGGTTCATCCCTTACCAAGCGGCAGAGACTCTTGTTGATGAGAAACAAATAAAAAAATTCCAAGAAGAGATTAGACACTGAGCTAATATTGAGACAGCAAGGTTGAGATCAACAATTGCTCAACAAGAGGCTCCTAAACCTAAAACTCCAAGCTGGAAGACCCATTTGCCTCAAGAGCCTACACCTAAAGAGCATACAAAGCACTCATTCCCAAGTTTTAGGAGCACCCTTCAAGAATCTGAGCCTATTTTGGAGTAGTTGCAACCTTATTGTGGTCTACAATAGCCTAGAGACTCTATTGAGATAGAGCTAGTTGCAAGAGGCCAACATCAAGATGTTAGGGCCTTCAGTTTTCCAAGCTTCAAGACAAGTATGCCTTCTATGTCTCCCTCCGAGCCCCCCCAATTTCACATCCCAAGTTTTAAGGAAAAAAATTCCTTCCAAGAGCCTATACTTGAGATACAGCCTACCACTCTGCAAGAGCAGCCTATTCAAGAAAAAAAATTATCCCAAGAGGCCGCTCTGGTCTCTCAGGATGATGAAGTGTTGTGGATGCCCCAATGGACTCTACCTCCCGACTGTCAAATGCCAGATCTTTTCAAAGATACTAGTCTAGTGTCTGAGCAAGGACCTATGGTAAATGAGCTTTCATATGATGAAGAGGAGATGAAATCTGAGGTATCAGTGTAGAGTGATGACTATGGTGAAGTGGGACAGCAAGGTGAGGAGGTGGAGTTTGATGCCCAGCCTGGGCTCTTGGTTGATTTGTTGAATGAGCTTCCCCTCTTTGTTGATAATGAAGAAGAGACCATGCCATTACCTATGGCTGAAGATCAATCAGAACAAAAGGTTCACCATCAACAAGAGGTTGATACAGAAGGGGATGTTGTACTTTTATTTGATAAGCTGCTTGGTTTTGTTGAGCAGAATGATAAAGTTATGGAAGAGCTTTTCCAAGAAAAGAACATAGACAAAAGCCCTGAAGAGTATGATTTTTCAATATCATAGAGGTCTTTTGTAACAAATTGAATGATGAATCCCTATTCCTTGGAGTGGAGGTTCAAAGTTATGTGCCTATAGAAGGAGGCCTAGTTTTGGATTGCTCTCTTTCTGAGAGATTGCTACATGAGCAAGAGTTGGAGCTAGTTCCAGAACTTTAGGATATTGACAACTTTGATGAGCTCTTAGCCTATTTAAAAGTAGAGGATGACAGTCCCCTGACCACAGATGAGGAGTTGACATGGCTATCCATAATAAAGGGCAACCATGAAGATAGAAAAGAAGCCATCAAGGAAAGTCCCGATTTTAGACTTTCAAGAGGCTGCCCCATCAGATACTTGGCACAGAAGGAGTTTACTGAGGCCCCTATATATGATCAATTAGAGGAAGGTAAAATTGATCCTATTTTTGCAAAGGCAGTTAATAATTATTTGATAAATTTTTGTGTGCCTCATATCTTTGTAGCTATCCTCATGGGTTCGATGCAAAATATCCTAATAAGGAAAGGTAGATATTTTTCACAACCAGTGAGTGGTTTTGTTTGACCAAGTTTCTGTAGCTGGTTAGTTTAGGATAGGTTAGGTTTTCCTACTTTCTATCATTGTTTTCTAGCTTACTTCCCTATTTTCCAAGAAGTGCTTGTACACAAGTTTGTCCCTCTAGTTCCAGTTCCATCCCTTTGTCAAAGTTTTTATGCTCAAATGATGACCCCATGCCCAATGAATTATGTAAAGGCCACTTGTTTTCCAAGTCTAGCAGGCTGACATCCAGCAGAAATCGCCAAAATGTTACCCTAATTTTCATATGCATGCAAATTTGGCTAATATCTATTCCAAGGTCTCTATTTTTATCCTACCAAGCATCCCTAAAATTTTTATGATCTTATGCCATGTCCTCTGGCCTTTGTAAATTGTTTTATTCCCTGGTTTGCAATTGAAAAAATTCAAAAAAGGTAGCTGTTTGAGCTAAATAAACCCTACAAACCCTAAGCCCCTCATTCTATTTTCATGTTACTTTATTGGAAACTTAAAAGTCCCAATTCCCATGTGCGTAATTCTTCCTTTGGTTGCTAGTTCTTCTATTCTTCCGGCGGTTACCTTTTCCTTTTGGTGAACTAGCGACTGTGGTAATTCTCTTAATCACAGGATAAATTGGCGGTGTTCTAAAGCATTTAGTGATTGGGCGAATAGTGTTCGCAGGATCTCAAAATAAGATAGTGAAGCCTCTAAACATTCAGTGACTAGGCAATTTTCCTTTGGTCACGTAGTCGCTAAATCTTTCAGCGGTCTTTTATGTGGGGTCTTAGTTAGAGAAAGATCAATGACTATCGTGAATTCACATTGGGTCTGTCAGAGGCTTGTGATCTTGCAACAACCGTCGATCTTCCCTTTTTCTCAGTGCTTCATGCTTTTGTGGGTCCACTACCATGATGTCTTACTTGGAGGCTTTTTATTGGTTGAGGGATGATGACTTGTATTTTTTTCAGTGGGCCCAGGGATGTCAAAAGCTTGGAAATCTATGGTTGGCGTATGTTCTCATAAGTTTTGTCAGAACTATGAGATCATGCACCGACCATTGATTTTACTTGATTTCAAGGGGCCTATGCTAGGTGGTCCTCTGACAATTGATGTTGACATGCTCGAATTTGATTGGTCTGCATGGTGATGACTAGATTTTCAGTGGGTCCCTTTGTCAGAAGGGTCCCAGTCTAATAAAGATCTATGGCTGGCATAAAAGTGCAAAGAATCTTTCTGACATATGAGATCATGCGCCCATCGTTAGATTAGAATCTACGCTGCAGTGGGACCATGTCAGAACTTGCCGAGGTGTATGCCTACAAAGTAGTCAAGGGTGAATAAAAGAATGACATGTGGTGGTTCTGGGCCCAAGGTTAAGAGTATTCTACGAATCTGCTACTAAAGAGCTTTTTCATGTTCACCAGACTTAACCGGGGTCAGCTAAAGTATTAAAGGATTTTGCGACTGAAGGAAAATTGGAACCCGAGGTAAATACTGAGTTAGTTTTGCAGTCAAGTGCCGAGCCTGGGTAAAAAGGAGGATCTGACGGTCATGTTTTAAAGAGAGATTGAGTTTCAAATGCCGACCATAGATAGGGAATTTTAGCGCCACCTGTGACCATTTCATCATTTTTTAAATTCAAATATCTCACAGTATAAGATTTGAATAGTTATGGCGAGCCCGAGTTGCAAGTAGGTAGATGGATCATGGCGACTAGATTTTTTATAGGTATAAACATGAAATGGACCTGCAAACATAGATATCTGATCAGCTAGAATATTTTCACATGCATTTATGGCTGAATTTGACAAAATTAGGGTTTGATTATTATATGAAAAATTATGTAACCCTAATTAGATATTTTTTGGCTCCTACCTGTGTGCATTGGAGGAGATGTATATAATGTTTTTTAGAGAGCTTTAAAGCTTAGAATGGACTTTTTGTAAAAGAAAAGTTGGACAATTGTAAAGAGAAAAAGATATTTTTTCTTAGAAATCTATCTGTGGCATTCTTCTTGCCCTCTAGTTTTCTACAGTTGTAAATTTCCATTGATTATTTAGATATTGAAGATATATTGTGACATTTCTCATGTCCCTGTGCCTTCTTGTGTGAGTTATCTCTTAATGAATTCAGTATTTTGTATGTTCTCAGTGATATCTTAGGGTTCTTGATCCTTCTCTCTTTCTACAATTTTGTGTATTATTGTGGATGATTTGATGTGAATGCTTTTGTGGGTATCCTACAACCCTTTAACAATCTTGTCTCATTCCTATACCTAGTTGTAGAGGTGAATGTCTATTTGCAGGTCATAGATTGTTGTCTAATACTAAGAGTGTTATTGTTTGTGAAAGAATCTCTCTCTTTCCCTAAATACCCTCTTTTATTTGTAGACCCTTCTATGAAATATTTATGCAAGCCTATTCAGTGAGTTGTGATTTCTTAGACTTAAGTTTATTCATTGAATCTATTTTCTATGCTACAATTCATACCCTAATTTCGCTGTATCACCTAGTAGGTAGTTTCCTTTCAAGTCATTTCCCTTTCAAGCACTCCTATCCCTTTCCCTCAAAAGTTTTACTTTCATGTCTAGAAGTAAATTAAGGTGATTATCCAAGAGGAGCCAGCCTAGAACCTGGAGGTCTCATCTCAGTTAGCATAGGTCCCACAACCTGGAGATGATTCCCATGTTATTCTAGGTTATCAAGACTACGAGAGCTTGAGACAAGGGTGCAAACTTAGTGTATAACAGTAACTATATTGAAACACCTTATTATCTGGTTCGTAATCAACAAAGTTAATACCATGTTGAATTACGTTGATTTTCTTGAAATATATTCCCTCTAAAACAACTGAACTTGCAGGTCACAAATTTTAACAATATATAAATTTAAGCAAACTCAATTTGAAATTTACAAATTGAGTTTAATATATTGATGTAAACCATATACAAACCTATGGGGAACAACATTCTATCACTTTCTTCAAGTTGAGGTAACTTCATCCTCTCTACATTATAACACAGTAAATAATAACCAACTCCTACATTTCCATGCTCAGCAATCACTACAAAGACATCTCCTGCACAGTAAATTTATATATACATGTGTGAGATCTTAAAATTTACTTAGTTCAATCTATAGATCTATCTATCTATCTACACATGCAACTCAATCAACCATATAATCTGAAATATATATACTTACCAATTTTGACCAATCCTAAGATATGATCGTAATCAGTAGAAATAAAAGGGACATCATCAAAGTTTTCATCTTCATCTCTATCAAATGTATCAGTAACAACTAGTAGCCCTAGATTCCATGCGCCTACATATCCACGGTCTTGATTGATACATTCCTCATAATTTTCAGCAATGCAGTGACAATAAAAGCATAAGTAGTCCCTAGTGTTCAACATCCAATTGTGATAATTCGTACTCATAACTGAATGCAAAGATCGCGTCTTTTCTATCCTATTACAACCATGCATAATTTTTCTATCCACACTTGAACAAATGCATATATAATATATTCTATATAAATATAATTTGAATAAAAAATATCATAAAAATTTTAAACACTTTCAAATAATTTAAAAATGTGTGCATACCTTTTATCTCCCAAAATTTTCTATATGGCACTACCCACGTCAATCCTGATGACATGTCATTCTCATTTGGAGTGAAATATGTCTTGCACCATTCAACCACATCATGTGCATTTTTTATATGCACTCCCTTATATTCATTTGCTACTTCCGTATAGCATGTTTGATGCAAGCTCCGACACCATCATGCTCACCTTTTCCATGTCCACTCTCAAAGAAATTCTAGACATGTGGTATGTTTTCATTACGATGATATCTACATAGTGCATAAAATAGTCTTGATGATTTGAATTGTGCAGAACATCCATCTGACCAAACATAATGTTTATCAATTTTTATACCTCTTTCTTTCAAATTTGCAAAAAAAATCTTGAAGCAATGTTCTACATAATGAATTTCATGCTCTCTATCATCACTTATATAAAAATGATATTCCTTCTTGATGAACTGTGGTTCAAATATGCTCTAAATACCATCCAAATCTAATTATGCGTGTTGATAACACACATGTACCATAATAGTAATTTTCTCTAAAAAATAGTATTCTGACTGAATTGCCTTTTGATAAACAAAAAAATAATTTTCTGCAAAATCAACAACTAATACAATATTTCCAAGTGGGAAATTGTATCTTAGTGTTTGGAATTGTTGTGCTTGCCACTTTGCAAAAACTGCATGATGAATGTAGGGTTGAATCAATTTTTTAAATTTTTTCATAAATACTCAAACATTTATTTCCTCTTCAACATATTCTAACCTTTTGGATTTTTTCCCAAATTTTGTTTCATTCTTTACATATTTGTAACTCTTGCAATTTACCATCTTTGTTACATCAATATTTTCATTTTCCAAAGGAAAAAGAGACAAATCGGCACATGTTTGGCATATTCCTTCTATGCAATTTATTTATCCAACTACATCATCTCTTTTGTCACATAAAATGGATGAGATGAACTCACTTTGTCTAGTAGGAGGATCATTTTCAAAACCATAAGTGTCTTTTACAAACTTTCAAAAAACTTGATAGTGGAGATCAAATTCAATATGATAACGACAACAATAAGTTTCAAACACTTTGTTTATCCTGATATAATATGGCTTTAATCTTTCAAACAATGTTTTCCCAATCTTTATATTAGGATTTAAACTACAAAATGACACATACATTTCATGTTGTGTTGTGTCCAACCAATGTTTCGTATGATATTCATATTCATTAGCTGAAATTATATGTCTGATAACATCTCTAGTGTTTGATGAAGGACGTGTATTATCCTTCATCAATCCTATCAGAATGAGGAGCTCTACACATGATTTCTGAATTTCCTTCCAAGGTGCTATCATCCAAAAGTATTCTCCTATTAACATATCATGATATTGTTTTCCTATTAAAACCAAACTAAGATGAAACTAAAGATATCTGTCTTTTTTGTCCCATAGTGTTACCTACAATGGATGTCAACATAACTTTTCTTGTAATGGAACTTATCTATAGTTTGACATCGCTTCCCTAGCTAGTTCAAACCTTTCTTAAGATTTTCAATCATATCAGTTTGCATGTCAACAACTTTTCTCTTCTTTGATGATGTGTCTATACCCAATAATTTTAATGCCCCTTCCAACTTTTTGTTTATAAGTATAAGTGAAAGCAATTGAGCTTGTTCAAGTGTTTCAAAATTATCAAATTTACCCAATATTTCTCTTGCTATCATATTCATTGATCTCTTCTTAGCAAGACTTAAGGGTTGAACATTAGCAAGTGATCTCAAATTCTCCACATCCATTTAAGTAAATGATCTAAGTTTCTATAATTAATATTGCTCTTTATAGTTTGAGCTAAATTTAAAAGTTCATCCATACTAGTAGGAGCATGTGATATTGACCCTTCTCCAACATCAATTGTTTGAGCTTTCGTACGGAGTAATCCTGACCCTTCTTCAATGTGCAATTCTTTGACTTGACTTGACCCTCCTACTTCAGCTTGTCTTTCAGCTTCTTTATTTTTATGATAATATGTCAATGCAGCTTCACGATTTCTTTGTTCAGTACCAGGTGACCTTTTTCTCAAAGATTTACTTTGTCTTCCCTTCTTGTTCCTCATTTCTTCAAGCTCCAAAAAATGTCTTCCACAAGATCGTCAACAAAAATTTTCTTCTTCAAAAAATACTTTAATTTAATATTTTTCCTCTCGAAAATTATGCCTTTGAAAAAATAGAAATAGCAATCCTCCTTCAAAAAATGCCTTCAATAATAAAAAATATGAATTTATTAATTACAATTCAATATAAAATAGAAACAAAATGTTTTACTTTTATACCATTCTAATTTTTTTTTACAAAATAATTTGACTAGCCAACTTCGCTTGAAGTACATACTTCATGCAAAGTACCCAAGGAAAAATTTTGGCGGGTGTCTTTTTTGCCACAATTTTTACTTGAGAGGCTTCATGCGAAGGGTCTTTGCATGAAGACCCTCAAGTGTCTTCACACGAAGGGGGTCTTCGCACGAAGACCAAAAAACTAAAATTTTACCCTCATAAAATAACTGAATTTCAAAAAAATGATCTTTGGAAGCCTGAAACAAGTACTAAACAAGATGATTTTTTCAAACAGATGATGTCAAATGATGCTATTCAAAACAAGCTTTGTAATGAATATAATTTTAATACATATTGAGTTCATTATCACTTTTAAATATTACTTTAACTAAACATAGGTTGTTTGGTCATTCAACAACCTGTCTCTTCAAGACTTCGGGAAAAATAGTAAATTATAAAAAATATATATAAAAAATATGTAGGAAAAGTATATTTGTGTTACCTTTCTATGAAAAAAAAGTAAAAATGAATTTCGATATACACAGATCAAGTTAGAGCAATCCAAGTGACCTTATGTCTAAATTACAATTACTGTCACTTTAAAACTTAATAAACTATGAAATATTGATCTAAAATGAATAAAACCAATTGCATCCTTTCGATATTGAAATTACAAATATAATCTCGAAAGAATTACATCGTTATCATATTTTTAAAAAAAAGTTATGCTGATCCAAGTGACAGTATCTCCTTAAAAACATAGTTTTTTCACGCAAACCACTTTTCGAAGGAGAAAAAAAATGAATTTAAATGATTTAATATATATATATATATATAAACTAAAGTTTGTTTTTTATTTATTTTTTAGATTTGGTAAAATCATATTTATATTATAATTAATTATTAATATAGATTTTTTTAAAGTAGCTTTTTTAAAAACAAAAAAAAGAAAGGTAAAAATCTTTTTTTCTTTTGATAAAAATAGACAAAGCCATTGATTTTTATTAAAAAACTACTTCAGTGGAGCTCCAGGAGGAAAGCAGTAAGAAAGCCTCCCTTCTCAGCCAATATATATACAAGTAAATACAAAGTGGTGCCATACCACCAAAAGGATTGAAATTGCCATAAAACTATGTGGCATACATTCGAAGGACAGGAGAAAAAGTCTATCACCCCGGGGTAAAATATCACATAGTATTAACAAACCCCCAAAATACAAAACTACGAAATTTGTGATGAACAAGGCATCATTGGGAGCCCCGAGCATGGCAAGAGCACCTACTGCGTGTGCGGGAAGTTGAAGCTAAAGAAATTTTTAATTTTAAATGCTAAGTAAATAGCATTTTCACTAATTAGTTTTGGATTTAGTTAGTTTTTATTTATATTTTGCTAGATAATAAATGTTAGAAAATAGACATTATTTTATTAAGTTTGACTTTAGTTTTTAGATTTAGTATTATTTATTTTATATAATATCATTTCTTTTCAAAATAAATATGATGATTATTTTGTTTATGAAGTTGGTAAATTTATAATTTAAAACAATTAATCTAAAAAAAATGTATTTTGAAGTTTTATTATTTTAAAGATTAAATATTTATTAATTTAGTTTATTGTTTAAACTAATTTAGATTATACTTATTTAAAATTTGAATTTTTCAAATAGATATAAATGTTAAAATAGATATGTTTCAATTATATAGTATCATGCACTAATTTAATTGTGTTAAAATTAAATTATATTAGTTAATCTATTTAAATATTAGATTCAATAAATTAATTATTTTTATTAATTAAGTCGATAATCTTTTGGCGTAGATTTATTTTTATTGAAAGCTTAATTATTAGTTTAATGAATAATTAATTCAGATATTTTTTATTAATCTTTTATCATCCTTGGGCCTCATCTAGGGTCTTAATGATCTCCCTAGACTTGAAGGCTGACTTTCATGCATAGTTGAATTTTGGTCAACTCTAGTCAAACCTGAGACAAGTGTCTCGGTTTGTGTGCACAAACCCTTCCAAATAAGTTGTATACCTTAGTTGTGTCTTAGAAAGCCAAGTTTGGGCACAGTTGACTTTTTGGCCAACCCTTAGTCAAACCTTGGTCAACTACCTCGGTTTGTATGCCCAAGTATTCTTAGATGCATTTTGTTTCCTTTTAGCTTGGTTGTGCATATTTCAGTGATGGTTGACTTTTGGTCAACTCTAGTTGACTTTTAGTCAACTATTCTGATTTGCGTGTAGGTCAAAGCTAGTAGTCTAGGGAACCTTGTAGCTTGTTTGGAGTTGTTGATGAGGTTTGACTTTTGGTCAAACTTGGTCAAACATGGTCAAACTAGTATGGCTTGACCCTTGGGGTATTGCTAAACACTTCAATGTTTCTAGTCATTTGTTTCCTTTCTACACCATTTTGCGTGCACATAGGGTCTCGTGCTAGATAGTGCTTCACTTCCTAGTTGCGTAAGTGTGTTTAGTTTAGATGGTTAGTAGGTTTTTAGGAAAAAAAATTAGTTGCTTTTTGCTCAACTTTTGGGCATGACAACTTACATTATTACACAATTACTTATTCATCAATTGAACTTTTTTATGAGAGGTTACTTTGTGAATATAGTCATGGGTGCACATTTCTTCAACTTCCTACTCAAATCCATGCATTTAAGAGTGTTTTTTTCTTCAAATAGGAGATGCACACGTATTAAAAAAATTTCATGCATCAAGATCATTATATATTTCAATAACCCTAAAATATTTGGTTATGTTAAGTGTATAGTGCTTAACAATGCATTAGGAAAAAAACATCACTTGGCTTCCAAGAAGTTTTAAGGCAACATTACAAGTTCCAGTATTTTTACAAGCAACAACAAATCATGTCAATGTTTAATAGATGAAAACCTACAAATAATTGATATAATGTTTTGTATATGAAGATGTTATCTAGCTGAGGTGAAGATCTAAACTATGAAGTGATAAATAAAGATTGGCATGGAAACCAATACTTTTCTTGCGAGACTGTAACTAGTAGATGGTAATGAATTAAAAAAAAGAACAATTTATTATAAGTCAAAAACTACAATATACCAAGGAATATCACTCTATGTATCTAAGATATACTCATAAAACTATAATGTAAAAGTAAAATATATAATTCTTGTAAATAATAGGAAAATAAAACAAATGGTAAAACGTATAATTATTGTGAACAAATACCAATAGAAAGAAAAAAGATATAAGGAATAAAAGTACATTCTAATATTAGTTATTTTAGGTTTTGAGTGTTTACCTGTCCATTTTTTAGGCATCCCATACTCTAAATCTTATAGTTTGCATGCATTATTATCATAAATAGACAAACTCATACATAGTCCTCATGATAAAAATTAAAAACGTGTGGTTTTGCCCCATTTCATTGCTACCATTAACCCATGAGTACATGGTGTCATTTTCAAGAATTTTTTGTTGTATAATCTTAGAATCTTTTTTTTATTGTTCCAACTTGTATACATCAAAAGTTCTAAAAACTTCGAGTGCCAGCAATTTATTTAGCATGTCTCTTACTAACTTTTTGTAACTTAGATTAATCCCTAAATTTGTAAAGGCTATGATAAATATGGTAGTCATTGTTGTGGCTGAAACATAATGGTCCAAGATCATCTTGCATACAAATCTTATTTATGATGTTTCACCTTCTTTTAGCATGGATATAGAGTGTTTGTAAGAATACAGTTAAAATATTATTGCTGCACTTAAAAATCCATCTACATAAGGCTAAGGCTTTAATGAGCGATAATTGAACATCAACTTATAAAAGGTAATATTTCTTGAGAGATGTTTCATGCGATATATCAAATGTAAGACAAAAATTAATGTTTAAGCACTAATGGGGCTATTACTATAAAAGGGCAATATCTCTTTAGAGATAATATCCCATAGATGTAAAACAAACCTAAGAAAAAAATTATTCTCCACAAATTGATTAACTTTTACAAAATGTGTTATTTTTAGAAAGGGAATAAAAATGAAGGTGGGTAGAGGCCAGGGAAATAAATCAGAAACAATTAAAATTTTATGCAAAAAACTATACTATATTACTTTCAAAAAACAATTTACATGATCCTCTTATATAGAGGGCTTTGGAAGCATCTAGAATGTATTGCAATAAAAAGATATTTTTGCAGAATGGTCAACAGGTTAGTGATAGAACCATCTAGATTATAGTGGAAAGCTTCCATATTTAATACAATGTTTGACTATCTCATAACTTTGGTGGGAGAAATTAATGTTTGCCAACACTTCTCCCTAATTTTTACCACCAAATATATAAAAATTTATAATATTTATTTTTTCTTAAATATTCAAATTGTTCTTGTGCTAAGGCTTTTGTGAATATATCTAGCAATTGATCTTTAGATCTACAATGCTCCAAGTTGATTTGTCCATTGTTAACTAATTCTTTGATGAAGTGATATCTAGTATTGATGTCCTTTTATGAAAATTAGGATTATTTGATAGTGCAATGGTGGACTTGTCACATTAGATTGTAATAGATTCCTCTTGATCGTGAATTAGATCCTTCAATACTCCTTGCATCCATACTGCTTGACATGCTACTGATGTACCTACTACATGTATTGTACTTTAGTTGATGAAATAGTTACTATGGGTTGCTTCTTTGATGTCCATGCTACAATACTTATTCCAAGATGAAATGCATATCTAGATGTACTTTTTCTACCATCAACACTCCCTGTAAAATCATTATTTATAGTAGACTACAATATTCCATGATACATAGTTCCTACAATGTACCTCAATATTCTATTTCCTACCTAAAAATGTGAGTTCATAGGTGAATCCATGAATCTATAAATCACACTCACTACATACATAATAGTTGGCCTAGTTGTGAGATGCATCAAACTACCAACCAATTTTCTGAATATAGTTGAATCAAAAATTATATCTCATTATCTTCTCTACTTAGTGTCGTGCCTATTTCCATAGGTGTGGGAATTGAAAATTATTTGAAGTAGACTACAATATTCCATGATACATAGTTCCTACAATGTACCTCAATATTCTATTTCCTACCTAAAAATGTGAGTTCTTAGTTGAATCCATGAATCTACAAATCAAACTCAATGCATACATAATAGCTAGCATAGTTGTGAGATGCATCAAACTACCAACCAGTTTTTTGAATATAGTTGAATCAAATTATATCTCATTAGATCTTCTCTACTTAGTGTCATTCCTATTTCCATAGGTGTGGGAATTGGACTACAATTTACCATTCTAAACCTTCTCAAAATATCTTTTGCATATTTACTTTAAGAAATGAAAATACCTTTATCATAAATTGTGTAACTTCATAGCCAAGAAAAAAAAATCATCTTTCCCAAGTTTTTCATCTCAAATTCCTTCTTCATTTCTGATTTAAATATTTCAATAGAAATATTACCTATAAAGATCAAATCATCAACATATAAGAAAAAAATTAAAATATGACCTTGCTCATTGACTTTTATGTATAGTGTTGGATTACTAGTAATTCTATTGAATCTATTCTCTATCATGTATGAATCAATCCTATTGTACCATGCTCTTGGTTCTTGCTTCAATCCATAGAGTACCTTTTTTAACCTGTAAACTTTATCTTAAAAGCCTTTTATCTCATAACTTGTTGGTTTTTGCACATAAACTTCTTCTTCCTAATATTCATTTAAGAAATCTGATTTAACATCTATTTGATAAACTTTTCAATTATTTTGAGTTGCAATAGCTCGTATCATTCTAACAGTATCTCATCTAGTTATAGGTGCAAATATTTCATTATAATCAACTCTATATTCTTGTGCAAACTCTTTAGCTACTAATCTTGCCTAATATTTTTCAACTTCTCCATTTTCCTAATACTTAATTTAATACACCCATTTTACACCTATGAATTATTTATTTTTAGATAAATCGACTAGTTCCTAGGTACCATTCTTCTCAATTGATTCTATTTCATCATTCATTGCATTAATCCATTGTTTTTCTTTAATTGCATCCTCAAAATATATAGGATATTGAGAAAATAGAGCAAAATTTGACTACAAATTTATCCTATCTCCTTGATCATAAACATTTTGCAAACTTCTAGTCTTCTTGCTTCTAAGCCTTGGTCTCAATCATAAAAGTGTAGGATTTTAGTCATTACTTACTTTTGGACTTTAAGAGTCTCATTTCTCATCTTCTATTTGTGTGTTATCTCCTTGTGGTCTTCTTTATGGAGTTCATCTTTGTTCATTTGATTGATCTTCTTGGTTTTCTTGATCTTTTACATCTTGTTCATTGTAAGGTATTATTAGATAACCTGCAATTGTAAGCCTTAGATTTCTCATCATAACCAATAAATATGCATTTTTCACTTTTATCATTCAATTTACTCCTCACTTTTTTAAGGACCATGTGCATATGTAATACAAAAAAATACTCTAAAATGAGAAATACAGTGGTGCTTACCACTCCATGCTTGTTATGAAATCATGTTCCTTACAATATTTATTGGTTTCCTATTTAAGATATAAACATCATAAGCTATTTCTTCAGGCCAATACCCATAAGGTAGATTATGTTGGCATAACTAATGCAGAGCTTGATTGAGTATTGATTGGTATAGGATTGATGATAGGAAGATCAATTATGGTGTTATCATTGATGTCAATAGAGTACTGTATTGGTTGATAGTGAGATAAGTGTTTAAGTTGTTGAATCCTATGTATGGTGAGTATGTGAAGGTATTGGAGTGTGCGGTCAGAGAGCAAGACTCAGTGATATTTCTTGTTGATGTGTGTATGACTGCAGTGGTTGGAAATAATTATGTAGGTAATTATGATCAATTGAAGAGAAACAAGGTAAACATAAGAATAGAAAGTGATAGATAGTGAATGATTTAATTGTTCTATCAAATCAGTATAGATCCAAGTTTTGTCTTCATAATATGATTATCTTGACTAGGATATGTTATTGATACTATGATCATTGGGTAAGTGCACCAAGATGTTGGTCACTTAAGTTTCCACGTGTCTAGAAAAAATATTTCATAACCCGTTCGGGTTCTACAAAATTCAAAATCACTCTTGGCTCGATGTTACCGAGCTTTCAAAAAACCATTAAAAAATGGTTAAAGTTTCTCATAACCCGTGTGAGTTATGAGAAATAAAAATATGTTAGGAATGGGAACACTGAGAGGGGGGGGGGTGAATTAGTGGTCTATATAATATTATTAGTTTTATTGATCTCTTGAAACTTAACTTAATTGCTAAGTGCTAAAATGAATATCAATGCAAGTAAGATAAACAACCATAACACATAACACCAAATATGATTACAGGGAAACCCAAATAGGTAAAAATGCTGGTAGGAATTGACACCCACTAAGAACTACACTAGTGTATTATGATCCCCATTAGAAGATCTTGCAACCCAATTAGGAGTTGTTATTTACAATGCTTTTAGTACAGTGACCTGGTCAAGGGTCAGACCCTGTTAGGAGTCTTTTACAATAACCCTGTTAGGGGTGGGGACACACTTTCCTAGAGCTCACTACTTAAATGGTGAAGGCTACAACCTTTTGGATCTCATATACACACTATATCTATCAGGTGAACTGTTGTTGTGACATTGCTTGTTTAATCAGTTCCTTTTGTGTGTTGATGCTTTAGCCTCTTGTAAAGCTCTACAACATTCTAACTGATCTTTGCATACTTTTTTCTCATCTGCTATTAACTTTATCTTCTATTTTATGTTTGATTATAAAGGCACATGTCTTATTTATATGCGCAAATAAAACTATTCACTAGGTCGGCCCTCAACCTATTACATACAATGCTTCCAAGTGAATTGGCTCAAGTGTGTTTACAAACAATGATATTAACATGTCTATAACCTAAATATAATAGGTGCATAGCCTTTACAAAACAATATTACAAGTGCTAACAAAAATACTCATAGTCAGCTTCATGCTTTGTTCTGTTCTGGCGTTCAATGTATGTGCCACTTCAACTGGTTTTAACTTCTTCATACTACCTCTTATGATCATGCACTCTTAGACTTAGCATGAATACATACTCAGAAGCTAATGTAGGGGCATCCAAGTTTGAGGTAGGGGCATTCTGTGTCCCTGGTGAAACTACATAGGTGTTTGTGTTTTAGCCAGTTTTGCTCAATTGCAGCTTTGATCGATGGCCTCAGTCATTGAAGGAAGCTCGTTCACTGAAGGAACTCAGCTGTCTCTGGTGCTCGGTGAAAGTGTTACTCAGTCATGCCTGCGGTGCTCAATTGACACTGGTTCTCAATGATGCTTGGGTGTGCTCAGTTAATTCACTAATGGTCAATAGTTCTGGCTTACCGACTGGATTTCTGTGTGATTTGTTGGGCCGACTTGGTGCATTTATTGTTTGTATCTTTTGTTGGATTCTCCTAGGTGGATCTGGAGGTTGACATGCTGAATTAAATGTTTGTTTACAATTTGTAAGCTGACTTGTATGGCATTTAATATTTGTTAGGAAGAGTTAATGGTTTCATCTTGCCGACTTGTGGTTGATGATTAATATTTAAGGGGTGTTTGGGTAGATGTTTAAGGGACAACATAGTCAGATAGGACTTAGCAGATCTGAATGGTCAGATGTGAAGCTTGAAAGCTAAAGTTGGCAAAGTTGTGGAAAAGATCTTGCATGATCTTGTAGATCAGATTTCTATCTGATAGTTAGTAATAGCAGAGCTAGTGGTTTGCACATAGGAATAAGGAGATTTCTTGGAGGCTTCTGAGCTCAAGTTTAGATCTGCCTTAGGGTTTCCATTAGCTTCTAATTGTCTTCAAAACTAAACTAGCTAGATTTTGTATTGGATCTAGTTGTGGATCTTGCAAAATTGTTTTTGATTGTAATTGGCCCTAACTCGGAAGGCCTTACAGTCAGGAATGTTAATGCAAATTACTTGAAACAATTATTGTGTTATCTATTGTGTTGAGTATTTTGCTGTGTAATTTTGAAGCTTCTCGGCCTGAACTATCCTTAATTGGATCCTTCTAGCCTTGGTTTGTGTCAGCTAGTATCAGAGTGAGAGTTGATCTTATGGAGTAGAATTGAGAAAAGGTTGACCTAGCAAGGCTGATCTTGCAAAGTTTCTCTTCTTGGTGAAGAGATTGTATGATCTTGATTGCAGATTCATGGCACTGAACTTGTGAAATTATGCCCTAGTTGTTTGCAAGATTGTAGATTGTGATCTAACTTGCATATAACTTGGAAATTGTCACAAGGTGGTCGGTGAGGGTTTATTGTAGAGGGTTTATTTTTCATATCTTTAAGGATGCCTCTAAGAAGATTGGACCCTAGAGTTATTTATGATCTTTTTGATACAGTGGAATCCCATATCATAGAGAAAGTGAAATCAGATTTCAGATGGAATTGATGAAGAATGACATGGTCATCGAGATCATGAGAGCTGTTACTGGTACACCTCAAAATTTTTGTACTGAGGATGGCTATGAACAAGCTACTGAAGAATTTGAACTTGCTAGATCTAGTGGTGATGACCGAAGGGATAGATCCGGTGAAGACATAACTGCTCAGTTACCTAGATATGCTACTCGGTTTAGTAGTTACCAAATGGAAGTTTCTACTTTCTCTGGTACTTTGAACCCTAATAATTTGATTGATTGGATTGGAAAATTGGAAGATTTCTTTGAGCTAGAAGAAATTGAAGATCCTCTTTGGGTGAGATTAGCACAGACTAAGTTGAAAGGACATGATGCTCTTTTTTGGAAAGAACTATAAAGAGATAGAGAAGGTGAAGGTGAAATGAAGATCAATCGGTGGAGGTTGATGGTGACAAAATTGAAAGCTAAGTTCGTATTGCTTGACTATGAGCTTGACTTGTTAAAGAAGTTGCAGAATCTGAAGCAGAAGGATTTGTCTATTGAAGATTATACCGAGGAATTCTACAAGCTTACTATTCAGTCTAGACACAAAGAACTTGGTAAGGAAAAGGTAGCTTGGTATGTGAATGGTCTAAGATTCAATATTCAAGATGAGCTTGGTATGCTGAAGATTGATTCTGTTGAAGATGCTTATCAATATGCTCTGAAGGCAGAAGATAAGTTGAAGAGGAAATAACCTAGTAATTCTCGAGGGGAGGAGAAAATTGATCACTCGGTGAAGGATAAACCAACTGATGTAGAAGATGAATAGAAACCTGTAGAACCAAAGAATAAGATGGGTAGAGTTATCTTTAATGGTACTGTAACTATGGAGAGGAAGAAAACTGTTCTTTTGAGTGTACAGAGAAGAAGGTTGATTGACAAACTACTGTGGTAAATGAAAACATTCAAAATGAACCTGAATTAGAGAACTTTCTACTTTGGTGAACATTGCTCGGTACAAAAGAGGAACCTTGTCAAAGGAGTAATTTTTTTAGGACCCGATGCAAATCTGAAGGTAAACTCTATGATGTTATTGTTGATAGTGGTAGTACTAATAACCTTGTTGCTGAGGACATGGTTAGGAAACTTGGTTTGAATAAAATGAAACATCTACATCCTTATCAGATTGGCTAGTTTCAAGATGATCATGCTCTAGAAGTTAGAGAACAATGCTTCATTGATGTTCAGATTGGCCAATATAAGGATCTTGTGTTATGTGACATTGTGAAGATGAATAGCTGTGATATATTGCTTGGTAGACCTTGGAAATATGATTGTAGAGCTATTTATGACTGTGTGAAGAATGTCTTTATTGTTGAGGAGGATGACAAGAAGTTTTCACTGATGCCTTTGATGGATGCAATGCTTGGTAGGAGAAGCATGAGTATTGGTTCTTGAGTTGAGTTGGTAGATCTAGAGAAAATGAATGATCAGTTTGGAGAACTGACATATATGTTTTCTAGAAAAGACTTGAAGAGATAGAGGAAATTGAAATGGAAGAATATACTAGCAGAGAAGATGGAGGACTTGTATGTGAAGAACCAATTCGGGGTTTATGTGCTAAACCCTAGAAGATGTTCTTCTCACATATGAACATCTTTTGGAACTTGGGGTGTCTAATATAGTGGCATCCAAGGTTGAGGTAGGGGCATTCTATGTCCTTAGTAAAATTGCATAGGTGTTTTTGTTTTGGCCAGTTTTTCTTGGTTGTAGCTTTGACCAACGGCCTTGGTCATTGAAGGAAGCTTGGTCACTAAAGGAGCTCGATAGTCTCTGGTGCTTGGTGAAAGTATTACTTGGTCATGCCTATGGTGCTCAGTTGACATTGGTGCTTGGTGATGCTTGGGCGTACTCGGTAGTTGTAGCTTACCGACTAGAGTTCTATGTGATTTGTTGGGCCGACTTGGTGCATTTATTATTTGTATCTTTTTTTGGATTTCCTAGGTGGATCTGGAGGCTGACATGATGAATTAAATGTTTGTATACAATTTGTAAGCTGAATTTTATGGCATTTAATATTTGTTAGTAAGAGTTAATGGTTTCATCTTGCCGACTTGTGGCTAATGATTAGTATTTAAGGGGTTTTTGGGTAGATGTTTAAGGGACAACTTAGTCGAACAAGACTTAGCAGATCTAGATGGTCAGATGTGAAGCTTGAAAGCTGAAGTTGGCGAAGTTGTGGAAAAGATCTTGCATGATCTTAGAGATCAGATTTGTATCTGATAGTTTGTAATAGCAGAGCTAGTGGTTTTCACACTTGGGAAAAAGGAGATTTCTTGGAGGCTTGCGAGCTCAAGTTTAGATTTACCTTAGGGTTTCTATTAGCTTCTGATTGTCTTCAGAACTGAACTAGATAGATATTATATTGGATCTGGTTAAAGATCTTGCATAATTGTTTTTTATTGTAATTGGCCCTAACCCAGAAGGCCTTACAGTTGGGCATGTTAATGCAAATTACTTGAAACAATTATTGTGTTATCTTTTTTGTTGAGTATTCTGAAGTTTCTCAGCTTGAACTATCCTTAATTGGATCCTTTTAGCATTGGTCTATGTTAGAATCTTATCTTTAAGGGTTCATACCATAACTCGGTCATACACATGTGCGTTGATCCTCTATTCATCTAGTGCTCTGTTAACTATCCAACCTTCATACTTAAGCAAATTCTAATCTTATGAGTAAGTGTGCTGACTCCAAAACCCTATATGACTTTGTTTCCATAATGACAACACTTAATTATAGTCACAAACAATAGTATAGTAAACTTTCCAACAATCTCCCCCTTTGTCATTAATGGAAACAAAGGAATATGGTGAAGTTACTAACTATATCTTTATTAAAAAACAATTTATCATATACTTTATCTTATATCTCCCTTCTACTATATACTATACTCCCCCTTTGACATTAATGACAAAGGTACATAAAAACTAAACTTCAAGTACTTACATTGATAATACATCTGGGTAAGCAATCTAAATGTTTGCAATTTCATTTTGCCAAAACCTTTTTAGTGTACCCATTGTCTGGAGATGGGCGCATAGTGCATAAGTCAATTTCTCCATCTTCTCCAAATCTGAACTTGGACCTTGATCATATGTCACCATAGTGGCATCGATCTCCTTAATATTCTGAGTTAGTACATCTAAAGAGGGCACAAGAGTATTTATTAGCTGAGTTTTCCTTGCGCTTATCTTAGACATTTCTTTTTCTTCCTTTTCTATCTTATCCACTTGTCCTTGGTAAACATTGTTACACATATTTACATCTATGGAGGGATCTTCCACTGATTTCCTTACTACATCTATCATGGCTTCTTCTTCCTGAATCTTCTTAAAAAGATCTCCAGTTAGTTTGTCCTTATCCATATTGTTGTCTATTATTTTCCTTCCTTTAGCTTCTATCTCCTTCAACAAAGTGTGACCAACTTTTAGTGAACTAAGGTCAAGTGTGAAGTTTGTTGTCATTTAATTCAATCTTTTTTCAAGATACTTTTCTTTTGCAACCATGGATGTTGATTCTTCAAGGCTTGAAAATTTTTCTTTGAAACATGTCAAAAAAGTGCTTACATCATCCATTGAATGTATAGTTGATACCATTTTGTCTTTAAGTAGTAGGTTGTTCAGGATGTTGATGGATTCTACAAACCGAGGATTTGTCATTACCTATTTTTCCTTTTCCTTCTCCATTATGAGTACACTGATTTTGATCAAGTCTTCTTCTCCCCAAGAGTCTAGACTAGTTGTGTCAGGGGTCAAACTTGACAATAATGATGGCTTAGGGGTAAGGAGTGAACTTTGACTAACATCCATTACCTTATTCTTTATATTACTGGAGTTACAATAGTGGGTATAACTATAGGTTCATCTTTCTTCTTTGTATCTTCTTCCTCCTTTTCTTCTTCCTTCTCCTCTTTATCTTTCTATCCTATTATGTCTTCAATCTGCACTTCTTTTTGTTGCATATGAGTGTCATCACTGCATAGTATTTCTACTGCTTTTGTACTCACAAAGGCTTCCTCAAATTTTTCTAAGTCTTTTTTAGTGGTCGCCATTGATACCTCCACATTATCAATCATTATTGTGTCATCTTTTTGTGTTTCAAGCATGGGTGCAAACTTTATTTCATCATTAGAAACTATCACTATGGACATTGAATCCTATGAACCTATTGTAGGTGCAGTAGTGACCTCTGTTGCTATTCCTTCCTTAGATGGAGCTTGGATTACAGGTATAGTGGGAGGGTACATGTGTCTATGTAGGAATACCTTCTCAAAGGCTTTTTTTGTATCCTTTGCTATCAATTCATATTCTTTATTCATTATCTACAAGTTTCTTAATTTGGTTCTTAGGTGTGGCTTCACAAAATCCAATGACAAAGATTTTTCTTCAAATGAACATACAGTGAGGCTTTCATCTAGTAACTTCTCCCTTATTCTTAGATCTTTTTTTATAGCCTGTCTCTTAAAGGAGTCTAGAATGTTCCATACAATGTCTGGAATGACTGTCTTAAGTTCCAAGACTATCTTGTTGAACTTACTCATGTGTTTAATTATCATGGAATGTATTTAATATTTTTCTATCTCACTGTATTTCTCATAAAACTTCCCTACTTGATCAATCCTTCCTTCATCTATTATCATTTTTCTTAAAACATGAAGACTTGGTCTAAATCCAACCTTTGGTAGTGCTTGAGCATTTATGCCTCGGGTTCTTGAGGATCTAGTTGATGGATGGCTTGTAGTAGTTTGCTTCTTCCTCTTAGGTATCTTAATTAGTTTAGGAGATGCTTCAGTGGACTCCAAGTCAATTGTATCTATGGGCACAGGAGTGATATCATCTGTCTTACTCTTCTTTTCCTTGGGACCATCATATTTATCTATTTTTTACTTTCTTCTCCTTGGGGTCATTTATCTTCTCTATTTTAGCTTCAATAGTGGATGCGCTCTCAATTTGTATTGCTATCTTGGCTTCTCTAGCTTTATCCAGGTCATCTTGAATGACACCATGAATCTTTAGTATCTCAAATGTGATCTTAGAGGCTTACCTCTTGGTCACAACACTATTCAAGATTGCATCTACTTGTCTTGTCTTTTCCTCATATATACCCCATCTTGGTTCATTGGGATCATTTGGTGCTATAAGGAGGACTTGTGCATATGCTTCTAGGATATGTTCCTCCACTTCATAACCAAGTGGATGAATCCACTTTATTCTAGGTTCCACTGCTTCCATGCATGTAATGTCTCTTTCAACCATGAAGCAAATATTATCCTTATACTTCTCAACTATGCTCTCAAGTATCCTATACCTCATCTACATTTTTATTCTAAATGTTTTGATCTCCAAATCCATATAATCTTTTAAGGTATTCTCAATTGATGCCTTAAGTGATATTTGTGACATTGTAGGCATGTTCTTATCAAGATATAAATTTGAAACTTTTCCAACTATATGAAAGTACATATAGATTATCATTGACCCAAACTTGAATATCTTGCTCTTGTCATGCTTGATGGTCCATATGTTATCTATCAACTATGTGCACAAGATCTCACATGGGTTGAATTCACCATTTTCCTTCACAATTCTGATGGCTACTAGAATAGTGGTTGCGAACACACTATTAACCTTGTTTGTATGCTAAAACCTATAGCTAAGAATCATTTCCATTAACTTGATGTCTTTCTCATCAATCAGCTCTACTATCATTCCATGCTTGTCACTACGAGACTTGCAAGATTGATCAACAAGTTTCCTGACATCCTTTCCCAGAATAAGAATTGCACCTATCTTTGATAAACCTATTAGCTCATAAATGAGATCAGCAATGATGCGAACTAGAACTTCACCCATCCAAAATAGATCATCATTTATTCTACTGAATAAGATCTTAATCCATTCGAATTCATAAAATTCATACGTTGTAGTATACTCAATGATTGGGTGATTTTCAAGGTGCACAAACTCATCCATGAATGTCTTATCAAGATTCATCATTGACTCTAGGTGTGACCTTATTCTATCCAAACCAACTAGTTCCTTTTTGCAATATATGTATGCGTGTATGTCTTTTACATGCATAACACCCATTGGAGTCCTAGAGAAGGCTCCTTATAAATCATCTAGGGTAGACTTGAATGGATGCTTCTTAAATACATATCATTTCCTTTTGGCAACATTGAAAATAATTGGTGTAGACATAACTTACTTGATTTAATGCTTCAAATAGGTTTCCAAGGGTTTCTAGATCATCGTATCAGAACTAGGGCTTTCAATAATCTATCTTCCTTCTTCGCTGATAAGTCTAACTGTAATACTTAATAACTTAACCACTGGAACTCTTTGGATCTCCAAACACTCAAAATTGATTGCAAATGTGTGATCAATGAATCTCCCATGACTGTAAAGTAATTTTCCACCATTAATGCTTATCACATAAACATAAAATATAATTGAGAATTTCATTCTTTGTCTCTACTACAATCAGGTAGTGCGCTCTTGCATACTACATTACATAGACTCAAAATAGTTCTAGTCCAAGGTGCATACTCTGAGAGTGAGTATACCAGCTGTGCAGGGGTCTAGAGCTAATTTAGCTCCCCCTATGACCATGAGGGTCATTTATCCAGAAGTAGAGGGTGCATCCATTCAAGATGCATCCAATACATACTCATCAACTTTATCCTTCTTTACATCTATCTAGATCATACTCGCATCTTCTATAGCTTTCACAAACTTGACTTCTGCTTCATCTAATATTGATCCTTTTGACTTTTTAGGACTTCCCTATCTTTGCGCTTTTGATCTGCAGAACTTTGAGATGTGTCCAGCCTTGCTACAAGAATGATAAATAATTGGAGGCCTTATATTCCTCAGCGCATTGATGTGAATTACCATTTTTCACTGTCTAGCTGTGTGACCATTATAGTTACATATCTAACATGTAATGTTCTAAGGAATTCTTACATTTTTCTAAGGATGATTTCTCTAATTATGTTGAGTCTTATTCATCTGGTTTGATCTACAATTCATAGCTCTATGACCAAATTTATTACCTAAATAACAGTAACCATTGAAAGGTCTTACCTGTTTACAATCCCTTTCTATGTGTCCATGCTTGTTACATGCATAAAAATTTTGGTCTACTGGCTTGCGCTCATCTTTAGATAGTTTTTCTTTAGCTTCAGAGTGATTTCCATTCTTCTTAGCTTCTTTGGATCCTTCAGATGCTTTCATCTTATCTCCCATGTCATCAATCTGAATTTAGGCTTCATTGTATCCAATACCAGTGGTATCTCCTTTGATATTTTATGCATACAACTGGGATTCTATTAGATCCTTTCTTGTATGCAATTTGTCAATGTGATTCTTTGCTTTAGTCAATTCAGATTCCACCTTTTTCTTGTTGTTTTCTAGCTCCAAAATCTTCATGTTTTATTTCCTTAGTTCATCTTCCAGCTGTTTGTTTTCTTTGACTTGCTCATCATAGGCTTCTTGATTGTTACATAGGTTTTCATCCAACTCTTCAATCTGATCCTTTAGAGATGTGTTTTCTTCATTCAACTTTTTGATCATTTTCCTTAAATCATTGGTTCAACAATCTTTTAAATCTTTTCTTAGCTTCTTGATGAATACTTGTGCACCACTGACTTTCAATTTCAGTTCTTCAATTTCTTTCTCAGATCTGTCAAGTTGTTCAAGGGCTTCTACAAGATTCTTCTTCAGATGTTTCTCTTCTTCTGAACCCATGATCTCCTCAAGTGGTTAAACTTGTCTTCAGAAGACAAAATCTCGGATACCAACTGTTAGGAATGGGAACACTGAGAGGGGGTCTGAATCAGTGTTCTATATATTATTACTTTTTATGATCTCTTGAAACTTAACTTAATTACTTAAGTACTAAAATGAATATCAATGCAAGTAAGATAAACAACCATAACACATAACACCAAATATGATTATGGGGAAACCCAAATAGGTAAAAACCCCGGTGGGAATTGACACCAACTAAGAACTGCACTAGTGTATTATGATCCTTGTTAGAAGATCTTGCAACCCTGTTAGGAGTTGTTCTTTACAATGCTTTTAGTACAGTGACCTAGTCAAGAGTCAGACCCTATTAGGATTCTTTTACAATAACCCCATTAGGGGTGGGGACACACTTTCCTAGAGCTCACTACTCAAATGGTGAAGGCTACAACCTTCTGGATCTTAGATACACACTATATCTACAAGGTGAACTATTGTTGTGACACTTCTTGTTTGATCAGTTCCTTTTGTGCACTAATGCTTTAGCCTCTTGTAAAGCTCTACAACATTCTAACTTCTCTTCACATACTTCTTCTCTTCTTCTATTAACTCTATCTTCTATTTTAGGTTTGATTACAAAGGCGCACGTCTTATTTATATGTGCAAATGAAACTATTCACTAGGTCAGTGTTCAACCTATTACATACAACGCTTCCAAGTGAATTGGCTCAAGTGTGTTTTAAAAAAATGATATTAACATGTCTATAACCTAAATACAATAGGCTCGTAGCCTTTACAAAACAATGTTAAAAGCGCTAACCAAAATATTAACAGTCGGCTTCATGCTTTGTTTTGTTCTAGCATTCACTATCTATGCCACTTCATCTGGTTGTAACTTCTTCATACTACCTCATATGATCATGCACTCTTAGAATTAGGATGAATACATAATTAGAAGCTTATCTTTAAGGGTGCATACCATAACTCTATCATACACATGTGTGCTGATGCTCTGTTCATCTGGTGCTTTGCTAACTATCCAGTCTTCATAATTAAGCAAATTATGTTCTTATGAGTGAGTGTGCTAACTCCAAAACTCTATATGACTTTGTTTTCATAATGACCACACTTAATTATAGTCATATACAATAGTATAGTCAACTTTCCAACAAAGTATTCTCATAACCGATGTACAGGTTATGAAAAAAAATATTTTTTTTTTAAGGCTGCGGATTTGGATATTCTCATAACCCATGTACGGGTTATGAATAAAATTATATTTTTTTGTAGGTTGCGGGTTTGGGCCAATTTAAATGCCCAAAAATGTCCAAAACCAATAAAAAAGAGCCAAATTACCTTTGAACCCAAGCATGTTCTTCTTTCAATAACATTTTTCAGTGTTTATATCAATTGTTTACCATGTCACCGTATCAAAGAAGTAGGATTTGATTTTCTTCATTATTTTTATTTTGTATTTTGATTAAAGTACATTTTTTTAATTGATTTAAATTTTTTTATTAATTTGATGTTAGATTCTATAAACAATCCTCAAAAATTAAAGGGACAACAAAGAACTCCTCCTACACAACCAATATAATAAAGCCCTATAAAATATTGCACAACCACATACACAAAACACTCATGATATTTGATGAAGGTTACTCCCCTTAATACCACAAGCACATAACAGAAATAGAGAAATAACAACAATAATATGCAAGAACAGAAAATTGGCTTCTTATTATCTCCACAAATGTGGAATTACAAACTTTCAGAATTACAATATGCAAAGCCACATGGGCATTCCCTTACAATATTCTATAGGACAAAGCCTTGAGTCAATACCCAGATCTACTACCCAGAATTGCCCTAGACAACACTACGGGCCTTCTTTATATAGGCAATTTCCACCGCCCGAGAAGGTTCTAGAAATTTAGCCCTTAGGGCCGACCCAAACTTAGAATTATTTTATTTTACAATTTATTACATCAAAGTCGGTTCAAAATGAGTTTTGAAACCCAAACAGAAATTTTGAAGAAAAATTATTTTCTGCCATTTCAGGTGACCCAACTTCTGAAGACCATAAGTCATCACCCGTTGACCCGATTGGCTATTATAACCGCATTCTAGAAATGCCACGAAGCGCTCTACAGGCTTGACCATCATAAAGTGCCCGTCACCCAAATTTTCAACCTCATTCGGGGCCTCTAAAGCCTTCAAAACTGAGTTCAAAGTTTTTGTACCCTGCTGCCAATATCGAAAATCTTCAATATCTTCAAAACTACACCTGATCTAGCCATGAAACTTTGTTGGCAAGCTGATATGGCTGAGATGAACCTCCATATGTAAAATCAGACATTCCAAGATTGTAAGACCAACTTACTAAAAATAGCAAGTTTCCATAAATAGCAACTCTGCACAAGATAGCCCTTATTGAATACAAAAATAGAAATATTTTTGGGTGATGCAAGATTTCTCTTACACCAAGGATGCTCCTGCATCAAACACCTGAGATAATTTGAGAAGTGACCTTGTCACGACTCAGGTGTGCAGAGGAAAACCAAGACGGTTAACCTCCTCCTTTGTTAGCCATGATGAATCTTCAACAGGTCATCCTTTCCATTTGACCAAGTACTCTTCATATGTCCTGTTCCTTGTGCTTCTACCAACACGACTGTCCAGTATGTCTTCAATCTCCTTGATATCTAAACTAGTTGCTGGAATACTCCACTGTGTTGCTACAACCTCATCTTCAACACCTCCTTCATGATAATCTATCAAATCTGAAATGTTAAACACTAGTGAAATATTCAGCTCAGTAGGCAATCCTACCTCATATGCATTTCTTGAATCATGCTTCTTCAGTATCTTAAATGTTCCAAACTTCTTCATTTTTGGCTTGTGATATGTACCAACTGGAAACCACTCCTTTCACAAATGAACCATGACTTCATCCCCAACTTGAAATTTCTTATGCCTCCTTTTCCCATCTGCCTTAGTCTTATACTGCACATTCATCTTGGTAAAATGCTTTCTCACCTCCTCATGGATGTTCTTCAAATGTTCTACAAAATCCTCAGCTTCAGCACTACTTATTTCTCCATTATCTATCTTTCTCAACTCAGATGCATTTCTTGGACTACTTCCATATACAATCTGGAATGGTGATTTACCTGTGCTCCTATTGACAGAATTATTGTATGCAAATTCTGCCTGTGGTAAAATCAAATCCCATCCTGTTGGCTTATCTCCAACCAAACATCTTAGCATATTTTCCAAAATTCTATTCACCACCTCTGTCTATCCATCAGTCTGTGGATGATGTGATGAACTTAACTTCAAATCTATCTTTAACTTCTTCCATAATGTCCGCCAGAAATATCCAACAAACTTAGTATCTCGATCTGAAACTATGGTCTTTGGCAAACCATGTAGTCTCACCACTTCTCTGAAAAACAATTATGCTACATGAACAACATCATTAGTCTTCTTGCAGGGAATGAAATGTGCTATCTTTGAAAATCTATCAACTACTACAAAAATTGAATCATGTCCCCACTGTGTCCTCGGTAAACCAAGAACAAAATCCATACTGATATCCTCCCAAGGCTTTTCTGGTATAGGTAATGGCTGATATAGCCCTGTATTCTACTTCCCTCCTTTTTCCATCTGACATACTCTACAACTCTGTACAAACTTCTTCACATCTTGCTGCAACTGTGGCCAATAATAATTCTCACCAACCAAAGCAAGGGTTTTATCACGACCAAAATGTCTAGCCAATCCTCCGCTATGCTTCTCTTTGATGAGATTCTCCCTCATAGAACTTCTTGGAATGCACAACTGACTCCCTCTAAATAGCATATCATCCTGGATAATGAAATCCAGTCATTTCATCTTGTCTAGAGTAGCAAGTTCTATACAAGCTTTCCAAGCTTCACCAAAATCAGGATCCTCTAGATACAAATTCTTGAGTTCCTCGAACCCAACCACTTCAATCTGCATCTCTGTCAACAATAGTTGCCTTCTGCTAAGAGCATCCACAACCCTATTAGACTTTTCACTCCTATGTTTCAAAACAAATGTATAACTCTTTAAAAACTCAACCCATTTCAAATGCCTCTAATTCAACTTTCCTTGACTATTCAAATATTGCAAAGCTTGATGATCAGTATACAAAACAAACTCCTTAGGAAGCAGATAATGTCTCCACTTCTTTAATGCCTCAACTATAGCATAAAATTCCTGATCATAGATAGAATATTTTCTCTTGGCATTATTTAACTTCTCACTGAAATAAGCAACAGGTTTACCTTCTTGGCTCATAACAGTTCCTATTGCAGTACCACTAGCATCACAATCTACTTGAAACACCTTATTAAAATCTAGAAGTGCTAAAATAGGTTGTTCTATAACTTTTTGTTTCAACAATTGAAAACTCTTTTCTGCCCCATTAGCCCACTTAAACTCTTTTCTATCCCCTCTCATTGTTTCAGTCAAGGGTCCACAAATACTGTAAATTTTTTTGATAAAATTTCTGTAAAAGTTAGCCAAACCATGAAAAGATATTACCTCAGTAGCACTCCTTGGAGTAGGCCATTCAAGGATAGCCTATACCTTCTCTGGGTCCATTTTTAGACCTTCTGCTGAAACTACAAATCCCAAATACACTAACTCTTTCTTCACAAAATTGCACTTCTTCAAATTAATCAACAATTTCTCATCTCTCAACTTCTCAAACACATACAAATATGCATCATACATTCCTCCAATGTCTTGCTAAAAATCAAAATATCATCTAGGTAAACAATGAAAAACTTACCCAGAAATTCTTTCAGAACCTTGTTCATGAGCTGCATGAAAGTGCTCTGTGCATTGGTTAGCCAAAAAGGCATGACTAACCACTCATACAGTCCTTCCTTTGTCTTGAAGGTAGTATTCCATTCATCTCCTTCTCTAATTCAAATCTGGTGATATCCACTCTTCAGATCTATCTTTGAGAAATACACAGCCCCACTCAAACAATCCATAATATCATCCATTAATGGCAATGGAAACCTATACTTGATTGTGATCTTGTTTATTGCTCTAGAATTTGTACACATCCTCCACTCTCCATTCTTCTTTGGTGCTAATACCGCTGGTACAGCACAAGGACTCAGACTTTCTCGAATCAACCCCTTCTGCAATAACTTATGTACTTGTTTGTTCAACTCTTCACTTTCTGCTGGTGTCATTCTGTGTTCTACCTTGTTTGGAAATTTGGCTCCTGGAATCAAATCCATCTGATGACTGATCTTCCTTACCGGTGGTAATCCATCAGGTACATTATCAGATACAATATCCTGAAACTTATTCAACAAATTTGCAACCTCTACAGGTACATCATCTACTTCTTCTTTACCAACTTTTGGAATTAAAGAAAAACACACATGCTCATGCCTCATACCATCTAGGAATTTTTTTCCATCAACAAATGTTATTCTTGCATTACCACATACCTTTTCTTCGGTCTCCTTCAATGGCTTTAGCTTATGTCACACTCCATCCTTTGTCAGTGAATAGGTATTCGCACGACCATCATGTACATCACATCTGTCAAACTACCACAGTCTACCCAACAACATATGACATGCATCCATAGAGATGATATCACATAGTACCTCATCTTGGTACCCACCGATCTTGAACTTTACCAGGCACTGTTCACTGACCATGACCTTGTGGTCATCTTGCACCCAAGCAATCCGATATGGATGTGGGTGTTTCTATCTCTTAAGCTTCAACTTTGTCACCATCTCTTCTGACACCAAATTGTCAGTACTTCCACTATCAATAATCATATCACAGCATTTACCCTCACACTTGCACCTAGTGCAAAATAGGCTTCTCCTTTGTTCAGGTTCATTCTCACCACTCAGCAAGACTCTTCTGTTAATTAGCATTTCTCCTCTTTCAGCATCTTCAGAATTTGATGATCTAGCATCTTCATCTACATGTGCAACTCTGGCCTGGCCTTCATTTCTCCTATCTGTTCTACCTTGGCACTGAGGACATTCAAATGCCCTATGACCTTCTTCTCCACAGTGAAAACATGTTCCACGGAAGCCTCCTCTTCCAGATCCTTGTCCTCTTCCTCTTCCTCTCTGATCTCTATTACTCTGATCCTGGAAATGATTGGAATTATTTCCTCTCTGATTCTGACTACTACTGGCCTCATCCTTCTTTTTTGGATCTTCATTTTGGCCACCATATGACCGTCCACTAGATCTTCCACCACGACCTCTTCCATTTTGTCTACTCTCAAACTTCTTGTTCAACTTTTCCTCTACTTTTAGGGAAAACTGGTTTGCCTCCTCAATACTGTTCATTCGAACCAGATTCAACTCCTCCTGAATGCTTGGCCTTAACCCATTAAGGTATCAGGCAACTTTCTCCTTATCAGCTTCTGCATGGCCTGTTCTGATGAGGAGTCGATAGATATCCTCTGTATACTCCTGAACAGATCTTCCTGCTTGCTTCAAACTTTGCATTTTCTTTAGTAGGTCAAGCTCATAATCAACAGGAATGAACTATTACTTCAATTTATCCACCATCCGATCCCATCTTGTGATTTTATCTTTCCCTCTTCTATTTCGCTCCAATTGAATTTCTTGCCACCAGATCTTCGCATGACCTTTCAATCTGGCCTTCGCAAATTTGACCCTATCAAGATCCTCAACATCTTCATACTCAAAATATTCCTCACATTCATTGATTCAGTCGATCAATTCCTCTGGGTTAAGATTTCCAGAAAATGTAGGAACCTCAATCTTAGGTCTTTTCCCAATCTTGAAAATCGCCCGAAAAAGTCTTTCCTCCCCTTGGTTCACAATTTCAGCTTCTCCTTCTTGATATTCTTCTTTGGCTTCATCCTCGCTTTCATCTTTGACATTAAGATTCATTCCTCTATGAATCTCTTCTTGCAATGCTCTCACTTGTCTCTGCAGCTCTCTAACCTCAGGTGTCATAGCACCAGCTCTTCCACCACATTCTCTTCGTGGAGGCATTTTCGCGATGCGCACTTAAACCCTAACCATGGTCTTGGTGCAAACTACCTCACAGTCGGCGATCTATTTATACACTCAAGAACTCTTGCTCTGATACCACTTGATGAAGGGTACTCTCCTTAATACCACAAGCACATAACAGAAATAGAGAAACAATAACAATAATATGCAAGAATAGAAAATTGGCTTATTATCTCCACAAATGTGGAATTACAAACTTTCAGAATTACAATATGCAAAGCCACATGGGCATTCCCTTACAATATTTTGTAGGACAAAGCCTCGAGTTAATACCCAGATCTACTACCTAGAACTACGCTAGACAACACTACGAGCCTTCTTTATATAGGCAATTTCCACCGCCCGAGAAGGTTCTAGAAATTTAGCCCTTAGGGCCAACCCAAACTTAGAATTATTTTATTTTACAATTTATTACATCAAAGTCGGCTCAAAATGAGTTTTGAAACTGAAACAGAAATTTTGAAGAAAAATTATTTTCTGCCATTTCAGGTGACCCAACTTCTGAAGACCATAAGTCATCACCTGTTGACCCGATTGGCTATTATAACCCCATTCTAGAAATGCCACAAAGCACTCTACAGGCTTGACCAATGTAAAACACCCATCACCCAAATTTTCAACCTCATCCAAGGCCTCTAAAGCCTTCAAAACTGAGTTCAAAGTTTCTATACCCTGTTACCAATACCGAAAATCTTCAATATCTTCAAAACTACACCTGATCTAGCCATGAAACTTTGCTGGCAGGCTGATATGACTGAGATGAACCTCCATATGTAAAATTAGACATTTCGAGATCGTAAGACCAACTTATTAAAAATAGCAAGTTTCCATAAATAGCAACTCTGCACAAGATAGCCCTTATTGAATATAAAAATAGAAATATTTTTGGGTGATGCAAGATTGCTCTTACACCCAGGATGCTCCTGCATCAATATTGCTCCATAACAAAAAAAAACCCTCAAGATGTTTCTTTGAAACCATAAAATCCTAAAAATATTTCTCATGAACAACCACCACCACCACCCCAAAACCCTTTGCCTCCTCCAGTAGATCATGTATAGGTGACATATGATGATCTTATCAATCGCCTAACACAAAACATTACCCAAATATCCATATTAGTAAATAGGTTGAGGTTCTCTAATCAAGAGTACCACTCATCCCTCATGAAAACCCTAGATACTTTCACCAATAGTTCAAATGATCTATCTAGAAAGGTTACAAAATATGGTTCATAAAGGGATAATGTTGTGCACTTTATGCAGATGGGTTGTCATATGATCAAGTGAAAATAAAGTGCATACTTAAATATGACATATGTCCTCTTTTCAACAATCCTAGTACCAATAACACCCTACTTAGTAATATGACACACTTTCCTATACATTGTTGTGGTCATGCTAGGATAAAAGAAACTTTTTGGATAGGTGGTATATGGTCTTTGACTAAACACCTTGTAATAATTTGGATGTTCCTCTATAGTTTTTGAGAAAGTTGTATTGTGAGTTATCCTCGATAACAAGCTAAATTACTTTGACACCTAACAGTTTTAGGGTAGAGAGAGAGGATTTATGTAGGATAGACTTGGGGCCCATAGGATGGTAAATCCACACATAGGATGCATACAACTCCTAAACCCATGGTTCATGTCATTGTCCCAATATCCTTGAAGGAGTCTATGGAGTTATAGACTCTTCAGGTAGCTTTATCATTGACTAATGGTATTGTTCAACAAGAGACAGAATTGGTTAGAGTAGAGGATGTATTAGAACCTATGGAACCTCCTTCATTAGCAACACCTCCTTCATCAATATCACCTCATGCATCATTTGGCATGGGCCAACCTATTTAGCATATATGCACCACCTGCTAGGGTTTATTTCTAGTATAGACATTGATACGAATGAGGATGGTCTAACATCTCATTTGTGTACATGTTGTGAGAGTAGATTTTATTCTTCCACTCCAGATAATATGGCCCTTACCAATGACTTGATGAGTATGTTGTTATTTCATGATTAGACACAAGTTCATTTAATTTTGTTTATCATGTGTTATCAATTAAGTGACTAAATCTCTTAAAAAGAAATGAATTTTAATCTTTAGAACAATTTAAAGTGACACATAAATAAAATAAATTGTAGTGTATAGTCGGTCATGGAGTACATGTAATTTTTAGTTGATTCTATGGTCACGAGTAGTTTCTCCACTAGATGTAAAGATTTATATATTTGTTAATAATATAATAATCCATTGGTTTTAAAATATATTTTTTAAATATATATCATTAATTGATGTTTTATAGGTCTTATTAATGGTAGAGATGTCTCAACTTGATGATATCACGATTTCATCCATTGACTTTGGCATAGATATCTTTACAATACCATTTAGATCTAGATATTTTTTACTTAGATTTAATATTATACATGTTCTTTCCCCTGATTTTAATTTTTATTCTGTTAGAATACGTCACCTGCCTCAAGGACATCTCATGTGAGAAATCCATCCTCTAGCACTCTGAGCCAAAAAAATAAATCCTCTCGGACACCCAAACAACAAAAGGTAATTTAGTACAGTTTAAATTCATTTGTTAAGATGTAGTATGATAAAACATGTATATGTAGATATTGATAAGTGAACCTAATTTATTTTTTCTATATATAGAAACAAATGGGGTTTACATAATTAATGAATACACCTAATGTTGATAAGGTTCATGAGAGAGAAGAGATAACATCTTCATATTCACTTTGGACTGCATTCTTTCTTGTTTAAAATTTCTAAATCATTCTATGAAGTTATAACATATGTTATCATTTTTCATACAGAAAATGGTAATAGGTGTATCGTCCTAAAATGGAAGCACTTCCATGTTAAGAGTGTTTATCCCTCTGAGTGAGTGGTATGGGTCATGTAAAGCACCTTGACTCAGCTCTTTTCTTGGATCAAGCTTGTTCTCCTCATTCTGCTTTTATTTGTCCCTGATTTTCACTTCAATATGCATTTCCTAGCATTCTGGGTCAGGATCCTGAGGTTTTTGACCATAAGGTCAAAGTCGACCTCTACCCTACCTTGGTCAAGATCAACCTCTATCCTAACTTGGTCAGATTCGAGCTCATCCTTGACCCCCTGTCCAGATTTCACATTTCCTTAATTTTCGAGTGTCGGGTTTCGAGGATATTTGTTTTCCCGCCTCCGGGTTGGCCATTTCAGGTTTCAGAATGGTAAATCCTCAAATTGCATTTAATCTAGGTATATTTTTTAAAGGTTAGGACCTAATTGGGATTTAATTCTCCAAGGTGGCCCCTCTAGAGGATTGTGCCCTAGTTCACTATAAAAGGAGGCCTTCCTCTCTCATTTTCATCATCACCTTTTGCCATCAAACACTCAATCTTTCAAGCAAGGTCAAGCAAGAATCTCCCAATCATTTTCAAGGAAGCATTCTAGTCTTCTTCTCCATCCAAGTTCTCCATTGAAGATCAAGGAGCCAAGCATTCAAGCCATTGAAGGGATTTGGTTCAAGCATTCAAGATTCATCATTCAAACCCTAGATCTAGCCATCGTGATGGTGTAATCTTCCTTCAATATATTTTGTTCATCTTCAAGATCTATTTCATTCTTCCCTCAAGGTGGATTCCAAGCATACAAGCATGGAGGTTTTGTATTTACTTTCATGGTTTTGATTTACACTTTCCATTGTTGTATTCAAGATTTCATATCAATATACTTGTTTACATTTGAAATACAATTGCATATCTATTGAGTTGCATAGCTTCATTGTTAGATCCATTTCTACTACTTGCTAGCATTCTTATTTCAATTTCAATATTAAGGTTGATTCCAAACTGGGGTTTGACCAAGGCAAACCCCTCAAACAAACAACAAAACCATTTTTCTTGCAGGTACAGGTGTGAAATTTCAGATCTGAGAGTAGATTTGGATACCCTTTTTGGAAAACTTTTGAGATATATGAACAAATTAAGAATCGACCTTCAAATAAAGAATCTAGACTTTGACCTTTTATGAGGGTCAAAGACTACCTGCCATCGAAAAGACAAAAGATTTCTGAGTTTTCTTCGTCTCACCATTTCCATTCAGAAATAGGTTGCAGAATTTCCTGAAAGTACACATAGACATCAGAAATTAGAATTTTCTATATTTTCCCTAATTTGAGGTTAGTATTTGTATTTCAATTATTTCAAATTTCAAGCATAATTCAACCATAGAGAAATATAGGGTTTTTCTCTCTCTTTCATATTCTTCATAGATTGATTCGATTGTGCATTAGCCTTTTGGTTGATCAAATTGGATCTCTCCTTTGGGAATTTGGATTTGGGAGTAGATCTCATATTTCCCCCATACATTTTACATTTGAATAGTGGTGATGTCATTTTACACCTATTCATTTTGGTGAACCCGACAAGGTTACTCTCTTTCTTTTTGGTGTTAGATTCCCCTTTATCTTATTGTGTGTTCACCTTCACTATTCATTTTGGTGAGCCTGACATACTTACTCTCCTTTTCTTTTGCAGAATTAGATGCCCTAGTGTGTTAGATTTTAGATCCTTTCTTGCATTTACATTGGATCTAGTTTATACTCTTTCATTTTAAATTCAAAAATACAAAAAAAATTACATATTCAATAAAAATACAAAAATATTTCATTTTCTATGGAGATTGTTAAGATGCTTTGTTGTGTAGTCATGTTCTTTATTACCCTTCTTTTAGCATCTCTTTATAATACCTATGATTTTTATGAAAGTATCATTCACTTCATTATGTTGATGACCCTTCACTTTGTTCTTGCCTATAATTTTGTGAAGTTGACCAACACTAGTCTACCTAAATTCAAAACCTTCATTAAAGATTTATGTGGTAGCCTTATTAATCTTTTGGATTATGTGAAAAATTTGGTAGATGATACACCATCTCCTATTAATCCTAATCCTATCAATCCTAGTCCTAATCCTAATCTTCCTAATCTGATACCTAATTCTCCATCTATTAATCCTTGATCTTCCCATACTTATGATGGGATTCAAGCTATCGTTCAGGATGCGAATGTGCAAGATTTCTTTGATTTACTTTCTCCTCTTATTCATGATGATATTAAAGGAAAGGGTAAAGAAACTTCTTCAAAACCTATTATCTCACCTTATACAACCTTTACTCATGAACATGATAAACAATCACCTCTTGTATAAGCTTTACATAATATGTACACTACCAGATATAATATGGTGAATAAACAAGGTTATAAAGGTTTAGGGCTTGGAGTTAATGAGCATGGTATTAGGTTTCCAGTTCATATACAACCTAAAATGGATATGTATGGTGTTGGTTGTTCAAAATTTCAAGTCAAGGTAGGTGGTGTTATTCATCGTCCTCCTCTTCACCTTCTTCTCCCCACACCTATTTTAGATAACCCTAATACTCATCAAGAAGTGGCTAGGAAGGTGTATGTTGAACTAATGAATTCCAAGAAAGAAATCTTTAGACCTATGCCAATAGATGCTCTATACAAATACAAATTTCTTTTTCATTATAGCAATGCACATTTACTTGTTGATTGTAAACATTTCAAGTTATATGTTAGAGAAAGAGCTGCTTTAGGAATTCTATCTCACTCTCATGCAGTTTTACAATTACTTCATAATTTTGATATACAGGATTCCCCTCCTTTAGATATAATGTATATGTTCTTCCCCTCTTCTCTCAAGATTGGGGGGCAAGAGGTGTACCTTCATCCAGTCTCATAGGATCCATTAGGTCTTTTATTAGGGCTTAATTGGCATTATTTCTCTCCTATTTTTCTATGGTTTTGCATTATGTTTTTTTTAATCATCTATAGAATCTTTCAAGATATCTTTTCTAAGACATTTTTTTTGTGAAGGTATCCCTTATCTCTATCTCTGGGGGGCAAGGTACCTATTTCTTTCTCTTTGTTTAGGGAACTGATTTCCTTAGCTTAGTGGTATTTGTTTATATTGAAATATTATTTCAACATATTGATAGATGTTCTGACTATGGATAACCTTCTTATATGAGAAGTTGTTGTCCTAAGTCATCACTTCTTCTCTATTTTGCAAATTATGTTCTTTATAAACTCTCACCCTTGCTTTGGTGTTAGAGTTGTTTCCTTCATTCCAAAGATTCCTCTTCCTCTTGTTTATGAGGGGCTTGATGATTGAATCTTTGTTCCCATCTTTTGAAAGATGATATTTTGTTTAAAGCACCCCTCTTTGGTGGGGGTCTTGTTGATAAGATCTCTTTCTTTGAGGATCCTTTTCCATTAGTGACATATCCTTTTCATGATTATCTATATTCTTGGACATAGGGGTCAATATCCTTCGCTAAGAATATGGTATACATTATTGTAAATAGGATATCTCCTTGCTTTGTGAAGTAGGTATCCTCTTCCATCTTTGTTCCTACACTTGCGGGGCAAGGATGCTTTTCTCCTTCCTTTCTATCTTTCTGGGATTTACCTCTTTCCTTGGTTAAGTAGTATCTATCTATTATGTGATATCCAATCATACATGAAAATTTTGGTTTGCATTGAGGATCTATGTCCTTGATAATAACCTCTTTTGTTGTTTGACATTGGGTTTCCATGGTTGATATATCTCTCACCTTGGAAACTAAATAGTGTGCTATCCCTCATAAGGGTTACTTTCTTTTCACTTCTTGCATGATATCTCTTTACATTCATCCCTTCCATGGCCTCATAGGAACTGTGACCTTCTTGGCTTGGACTGGGTGTTGTTTGTGGATATTGTCTTGATGTTGAGGAAGGCTTTATCCTTGTTCTTTCTTTTCCTTAACATGTCAAAATAGTATGTTTTTTCCATATTAAGGAGGGGGGCATATATAGGGCCTCCCTTGTACTATAGTTTTTTATTTTTACATGCTAAATCTTGGAAGGTAACGCACATAAGTTGCTAAATCCTGAAAAGACATGCATCTATATGCTAAATCTTCCAATGGTAATGCACATAAGTTGCTAAATCCTAAGGAGACCCACATTTTTCAAAACTTTTTCAATATGCTAAATCTTGGAAGGTAACACACATAAGTTGCTAAATCCTGAAGGGACATGCATTTCCAATTTTAAATATGCTAAATCTTTGAAGGTAATGCACATAAGTTGCTAAATCTTGAAGGGACACGCATTCATATGCTAAATCTTCTGAAGGTAATGCACATAAGTTGCTAAATCCTAAGGAGACACACATTTCATATTCATAGTGATACAAGAAGGTGGATCTATGGGTATTCTAGAAGCCGTCAAAAGATGCATTACAATTACAACATAGTTTATGGGTGAGCCTGTTGGAATCTCCCTCTAGGGTGATTCATAGTAAGGTGGGCATCTTACTAGGTGAGGTAATCACTCTTCTCCCTTTCTCTCTTTTCGCTTTCATGCTAGTAGGACTGGATCATGAAGCTATGTCATTTATAGTGTTTTTCTTGTCTTTCTTATGTAAACATTTATGCTTTTATGATAACTTTCCAAATATGATGTTAGTATAAGAAATGTTTCTTAGCAAGGTTTTTTATGCTAGTTGATTTGGGTTTGTTTTAGTACTAACCCCTCTTTTGTGTCTTTTTTTTCACACCCTCATGCGCATATGTTGAGTTGGAATCCTTAGCCTAGGGGCTTGTGTCCCTAACTAAATTTCATTCTATCTTGTTTCAAATCCACTGGGATCTCTTCTTCCTTCTCCTTTACCAAGAGTTTGCATCAAATCCATACTCTTGCTAAAGTGGGGGCTTAATGTATCATCTTAAAATGGAAGCACTTCCATGTGAAGAGCGTTCATCCCTCTAAGTGAGTGGTCTAGGTCATGTCAAGCACCTTGAATCATCTCTTTTCTTGGATCAAGCTTGTTCTCCTCATTCTTCTTTTATATGTCCCTGATTTTCACTTCAATTTGCATTTCCTAGCATTCTGGGTCAGGATCATGAGGTTTTTGACCATAAGGTCAAATTCAACCCTATGGGGTCAAATTCAACCTCTACCCTAACCTATTCAGGATCAACCTCGATCTTGACCTGGTCAGATTCAAGCTTGTTCTTAACCCCCCTATCCAGATTTCAAATTTCCTTAATTTATGGGTGTCAGGTTTCAAGGATATTTGTTTTCCCGCCTCCGAGTTGGCCATTTCGGGTTTCAAAATTGTAAATCCTCAAATTGCATTTAATCTAGGTATATTTTCTAAAGGTTTGGACCCAATTGGGATTTAATTCTCCAAGGTGGCCCCTCTAGAAGATTGTGCCCTAGTTCACTATAAAAGGAGGCCTTCCTCTCTCAATTTCATCATCACTTTTTTCCATCAAGCACTCAATCTTTCAAGCAAGCATCTACAAAGCATTTTCAAGGAAGCATTCTAGTCTTCTTCTCCATTCAATTTCTCCATTGAAGATCAAGGATTCAAGCATTCAATCCATTGAAGGGATTTGTTTCAAGCATTCAAGATTCATCATTCAAACCCTAGATCTAGCCATCATGATGGTGTGATCTTCCTTCAAGATCCTTTGTTCATCTTCAAGATCTATTTCATTCTTCCCTCAAGGTGGATTCCAAGCATACAAGCATGGAGGTTTTTTATTTACTTTCATGGTTTTGATTTACACTTGCCATTGTTGTGTTCAATATTTCATATCAATATACTTGTTTACATTTGAAATATAATTGCATATCTATTGAATTGCATAGCTTCATTGTTAGATCCATTTCTACTACTTTCTAGCATTCTTATTTCAATTTCAATATTAAGGTTGATTCCAAACCGGGGTTTGACCAAGGCAAACCCCTCAAACAAACAACAAAACCATTTTTCTTGTAGGTACAGGTGTGGAATTTTGGATCTAAGAGTAGATTTGGACACCCTTTTTGACAAAATTTCAAGATCTGCGAATAAAGTCAGAATCGACCTTCAAATAAAGAATCTAGCCTTTGACCTTTTATGAGGGTCAAAGACTACCTGCCATCGGAAAGGCAAAAGATTTTTGGGTTTTCTTCGTCTCAGCATTTCCAGTCCCAAATAGATTGCAGAATTGCCCGAAACCACACATAGACATCAGAAATTGGCATTTTCTAGATTTTCCCTAATTTGAGGTTAGTATCTGTATTTTAATTATTTTAGATTTCAAGCATAATTCAACCATAGGTAAATATTGGGTTTTTCTCTCTCTTTCATATTCTTCATAGATTGATTCATTTGTGCATTAGCCTTTTGGTTGATCAAATTGGATCTCTCCTTTGGAAATTCGGATTCGGGAGTAGATCTCATATTTCCCTCATAAATTTTACATTTGAATAGTGGTGATGCCATTTTACCCCTATTCAATAGGTGTCTCATATTTGATGATGCCTCCTAAGAGTACAGGAGAACTATCTAAGGCTTCGGTGTGCATTTTTTCTACAAATGTTAAACATATATATTTAGATATATAAGTACACTCATTTTTAGTTTTTTAAATTTTGTCAACAACTTTGGGTTATTAACTTGTATTAATTGTCTTTTACATATTACATCCCCCTTTGAAACTTTTCACTAATGCTCCACCATTCAATTTTGGTATAATTCCTACTCATTAAAGATGGGTTCCATCACAATAGAGGGAACAGGTATGCTTGTCTTCTTAAATCCTTTTTACTAAGTGCACAACAGATTTGAAACCCTCTTGTTAACTCCTATCAGATTTCTTTTTTGTTTGTTCAAAATCCCTACTTCTTTCTTGTATGACTATAATGTCTTTTATCACTTACCATATAGGAAATGATCATAATTTTAGGAATAGTCCCAAGAAATAACTGAGAGCGGGGGGGGGTGAATCAGTTATCTACAAGTTTCAATTATTTATCCAATTAAGTATACTTAAACATAAAGCATAAACATAATGAAAGAACTCATGAACAATACACCAATATTTTGGTTATGGGGAAACCCAAATAGGTAAAAACCCTGGTGAGACTTGATACCCACTAATATTCTATACTAGTGTATAATGATCCTTACTAGAAGATCCTTTACCCTATTAGGAGTAGCTTTACAATATATGAAGTACAATAGACTTGGTCAAGGGTCAGACCCTGTTAGGAGTCTTTTACAATTTTCCCTGTTAGGGGAGAGGATGCACTGTCCAAGAGCTCACTGCTCAAAGGAGTGAAGGCTACAACCTTCTGAATAACAAATACACACTATATCTAGATCTTGGTGAATTGCACTTTGACCTACTATTTGGATCAGTTCCAATGTATAGCACAAATACTCTACTTAGTCACATAGACCTTCTTTTGATGGTTACACAACTCGCACACTCTGCTCTGCTCCTATTGATCAACCATGAACCACACTTGAGCAATCACAAATGACTGCCTATAAATATCTTTCCTCTAAATGATATAATCAAGTTAGCCTATTAGAACCACCTTGAAATCATAATAGAGAAACCATAATAAACTCCAACAAACATTCTGTCAGCTCTATTATGCACGCAACATATTCTGGGACCTGTCTAAATGAGATAAATGTAGATGCATGCAACACACTGTTGGCTCTACCAAAACAACTAGATCTTTCTTCTCAACAAGAATTAACTCATGTGATCTTAACCAAATATCAACAACTCATCTCTAAGCTTAACTCCAAGGGTGCATATCCTAAAGATAGGTGCAACTCAAGAACCAATAAAATCTATGTCAGCTCTATTGAACAAACACAAGAAACTGCTACTGGTGAATAGCGACTGCATAACTTCACTTGCATTCATCATCAGACCATGCATCCATGAACTTAACATCACTAGCATGTCTACAACATATATCCAAGGGTGCATGCCCATAGGACAACTGTACAGACAACCATACACAGAACACTATTGACACAAGCTGCTATATAACTATCTATACTCACAATCAACCTCTGTGCCCATGATATCATGCTAATATCATGCCTATCCAACATATATAGAAAGATTATTATATAAGACTTCCATTCATGCTACTTTCCATATGTTGTCATCAATCACAAACATACAGTCAGTCTGGCCTACTGGCAAATCTCCAACAATCTCCCCCTTTGGCATTGATGGAAACATGTGGAATGAAAAACCACCACCAACCCAAATGAACATTCCTTTTATAACATTCTCCATTTCCTCTTTAAAACTCCCCCAAAGATGAAATCTTCATCTGCTGTAATATTTTCCAACAGTCTCCATTTCCTCCACTGCACTGCTGTCACAACTGAATACTGCTCCCCCTAAGTATATTACTCCTTCTATTTTTCGTGACTCTATATACTACTCCCCCTTTGACATCAATGGAAAAGGGTGCCATACATTTTAAGAACTGGTACTACTCCTGAGATAGAGTGGTCAACCTTCCATCAGTCCCACAAGACTGATACCTTTCCTTCTTTCTTCTAAGCAGAATCAGGGAAGGGAATTACTCCCAACTTCTCCCTGAGATACTCAAAAGTATCCTTAGGTAAGGGCTTTGTGAATATGTCTACCAAATGATCTTTAGTATTCACATAGTCCAACTTGACTTCTTTCTCTACCACTTTCTCTCTTAGGAAGTGATACTTGATCTCAATGTGTTTTGTCTTTGCATGCATCCCAGGGTTCTTTGACATATTGATAGTCCTAGTGTTATCATAGTAAATAACAATAGGATAATCAATCTGAATTCCAAAATATTTTATCATTTTCTTGATCCACACAATTGTAGAACAATTCAAGGCTGTTGCAACATACTCTGCTTCTGCTATTGACTAAGAAATAAAATTTTGTTTCTTTCTTGTCCAAGTGACAAGTCTATCACCAAGAAACATTGCTCCTCCTGATGTACTCTTTCTATCATCTACACATCCTACTCAATCTACATCAGTGTACACATGAAGCTCAACATTTTTTGAATTAAGATACCATAGACCATAGTCTATAGTTCCTTGTAAGTATCTCAATATCCTCTTTACTGCCATGAGGTGAATTTGCTTAGGCTCTACTGCAAATCTTCCAACTATGCCAACTGCATTTGAAATGTTAGGTCTAGTCTGAGTAAGATAAATCAGTTTTCCAATCATAGACTTATGCAATGTTATGTCAACTACTGGTGAATCATCTTCCTTTTTAAGTTTACATCCAATAATCATAGGTGTCCCTACTAGCTTGCAATCATCCATCTTGAATTTCTTTAATATTTCTTTCACATACTTGGACTAATTGATGAATATACCTTTTTCTGTCTACTGCACATTCAATCCTAAAAAGTACTTGATAGGACCAATCATACTCATCTCAAATTCATTTTGCATCTCCTTAGCAAATTCAGCACTAAGTTTGTCATTACCTCTAAAGATAATGTCATCAACAAATATAGCTACAAGTAACAAACCTTCAGATGTCTCTCTAATGAATAGATTACAATCTGCTACTCCTTTCTTGAATCCAATCTTTGTTAAGTATCCATCTAGTCTCTCATACCATTCTCTAGGGGATTTCTTAAGTCCATAGAGGGCCTTCTTTAGTCTGCATACCATATCAGGTCTGTCTAATAAGGTGAATCCTTTTGGTTTCTCAATGTATACTTATTCTTTCATATCTCCATTCAGGAATGCTGACTTGACATCCATTTGATAAACTTTAAATTTTTTAACTATTGCATAAGCTAGAAGCAACTTAATAACTTCTAATCTTCTCATAGGTGCAAATGTGTCTGAATAATCAATGCCTTCTCTTTGTGCATATCCTTTGCATACTAACCTTTCTTTATTTCTTACTACTGTGCCATCTTCATTCATCTTATTTTTGAATATCCACTTTGTACCAATCACATTCTTATCACTAGGTCTTGGAACCAGTTCCAAAGTATCATTCTTGATAATTTGATCAAGTTCTTCTTTCATAGCATCATGCCAATCTGAATCATTACAAGCATCTTCAACACTTAAAGGTTCAATTTGAGATAGTAAACATGCCGCATCACTGCTAGCTATGTTCTTTACTTGTGATCTTGTTAAGACTTTACCACTCTGATCTCCAATGATGTCCTTCTTGGAATGATTTCTAGATGTAAACTTTGGGACCTTAGTTGTTGCTAACTCATTAGCCTTAGGAGTCTCTTCCTCATTGTCTTAGGGTCATTGAACAACACATCAATGCTATCAAACATTTATTCAATAACTGTCTCAATAGAAGAGGCTATAGGTTCTTCCTCAATCATGGGTGATTAATCATGATATCTTTCTTGAATCATAAACTTTTCATCAATCTTCACATGAGCACTTTGAATGATCTTTTTCAATCTTAAATTGAAACATATATAAGCTTTACTTTTAGTAGAGTAACCAAGGAAAATACCTTCATCACTTCTTGCATCAAACTTTCCTATTGCTTCATCCCTCTTGATGTAGCACTTGCTTCCAAAGATTTTGAAGTATTTTACTATGGGAACATTACCGAACCATAGCTCATATGGTGTTTTGTCAGTGCCTAGCCTTAGCTGAATTCTATTAATGGTTTAGACTGTTGTATTGAATGCATCTCTCCAATAGGTGTGTGCAACTTTTCCTTCTATCATAATGGTGTGTGATGTATCCAAAATGATCCTATTGCTTCTCTCTACAATTCCATTTTATTGAGGTGTTCTAGGTGCACTTAACTATCTGTTTATACCATGTTTTTCATAGTACTCATAAAATCTGTTAGAGGTGAATTCTCCTCCTCTATCTAATCTCAAACATTTTATCTTTAATCCAGATTCATTCTCAACCTTAGCTTTGAATATTTTGAACTTATCAAATTCTTCTAACTTATCTTTCAAGAACACAACCCACATCATCCTAGTATAATCATCAACAAACAAAATAAAATACCTTTCACCATAGTATGATCTTGTTTGAACTGGTCCACATAGGTCTGTATGAATTAGATCCAACTTGTTCTCTACTGAATTGTGCTTGCTCCTAAATGAATTCCTCACATGCTTTCCCATCACACATTCCCTACATATAGTATCAACTGGCTTTTCTATGCTAGGTAGAGCTCTTACTACCTTAACATTGCTTATCTTCACTATGTTATCAAAATTGATATGACACAGTCTTTTATGTGACAACCAACTGTCATTAACCTTAGCAACAAAACAACTTGCTTCTGAATTGAGTTGGAAAACTTGTCTTTGATCTTGATGCAATCATAACATCATCCTTGTTGTTAATGATGCATTTTTCATCTTTGAACTCCAACTGATATCCTTTTCCAAGTAACTGTCCAACACTGAGAAGGTTATGTTTCAAACCATCAACATAGAGAACATCATCATTATTGTTCTTTCCATCCAAAGTGATAGCTTCTCTACCAACTATTGGTTTAGGAGTGTTATCTCCAAATCTAACCATACCACCATTGTATTTGTCTAGATGAACAAATCTACCTTTATCACTTGTCATGCGATGTGAACAACCACTATCTATAATCTAGTCTATCCTTATGTCTGCTTGGGAAATCAATGCTAGCTCTTGATTTACTTTCTCATCTTTAGGAACTGACTTACTATTCATTTTGTCTACAATAGTAATGAATCCAATCTCTTCTTCACCTGATTCTTCATCTGAAACTCCATCTCCAGCAAAGTAACATTCCTTAGAGTACTTAGGCTTGTAATCCTTCTTGAACTTTTTAGCTCTCATAGGGCACTTAGATGCAAAGTGACCTATCTTATTACATGAAAAGAATTTGAATGGCAATTGACCTTCATATTTTCCTTTTCCTTTCTTTTCTCTTTTAGCGATCATAGCAATAAAATCATCTAAAGTTCTCTCTTCATCATCATCATCAAAATTACCAGAAGTGTTTGCAGATTTCTTACCATGAATTGTTGCTTTGAAGGTTGTCTCACTTTTAGGTTCAGTCTTCAATCTTGAAATCTCAAAAGCTAAGATTTTGCTGATCAAGGTCTCTCTTTTGAAATTGGTTGTAAGCTGCATGGTCTCATCAAGGATGTTGATCTTGTTTTCATATTCTAGAGTCAGAGTAGTCATCAACTTGTCCATAATGTCTTCCTCTGAGATCTCTCCACCATTGTTCCTAATTCCAGCAACTACTTCATTTATCCTTTGATTATAAGCTCTGATGTTTTCTTCAGGTAGCATCTCTAATGCATTGTATCTTTTCTTCCAAGTCTTTCTACGCACATCCTTTTTGTTGTTTTTCTCCTTCAAAAATGTCTGCTAGGTACTTCCATATCTTGTGGGTTGTGTCTACATTTTTTATCTCTAAAAACTCACTATCTAATAGTGTACTGATTAGGGCTTCTTTGGCAATAGCATTCTGATGAAACAATTCCTTTTGTGTTTCAGTAGCATCATCCTTTTCAAGATCTTCTAGGGTAGGTATCTTGGCTTCTTTGACGGTTACATTAAAAACTTTAAAAGCAATGCATAGAAAATGTGTCATCATCTTGTTCTTCTAATCAAGATAATTCTCTCCATCAAACTTAGGACTCTCTTTTCTGAAGTATGCCATTTGATCAACCTCAAGCTATTAAACTTCTCTCCGAGGCACTTAGGTCTGATACCAATTGTTAGGAATAGTTCTGAAAGATAACTAAGAGGGGGGGGGGGGGGGTGAATCAGTTAATTACAAGTTTCAATTCTTTATCCAATTAAGTATACGTAAACATAAAGCATAAACACAATGAAAGAACTCATGAACACAGCATTGATATTTTGGTTACAGGGAAACCCAAATAGGTAAAAACCCTAGTGGGACTTGATACCCACTAATATTCTATACTAGTGTATAATGATCCTTGCTAGAAGATCCTTTACCCTGTTAGGAGTAGCTTTACAATATATGAAGTACAGTAGACCTGGTCAAGGGTCAAACCCTCTTAGGAGTCTTTTACAATTGTCCCTGTTAGGGGAGAGGATGCACTATCCAAGAGCTCACTGCTCAAAGGAGTGAAGGCTACAACCTTCTGAATAACAAATACACACTATATCTGGATCTTGGTGAACTGCACTTTGACCTGCTATCTAGATCAGTTCCAATGTATAGGACAAATACTCTACTTGTTCACATAGACCTTCTCTTGATGGTTCCACAACTTGCACACTCTGCTATGCTCCTATTGATGAACCATGAACCACACTTGAGCAATCACAAATGACTGCATATAAATATCTTTCCTCTAAATTATATAATCAAGTTGGCTTGTTAGAACCACCTTGAAATCATATTATAGAAATCATAATAGAGAAACCATAGTAAACTCCAACAAACATTATGTCGGCTCTATTATGCATGCAACATATTCTGGGACCTGTCTAAATGAGATAAATGTAGATGCACACAACACACTGTCAGCTCTACCAAAACAATTGGATCTTTCTTCTCAAGAAGAATTAACTCATGCACTCTTAACCAAATATCAAAAACTCATCTCTAAGCTTAACTCCAAGGGTGCATATCCTAAAGATAGGTGCAACTCAAGAACCAATAAAATCTTTTTTGGCTCTGCTGAACAAACACAGGAAACTGCTACTGGCGAATAGTGATTGCATAACTTCACTTGCATTCATCATCAGACCATGCATCCATGAAATTAACATCACTTGCATGTCTACAACATATATCCAAGGGCACATGCCCATAGGACAACTGTACATACAACCATACATAGAACACTGCCTGTAACTCTATCAGGAATACTGCTGACACAAGCTGCTATATAACTGTCTGTACTCACAATCAACCTCTGTGCCCATGATATCATGCCTATTCAAAATATACAGAAATATTACTATATAAGACCTCCATGCATGCTACTTTCCATATGTTTTCATCAATGACAAACATATAGTCAGTACTGGCCTGTTGGAAAATCTCCAACACATAATTGATTCATCAATTATTTTTCTCCTACGAGCATAGGAGATCCATTTAAGGCTCGAGCATGGATTTTTTTTAGTCCACACATTTTTAGTTTTTTAGTGTTTCATAACATATATGTTATTAACTTTTATTAATTTTGTTTTTCCTATTACAACCCCCTTCACAACTTCCCATGGATCCTATGTACCTTTCCTCAAAGGGAGTCTCAATCATCGAAGAGGAGATCCAATACAACAAAGGCAAGAGGTATGCATATCTTCTTAGTTGAAACCCTCTTGTTAACTCATTTTGGATTTCTTGTTTCTTAGAAAGTTGTGGTTCATCCCTATATAGCTATAACATCTTTTATCACTTACCATAGAAGAAAATATCATAGATGATTGATCAGTAGCTGTGCATCCTACTAGCATACGAGATCCATATGAGGCTTTAATATACATTTTTTTTAGTCCATGCATTTTTAGCTTTTTAGTGAAGATGATTTAGGTAGAGCACATAGATAATTTTCTGAACTTGAGTTAAGAGAAACAAAAACCTCCTTGAGGCTTGGATTGTAATCAGTAGAAATATGACTAGACTTGTTCTATTTCATATCTACTACTTCTAAGCAATCAAAAAATATCATTTATGTCCAAATCCCATACTTAGTAGTAATTAAAATAAAAGAAGGTATTTTCTTAGTGGTGTCTAATAAGATATATAATCGTACCAATAAGGTTGCTTTATCAAAATGAACTAGATTATGGGTTAAGATCCCTATTTGGTTACCCAATATTTCTACTAAATGTAACTCCCAATATTCCAAAAGGAGAGAGGGAAAAGAAATAAAAACTAGAATATATTTGACTTGAGTTGCATGAAGGTTTAAATTCAGCCACCAAGGTTGAGTATATAGGATGCCCTTCCATAAACCATGATTTTCTTCTATGAAATTTATCTTGGAAAATGGAAGAGATGAAAGAAACAATGAAAAATCTTTCCCCCTTATCTATGAATAAATCATTCTAAATTCCCTCCCATTGTGAGTACATCCATTTGAGAAAAGAATCAGAAGAAGGAGTAAAGTTCCAAAACTTACCAATCAATGCATATTGCCAAAGATTTGATATTTGTGGGTTTAAATCCTACTCTATAAATGTAGCATGTACTAAATCCCCTACTACTACATGCTAAGGTTCTTGGATTTCCTTTTCATATGTCAAATCTAGGTGTGGATATTTTGGAATCCACTTAATGAGTACATTTTTTTAAAATCCTTATTTTTTTCTTATAGTAGTGTCAACACCTTAGATGCTAAACATATGTTTTTCTATTATTATCTTCCATTTTTTTATTAAATGGATCCCTATATTCTAAACAAAGTGATCTCCAAGGTCATCTTTGAAGGAATGAAGCATAATGTTATTAAGGAATGTTACTGGACCAAAAATCCCCAATTGATGTTATTCGGGAAAGACAATGGAACTCTCCCAATATTTGATATTATTGGGAAATATTGTCAGGATTCTTAAAATTCATCCACCATTACGAATACACTACAACATTAGGGGTTGAAATTCGACACCAATTTACAATGGAACTACCATTTATGTTTGATTTTTGTGTTTTGTTTTGCAAATGCCCCTGATGATGTTGTAATAGTGACAATGTCATCATAATTGTGACACACGTGTGATTATAAACAAAAAAAAAAAAAAACAAAGGCTCATTTCTAATTTTCATGATCAAGCTGTGTGCACGGAGAGGGCCCTAACTATGGTAGATTGAGTTTCTTGCATGAAGAGGGCTTGCTGTAGGCATTCAAGGTTTGTCTTCTCATTAACTCAATTTTATTTTGATGGCATTTTTTGATTTAATGGCACAATATGATTGTTAATACTGGCATTGGTTACATCTTTGCATTTGGAATACCTAATGACCCATGAGCTTTGAGAGCTAGGGAATCATTGCTATTACTTTCAAGGAATTGTGTGAACTATTTGATCTCTCTTTATTTGTTTTGTTGTTGATATTCACTATGTGGTACTCCCCGTTTATGATCATTTCATGAGGAAATATCTTGATGGCTCATGGGCTGTAAGCTAGGGAATCATGCATTGTTTATAAGCTCACTGTTTAATACTGGCATTGTTTACATATTTGCATTTGGAATGCTTGATGACCCACGAGCTTTGAGAGCTAGGGAATCATTTCTATTACCTTCAAGGAATTGTGTGAAGTGTTTGATCTCTCTTTATTTGTTTTTCTATTGATATTCACTATGTGGTACTCTCCGTTTATGATCATTTCATGAGGAAATATCTTGATGGCTTGCGGGCTGCAAGCTAGGGCATCACACATTGTTTATAAGCTCACTGTTTGAGCACCTCATGAGCCTGCTACTATCATGGTACCATGTGGATTATTTATGATTTTGATTTATGCTGATATTGATGCTCATTTCTTTTGCCATGCCCATGAGCTATCTTCATTATTGATCAAGAAATTAATGTGTTATAAACATATAGAGCTGAAATTATTGGTCAAGTATGCTAGGACATGTTACTAAAATATAGAGATGAAATTGTTGGTCCACTACAACTATGATGATGAAAAAGAGAAATTACCCTTAGTAGGAAAGATGATAAATTTAAAATGAAATGTTCAATTGAAATAATATTATATTAAGATTAACAATGGAAGTGACGTAATGATCTTTAGACAAGGTCTTGCAAGTGTTCATAAATAGAACATTTTTCTTAGCACCACTACATAGAAAACTCGATAACATTTGCAACAATCAGTCACTAATGACAATAAAAACATGTTTATATCAATCAAAATATCAATACCTCAACCAAAATACTCATTCTATTCAAACCTTAAATACTTTGATGTTGAAAGACCATTTTAACCAAGTTGTAGGTGATAATATCAATAGTTTTGAGTGTCACTTTGATTGGTAGTCTCATGATATGAGTCATGGATTTATTTAGCATGATCATTAGGGCCTCTCTTACAATCCACTACAAGAAAATATACATAAAAATTAATATGTATTTTTACCCCTTCAGAGTCCAAACTCTTTATATAAAATTTAGGATCATGTTTCATGACTATTGATGATCTTGAAAATCTGCATCGTTTGAAGTATTTTGGGTTAGTTTTATGTTGTTTTATAAGATTTTATTAAGACTAAATATATGATGTAAACTCATAATGATACTTTATATATATAATACAATGGTATTTAGTATAATATATACATTTGTGAGATGTGACTAATTCCAATTATATGATGTTTTGGGATTAAATTGGTGTGTTTGTATACTTTCTCCATTTTAAACTAAAATATGACTTCAAAGGAGGAATTATGAAATATAGCTGTAGGTAGTTATCTCTTCTATAATGATGGAGGAGTCAAAGTTAATGATCAATGAGGTTTCTTCTATTAGATCATACATTAATACACTTATTGTTTTGAATTTGAGCTCGAACATCATGCAATGTTATTGTTGTCATTGTATGCTTGTTGTTGTTGTGCACCATATATTGTTTTATACACTATTTATTTCATTGAGACCATGAGCTTGGCATTTGTAATGTATTTTCTATTATTGGATCAATGTTTCCATGTTGTTGAGGTTGTAAATGTCCTTTTATTGATCTTGTATAAACAACATATATACCATGTTGAATCATAGCCCATGAGTTGTTGCTTGATAACACATTTGACATAATACTTTTTTCTCCAGTTTGGTCTTGATTTACTCACTACATGCACATGTTTCCTGAGTGCACATATTTTGTAGCATAGTTCCTTTTAGAAGTGTATGGATTGACTATGCACATGCATAATTGTAGATGAGGATCAGTAATAGGGTGACAGGTATTGCTTAGATCCTTTGGATCTAACCCCATTTTTTCCTTGTAGGTTTTGGATCATACAGGGGCATACTAGATTCAACCCTGGGTCAACACTTCATTGCTTCAGGAAATGTATGGTACCTTCATTATTTATGTTCATCCACTTATGTATGTTTTCATTCATTCATATTGTTCTAAAAGTTGGCTATTAGTGACCATATATGACCATACTTGATGTTTTTGGGTCACTTGATGAAAAGATGTAAAAGTTTCTTAAAAGTTGTCATGTTGTCATGACAACATTTTTATTTGTAATAAAAAAAAATCAAATTGGTTGCAATTTGGTTTTGCTCATTTTGGATGTTAGGTGCCACCTACCATGACTCCAAATATAATTAAAATATTTTTTATTGCAATTTTTAAAATCATAAAATGAATAAAATTTAAAGATAACAAATTAAGATAATCTTTCTCTTCACTTTAAAAAAAAAACATAAAGCTCATAAAGCATGGTAAAAACATAAAGCTCATAAAGTATGGTAAAAGAGGGCCCTAACTATGGTAAAATGGGAAAGTTTCCACTTTGCACTACTCTTCTGTTGTGAAGCTCGAGCTCGATTTGGGACCTTAGAGCCTTTTGATCATCATATGGCAGTTGATAAGGAACTATTTTATAAAATTTCAAGGCATGAAATTTAATACTTTTTGCTTCTTAGCATTGAGTTTAAAATATGGGGGAGTCGAAGAAAATATATGTACAATTATAAAATTTCATGCCTTGAGATTTTATAGCATAGTTCCTTAGCATTTGATCTGTATATGGCAGCCATGACTTGAGGTAGGCATTCGAGCTTTGTCTTATCATTAACTCAATTTCATTTTGATGGCATTTGTTGATTTAATGGCATAATATGAATGTTAATACTGACATTGTTTACATCTTTGCATTTGGAATGCTTGATGACCCATGATCTTTGAGAGCTAGGGCATCATTTCTATTACCTTCAAGGCATTGTGTGAAGTGTTTGATCTCTCTTTATTTATATTGTTGTTGATATTCACTATGTGGTACTCCCATTTTATGATCACTTCATGAGGAGCTACAAGCTAGGGCATCATGCATTGTTTATGAGCTCACTGTTTCATACTAGCTTTGTTTACATCTTTGTATTTTGAATGCTTGATGACCCATGAGATTTGAGAGCTAGGGCATCGTTTCTATTACCTTTAAGGCATTGTATGAAATATTTGATCTCTCTTTATTTGTTTCATTGTTGATATTCACTATGTGGTACTCCCCATTTATGATCATTTCATAAGGAAATGTCTTGATGGCTCACAGGCTGCAAGCTAGGGAACCATGCATTATTTATGAGCTCACTATTTGAGCACCTCATGACCCTGTTATTGTCATGGCACCATGTGGATTATTTATGCATTTGATTTATGCTAATATTGATGCTCACTAATTTTTCCATGCCTATGAGCTGTCTACATCATTGATTGGCATTATTTTATTGTTGATGTCCCTATTTGATTGGTTGGTGCTCTATTTGTTATATTGTTTCTATTAGATCAAATAGCCTAGACATGAATAATAAAATAGGGATATCAAATAGGGACATCAATAATAAAATAATACACTTATTGTTTTGAATTTGAGCTTGAGCATCATGAAATGTTATTGCTTTCATTGCATGCTTGTTGTTGTTGTGCACTATTTATTGTTTTATACATTTTTTATTTCATTGAGACTGTGAGCTTGGAATTTGTAATGTATTTGCTATTATTGGATCATTTTTTCCATTTTGTTGAGGTTCTAGATGTATTGAATCACCACTAGCATTCTATTGTGATAGAAGAAATATAATAAATAGAGCACTGGCTAATCAAATAGGTATTATTAATCTTTATTTGATTCATTTCTCTGCATGATCTTACCATGGTGTTGTGCTTATCACCATTTGGTGGCTACATCTTGTGACTCTGTGGGATTGATGCTCCATTGTTTTTGTGATGCTCACCTTTTGAGTATGGCTCTGCTTTAATGCATTATTACTTCATCATTATGATAAAAATTTCATTGGCTCAAAGTACATAGAATGTGGGTAGCTTTAGTACTTCATTAGATCTATACCTTTGTTAATTTCACTACCATCATGTAGCTTTCTTACTTATCCTTTAAAATGCAGATTCAAATATATTGTTAGAGATTTGCCAACAAGCGAGTGTTGACTGTATGTTTTTCATTGATGACAACATATGGTAAGAAGCTTGCGTTGAAGTCTTATGTAGTGAGCCTTGAGAATATGTTGTATGGATATGTTATCAGCGTGATATCATAGACGTAGAGGTTGATTCTAAGTGCAGATAGTTTTGTAGTTGTTTATATTAGTAGTGTTCCTAACAATTGTACAGACAGAGTTCTGTATGAGATTCTTAGTATGATTATGTTGGAGCCTTGTGCATTTATATTTGTTTTGTAGACATGTTAGTGAAGCTATGTTTATGGATGCAAATTCATTTGTGCAGTTGAAGTTGAGTTATGATGTTTCTAGTTTTCAGTTACAGTTTCTTGCGTTTATTTGATGGAGTTGACAATGTTTATATTATTTTAGTAGTTGTGCCTATAATTTTGATATGCATGTTTGGTTTCATGTTTGGATATGAGTTAAGAATGTTTGGTTATGAGAACGTAACATATTTCATCTTGAGAGTAAAGTTTTAGTTAATTTGGTAGAGCTGACAGTGTGAAGAGATGCATCTACTCATATTGAGTTGCTCGGTCCTATTTGTGTTGCATGCTTAGTATAGCCATTGGAGATGTTTTGGGAGAGTTATATTGTTTCTCTAATATGATTTTAGGAAGGTTCTAATAGGATAACTTGATTATATCATTTGGAGAAAGATGCTTATAGCTAGTCAGTTGTAATTGCTAAGAATGATTGAGAGTGATTGAGAGAGCAGAGAAGAAGATGTGAATATACTGAGATAGTTAATCATAAGTTGAAGATCTATGTGAAGAAGAAGAGAGTATATGCTATTCATTGGAACTGATCAAGGCAATAGGTCTATTTCCTAGTTCACCAAGATCTAGATATAGTATGTATATGTTATGTAGAAGGTTGCAGCCTTCACCATTTAAGTCATGTTTCCTCTCCTCTAACAAGGTTATTTGTAAAAGACTCCTAGCAGGGTTCGAACTTTAACTAGGTCACTATACTTCATGCATTGTAAAGATCAATTCCTAACATGGTTGTAAGATCTTCTAACAGGGATCAGTATACTCTAGTGTAGTTTATAGTGGGTGCTAATTCCCACTGGGTTTTTTACCTATTTGGGTTTTCCCGTAGCCAAAATTGTGGTGTTGTGTTAAGTGTTATCCTACTGTATATGTGCTTAATGTTATTCTATACTTAATTAGATAAATAATTGAATCTTTTAGATAATTGATTCACACCCCCCCCCCTCTCAATTATCTCTTGGGACTATTCCTAACAATTGGTATCAGAGCCAAGTGCCTTGGAGAGAAAGTTTAAGAGCTAGAGAGAAAGTTTAAGAGCTTGAGGTTGATAAAATGGCGTTCTTTAGAAAATAAATTCCTAAGTTTGATGGAGAGAATCATCTTGACTGGGAGAGGAAAATGATAACACATTTGCAGTGTGTTAGTTTTGAAATTTTTGAAGTAGCTACTAGAGATGTTCATGTTCCCTCTCTAACATACCTTGCCAAAGAGGATAAAATAAATAGATAGAAAGAAATGTTCACTCAAAATGCAATTTCCAAAGAAGCCCTTATCAGTGCCCTATCTGACAATGAGTTTTCAGAGATCAAGAAAGAGGAAAGAGCATACATAATTTGGACGTACCTAGAAGACATGTTTGAATGAGATATTCAAGCCAATAATGTGCATAGAAAGACATGGAAGAAAAGATATAACAATTTGGAGATGCTACCTAAAGAGAACATTAGAGCCTATAATCAAAGGATTAATGAAGCAGTTGTAGGAATCAGAAACAATGGAGGAGAGATTTCAGAAGAATACATAATGGATAAATTGATGACTACTCTGACAGCAGATTATGAGAGCAAGATAAAAATCCTTGATGAGACTATGCAATTTTCAAAAGAATTTGAAAGAGAAATCTTAATCAGCAAGATTTTAGAATTTGAGATATCAATATTAAAAATAGAGCCCAAAAGTGAAATAGCATTCAAAGCCTCATTCCATGGTAAGAAATCATTGATCACTTCTGGTAATTTTGATGATGAAGATGAAGATAAAGAACTAGATGAATTCATTTCTATGATTGCTAAGAAAGAAAGAAAAGGAAAAGGAAAATATGAAGGTGAGTTACCATTTAAAATCTTTTCATGTAACAAGATTGGTCATTTTGCATCTAAGTGTCCTACAAGAGTCAAGAAGTTCAAAACTAATTATAAGCCTAAGTATACAAAAGAATGTTACTATGCTAAAGATGGATTATCAGTTGAAGATTCAGTAGAAGATGAAATTGGGTTCATTGCTATTGAAGAAATGGAGAAAATGTTTGATGAGATGGATATTCAAGATGAAAAGAAAGCACAAGAGCTAGCATCAATTTCACAAGCTGACATCACAATAGACTGGATCATTGACAATGGTTGTTCACATCACATGACAAGAGACAAAGATAGATTTGTTCATCTGGATAAGTACAAAGGTGGCATGGTTATATTTGTAGACAACACTCCTAAACCTATCATAGGTAGAGGAGCTATCACTTTGGATGGAAAGAATAATATTGATGATGTTCTATATGTTGATGGTTTGAAACATAAATTACTAAGTGTTGGATAGTTACTTGACAAAGGATATCAGTTGGAATTCAAAGACAATAAGTGCATCATTAATAACAAGGAAGGAGTAATCATTGCATTAGGTTCAAAGACAAAAGGTAATGTTTTTTATCTTAATTATGAAGCAAGTTGTTTTATTGCTAAAGTAGATGATAGTTGGTTATGGTACAAAAGACTACGTCACATCAATTTTGGCAATATAGTAAAAGTAAGCAATGTAAAGGTAGTAAGAGACCTCCCTAGTATTGCAAGACCAGTTGATACAATATGCAAGAAATGTGTGATGGGAAAGAATTTAAGAAATTCATTTAGAAGAAAGCGTAATTCTGAAGAAAACAAATTGGATCTAGTGCATATAGACATATGTAGACCAACTCAAACAAGATCATACTATGGTGAAAGGTACTTTATTTTGTTTGTTGATGATTATTCTATAATGATGTGGGTTGTGTTCTTAAAAGATAAATCTAAAGCATTTGAGAAGTTTAAAATATTCAAAGCTAAAGTTGAAAATGAGTCTGGATTAAAGCTAAAATGTTTGAGATCAGATACAGGAGAATTCACCTTGCATAGATTTTATGAGTATTGCAAAGAACATGGGATAAAGAGATAGCTAAGTGCACCTAGAACCCCTTAGTAGAATGGAATTGAAAAAATAAGAAATAGGATCATACTTGACACAGAGCACACTATCATGATTGAAGGAAAAGTGGCACACACCTATTGGAGAGAAGTAGTTAATACAACAATCTACACTATCAACATAATTTAATTAAGGCCAGGCACAGAAAAGACACCTTATGAGCTATGGTTTGGGAATATACCTACAGTAAAATAATTTAGAATCTTTCGAAGAAAGTGCTACATCAAGAGAGATGAATCTATTGGAAAGTTTTATGCAAGAAGTGATGAAGGTATTTTTCTTGGTTACTCTACTAAAAGTAAAGCTTATAGATGTTTTAACTTGAGATTGAAGAAGATCATAAAATGTACACATGTAAAGATTGATGAAAAGTTTATGATTCAAGAAAGGTATCATGATTATGCAACTATGATTGAAGAAGAACTTAGTCCTATAAATAGAGAAATAGTCGTTGAAGAAATGTTTGACAACATTGATGTATTATTCAATGATCCTAAAACAAGTGAAGAAGAATCATAGAAGATAGATGAGAGAGTCACACCTAATGTTCCAAAATTTACATCTAGATACCATTCAAAAGAAGATATCATTTTAGATCAGAATAGCAAAGTCATGACAAGATCAAAAGAAAAAAGTTCAATAGTTGATGAAGTGGTATGTTTACTTTCACAAATTGAAACTTTAAGTATTGAAGATACTTGTAATGATTCAGATTGGCATGAAGCAATGAAAGAAGAGCTAGATCAGATAGTTAAGAATGATACATGGGAACTAGTCCCCAGACCTAGTGACAAAAATGTGATTGGAACCAAGTGGATATTTAGAAACAAGATGAATGAAGATGGAATAGTAGTAAGGAACAAAGAAAGACTAGTATGTAAAGGATATGCGCATAGAGAAGGAATTGATTATTCTGATACATTTTCCCTTGTAAGAAGATTGGAAGCCATAAATTTATTTCTAGCCTATGCTACATTCAGAAACTTTAAATTATGTCAGATGGATGTCAAGTCAGCATTCTTGAATGGAGAGTTGAAGGAAGAAGTCTACATAGAACAGCTTGAAGGATTTAATTTATTAGACAAACTTGAGATGGTATGCAGACTAAAGAAAGCCCTCTATAGACTTAAGCAAGCCCCTAGAGCATGGTATGAAAGTGATGCAAGAAAATTCCTGGGTACTCAGTGAATCTATATGGTGGTGTGTTATTTTAGTTTTTGTGGAACTCGGTCACAGCTTTAACTAATGGTCTCAGTTATTGAAGGAAGCTTGGTCACTGAAGGAACTTGGTGAAATATCTGGCACTCGGTGGAATTGGTGCTCATTAATGCCTGTGTTTCTCAGTGTTGCTCAGCTTGGTCGGTTGTTTCACTAGTGCTTGGTTTTTCTCTGGCACTCAGTAGTTCTAGTTTACTGACTGGAGTTCTCTGTGATTTGGTTGGCCGACTTGGTGCATTTATTATTGGTATGTTTTGTCACATTATCCTATGTAGATATAGAGGCTAACATGTAGAATTAAATAATCGTAAGGCTATTTGAGAGCCAACTTTATTGCATTTAATATTTGTTTGTAGGATTTAATTGTTTCTTCTAGGAGACTTGTGGCTGAAAATTAGTATTGAAGGAGTGTTTGGGTAGTTGTTTAGGACATGAATTTGGGAGGTGAAACTTAGAATTGGATCCTGTGAGATCTTGAAGATCAGATTAATTTCTGATAGTTTTTAATAGCAGAGCTAGTTGTTGTTTTCTTGGAGACAAGGAGATTGCTTGGAGGCTTGCAAGATCAAGTTTAGATCTACCTTACGGTTTTCATCAGTTTTTAATTTATTTTAGAATTGGACTAGATGGTGTTTGATTGGATCTTGTGGATCTTGTTGAATTGTCTCTTGATTGTAATTGTCCCTAACCTAGAAGGCCTTATAACCAGGCATGTTAATAAAAATCTGATTTGAGCATATCTCATTGTCTTATTCCATTGTTTTGGTAGTTGGCTACAAGGTTGGATTGTCCTTAATTAGATCCACCATCCTTGAATGAGTCAGAAAGACTAGATGGTTACTTGACAAAGATTGGATTAAAAAAAGGAGCAGCAGATTATAACTTATTCATAAGAGAGACACCTGAAGGATTATTACTAGTTGTTATTTTTGTTGATGACATTATTTTTTGTGGTAATGACAAGCTTAGTGCAGAATTTGCTAAAGAAATGCAGAGAAAATTTGAAATGAACATGATTGGACCTATCAAGTACTTTTTGGGATTGAATGTGCAGCAGACACAGAAAGGTATTTTCATTAATCAGTCTAAGTATATGAAAGAGATATTGAAGACATTAAAGATGGATGATTGCAAGGTAGTAAGAACCCCTATGATAATAGAAAGAAATCTTTCAAAAGAAGATGAGTCAACAACATTAGACAAAACCCTATACAAGTCTATGATTGGTAAACTCATATATCTTACTCAATCTAGACTAGATATTTCTAATGCAATTGGTATTGTTGGAAGATTTGTAGCAGAACCTAAATAAAGTCATCTTATGGTAGTAAAGAGGACATTCAGGTACTTGAAAGGAACTATAGACTATGGTTTATGGTATCCTAATTTTGAAAATGTAGAACTCCATGTGTATACTAATGCAGATTGGGCAGGGTGTGTTGATGATAGGAAGAGCACCTGAGGAGGAGAAGTATTTCTTAGAGATAGACTAGTTACTTGGACAAGCAAGAAGTAGAATTGTATTTCTCAGTCAACAAAAAAAGAAGAGTATGTAGTAGCAGCATTAAATTGCTCTACAATTGTTTGGATCAAGTAGATGATAAAAGATTTTGGAATTCATGTTGATTATCCTACTGTCATTCATTATGATAACACCAGCACTATCAATATGTCAAAGAACCTTGTGATGCATGCAAAGACAAAACACATTGAGATAAAATATCACTTCCTAAGAGAGAAATTTGTAGAAAAAGAAGTAAAATTAGATTATGTGAGTACAAAAGAACAACTATCAGACATATTCACAAAGCATTTACTGAAGGATGCATTTGAGTATATCAAGGAGAAGTTGGGAGTAATTCCCTTCCCTGGATCTTATTAGATTTTGCAATAGTACATCAGTCCTTAGTGACTGATAAATGGTTGACTACTCTACCTTAGGAGTAGTACTTATGCTTATTTTTTTTGGCACCCTTTTCCATTTATGTCAAAGGGGGAGTATATATATAGTCTTCAAAAATTAAAAAAAAAGGGAGTATATAGTCATGGAAAATAGTATAGTTAAGGAGTATGGAGTAAGGAGGAGTATATAGTAAGAATATGTAGCAGATGATATTCAGAGCATTTAGCAGTAGATGGAGGATTCATCCTTGAGAGAATCTTGTTGAGGAAATGAAGAATGTTATAAAATAATTATACATTTGGATTGGTAGTATTTTGCATTCCATATTTTCCATCAATGCCAAAGGGGGAGATTGTTGGAGATTTTCCAGCAAGCCAGTGTTGACTGTATGTTTTTCATTGATGATAACATATGGTAAGTAACATGCGTTGAAGTCTTATGTAGTGAGCCTTGAGAATTTTTTTTATGGATATGTTATCACCATGATATCGTAGACGTAGAGATTGATTCTAAGTGCAGATAGTTATGTAGTTGTTTATATCAGTAGTGTTCCTTATAGTGGTACAGATAGACTTCAGTATGAGATTATCAGTATGATTATGTTGGAGCCTTTCATGTTTATATTTATGTTGTAGACATGTTAGTGAAGCTATGTTTGTGGATGCAAAGTTAGTTGTGCAGTTGAAGTTGAGTTATGATGTTTCTAGTTGCCAGTTACAATTTCCTAAGTTTGTATGATGGAGTCGACAATGTTTATATTTTTTTCAGTAGTTGCACCTATCATTTTGATATGGGTGTTTGGTTTCATGTTTGGAGATGAGTTAAGAAATTTTTTTTATGATTTCATAATATATTTCATCTTGAGAGTAAAGTTTTAGTTAATTTGGTGGAGTTGATAGTGTGAAGTGACGTGTCTACTCATATTGAGTTGTGTGGTCCTATTTGTGTTGCGTGCTTAGTATAGCTATTGGCGATTTTGTGGGAGAGTTATATTATTTCTCTAATATGATTTCAAGAAGGTTCTAATAGGCCGAATTGATTATATCATTTGGAGAAGGATAATTATAGCCATTCAGTTGTGATTGCTAGGAATGATTGAGAGTGATTGAGAGAGTAGAGTAGAAGATGCAAATATACTAAGATAGTCAATCATCAGTTGAAGATCTATGTGAAGAAGAAGAGATTATATGCTATTCATTGGAACTAATAAAGACAAGAGGTCTATTTCCTAGTTTACCAAGATCCAGATATAGTGTGTATCTATTATGTAGATGGTTGTAGCCTTCTCCATTTGAGCAGTGTGCTCCCAGATAGTGTGTCCTCACCTCTAACAAGGTTATTTGTAAAAGACTCCTAATAGGGTCTAACCTTTAACTAGGTCACTATAATTCATCCATTATAAAGATCAACTCCTAAATGGGTTGTAAGATCTTCTAACAGGGATCATTATACTCTAGTGCAGTTTATAGTGGGTGCTAATTCCCACCGTGGTTTTTACCTATTTGGGTTTCTCGTAACTAAAATTATGGTTTTATGTTAAGTGTTATCCTATTGTGTATATGCTTAATGTTATTCTATACTTAATTGGATAAATAATTGAATCTTGTAGATAACTGATTCACCCCCCCCCCTCTCAGTTATCTCTTAGGACTATTCTTAACATATACTCCATGTCATAGCATTAATGTATAGATGATGTAAATTTTTGTACCTCATTGTTTTGATCTAGCTTACTCACTTCATGCAATGGGGCCTCCTTGGGGTTTCCAACGATGTTGTGATGTTATGATTTTCACTTGAAATCCATGATGTACTCCTCCCTTAATATGTAGATTTGATGTTTTTCTCTTCTAATTTGATGATGATGTATGCCCCTTCCATTTCTTACTCATGCTTTCTTATGACTACCTTGTGTTGATGGGAATGGTGTGTGATTATTGTGTGGGCGCATCATTTTGAAATGATGTCATAGAAACACCATATGAAATAGCAACATCTAGTGTTATTGTTACATTGTTTGAATGATATAGTCACAATAGTGACTCATTAGGTGTTCATGCAAACATAAATGGATCTATTTACTTCTTCTAGTGTTGATCTCTTCTCTGCACTTTCATTATTTATTTCTTGTTGTTATTTTTTCATGATCTTAATGTCTCATGGATACTACTCTTCTGAAATCTTACACTTTTAGATGAGTGCTCCTCCTTGAGACTGTCAGGGTTACCAGAAACTTTTTGTAAATGGAGCTTCTAATAACCCTTAAAGGTTCAATTTAGGGTACTAGGAGGCATAACACTGATCATAGGTATCTTCTTTCCTTTCTACAACATTCTTCTGAGTGCACATGTCCTGTACCATGGTTTTTATTTCAAAGTCTATGGCTTGACTATGCACATGCATAATTGTAGATGAGGATCAGTAATAGGATGTCATTCATTTCTTAGATCTTTTTTATCTAACCCCCATCTCTCTTTCCTTTTTAGGTTTTGGATCACATGGGAGCACACTAGATTCATACCCAGGTCAAAAATTCATCACTTTAGGCAATGTCTGGTACCCTTATTATTTATGTTCATCCTCTTATGTATGCATGTACTCTTGCATATTCTTCTAAAAGTTGGCTATGCTCATGGCCTGTGTGAGCCCAGATGATTCTATATTTCATCTCCTTTCCTTGTATAGTATATACAAGTTATTTAACATATATATACATTTAATCTTTAGATACAAAAATTTATTTTCCTTTACATGTATCTTTTCATGAAATAAACACAAATTAAATAAGATTATCTAATAATGAAAACTAGGGTACTTTAGTCACTCATCTAGTAATTAGGTCCCCAAACCATTACTAAGGATTGAACATAAGTCTAAAAGTCCCCAAACCTATTGTTCTATGTATCCTTATTGCCTTCATAATTTTGGTTCAACACCTATAGGATGCCCAAGCCTAGAGGCCAAGGAAAGTACCCAAAAGAACTTGAAAGATAGATGAACAAAACCATTGTCCTTATGTGGGTAAACCCATATAAGTGTTCTTCCTTTTCATCACAACTCCTACTTGAGGTTCCACAATCATGCATTTATGTTCAAGACTTATTATTACCTTGGTCTTTTTGAATCTTAGGATGACATCTCAATTGGGAAAGGGAAACAAAAACCTTCCATAGACTAGTCACAAGAAAGACATATGGGTGCTCTTTTGTTGTACAGTTATACTCATAAAATATATGTATAGCTATAAAATTTCATGCCTTGAAATTTTATAACATAGTTCCTCTACATCAAAATAGAATGGCAATGGTGATTCAATGCATCTATAGCCTCAAAAACATGGAAACATTGATCCAATAACAAAAAATACATTACAAATTCCAAGCTCACGGTCTCAATGAAATAAATAGTGTATAAAACAATATATGGTACACAACAACAACAAGCATGCAATGGCAACAATAACATTGCATGATGCCCAAGCTCAACTTCAAAATAGTAAAAGTGTATTATTTTATCATCAATGTCCCTATTTTATTACTAATGTCCCTATTTGATCTAATAGCTCCAATATAACAAACAAAGCACCGAACAATCAAATAGGGACATTAGTAATAAAATAATGTCAATCAATGATGTAGATAGCTCACAGGCATGGAAAAATCAGTGAGCATCAATATCAGCATAAATAAAATTCCTAAATACTCCACATGGTACCATGATAGTGCAGTAGCAAGGTCATGAGGTGCTCAAATAGTGAGCTCATAAACAATGCATGATGCCCTAGCAAGTGCCCCATGAGCCATCAAGACATTTCCTCATGAAATGATCATAAACATGGAGTATCGGATAGTGAATATCAATAGAAAAACAAATAAAGAGAGATCAAACACTTCACACAATTCCTTGAAGGTAATAGAAATGATGCCCTAGCTCTCAAAGTTCGCAGCTCATCAAGCATTTCAAATGAAAAGATGTAAGAAATGCTAGTATTAACATTCATATTGTGTTATTAAATCAACAAATGTCATCAAAATGAAATTGAGTTAATGAGAAGACAAAGCTTGAATGCCTACCTCAAGTCATTGTCAGGAATGGGATCATTGAGAGGGGGGGTGAATCAGTGTTCACTGTATTTTATCTTTTCTCTTAATCTTTAAACTGAACCTAAATTCTTAAGTACTAAAATAAACATCCACATAAACATGAAACATGAAGTCAACACATAACACCAATATGGTTATGAGGAAACCCAAATAGGTAAAAACCCTAGTGGGAATTGACACCCACTAATATTCTGTACTAGTGTTTTATGATCTTTGTTAGAAGATCATTAATCCTATTAGGAGTTTCTTTATAATGCATTAAGTACAGTAGACCTTGTCAAGGGTCAGACCCTGTTAGGAGTCTTTTACAATAGTCCCTATTAGGGGAGTGGATGCACTGTCCTAGATCTCACTACTCAAGTGGTGAAGGCTACAACCTTCTAATATTAGATACACACTATATTTGTTGGATGAACTATCACTGTAACACTACTTGTCAGATCAGTTCCTTTGATGCATTGATGCTTTGACCTCTTGAAAAGATCTAATACATCTTATAGTCTCTTTGCACACTTCTTCTCTACTTATCACAACTCTATATCAACTTCCATACCAATTACAATGGGTGCATCTCATATTTATATGCACATACAAAACAAACAACTAGGTCAGCCCTTAAACCTATTACATACAATGCTTCCAATTGAATTGGATCAAGAATGTTTAAAAACAAACATATTTACATGTTTGAAACTTAATTAAAATAGGTGCATAGCCTTTACATCATTAGAATATAACTGCAACTCAAAATGCTAACAGTCGTCTGCTTACTCTATTCTTCTCTGGCACACACTGGCTGTGTAACTTCAACTGTCTGTATCTTTCCCATACTTGCATATCTGATCATGCACTCATAGACTAAGCATGAATATAGTATAACCACCTTATCTTCTAGGGCATGTACCATAACTCAGTCATATGCACATGTGCCGACGCTCTTAATTTTAGGTACTTTGTATACTGTCTACTCTTCAATACTTAGTTGATTTCTAATCTTCTCATCAAGTGTACTGGCTCCAAACTACTCTATGATTTTTTTTCCATAATGAAAACACTATATCAAGTCATATACACTAGTATAACTATCTTGCCAACAATCTCCCCCTTTTTCATTGATGGCAACAAAGGAATATGGCCAAGTTGCTAACTATTCCTTAATCCAAAAAACTTTTGTCTTATATCTCCCTTATACATAACTTCTATATTATATCTCCTTATACATATCTATAACCCATATTCTACACATACTCCCCCTTTGACATTAATGATAAAGGTGTGTCAAAACTGTATGTACAAAAACTTACTATGATAAAACATCCGGATATACTATCTGTAGGTTTTGGATCTCCTTCTTCCAAAATATGATTAGTGAATTCACAATCTAGAGATGGGTTCATAAATCATACTGCAGCTTCTCCATATTCTCCAAATCTATGCTAGGACCCTGATCATATGTCACCATGGTTGCATCGATCTCCTTGATATTCTAATTAAGTATGTCTAATGAGGGCGCAAGAACATTCCTTAGTTGAGTCTACCTAGCCCTTATCTTGGTCATCTCTTTTTTTTCCTTCTCAATCTTATCCATCTTACCTTGGTAGACATTATTACACATGTTCACATCAGAAGATGGATCTTCCACTAATTTCCTTATGCTTTCTATCATGGCTTCTTCCTCTTGAATCTTCTTGTATAGATCACTAGTCAACTTGTCCTGGTTCATACAGTCAGCAATGATCTTTCTGCACTTTGCTACAAACTCCTTCAAGGATGCTTAGCCAACCTTTAGTGAGCTTAGGTCAAGTGTATAATTTCTAACCAATTCACTCAATCTCTTCTTCAAGTACTTCTCTTCTGTAATTAAGGATGTAGATTTTTCTAGGCAAGAGAAACTATTCTTGAACTATGAAATCAATGAGTTGACATCATCCACAGAGTGTACCTTGGACACTTTCTTGTCTATTGGTAACAGGCTATTTAGATTGTTCACTGACTCTATAAGGATGGGATTCCTCATCACTTGTTTCTCCTTTGCCTTCTCCATAGCTAATACGTTGAACTTAATCAAGTCTTCTTCTCCCCATAAATCCAAACTGGTTGAGTCAGGTGTCAAACTAGACAACAATGTTGCTGAGGAAAGTGGAGTGATAGGAGTACTATCTATAACTTCCTCTTTTACCTTGATCACTTTAGCTGATGGTTGATTTCTCTCTACTTCTTTTTCTATTTCTTTTTATTTTCCTTCTTTTGTCATATCTTCAATCATTACTTCTTGTCGATTGGGAGAATTGTTACCACATAAAATTTCAGCTTCTTGTGTGCTCACAAAAGATTCTTCAAACTTTTCCAACTCAATGTTAGTGGTCGCCATGGCTATCTCTACATTATCAATGATAATGGTGCTATCCTTTAGTGACTCTATCATGGGCATAGACTTATCTACCTCTATTTGTGTTTCAACTACAGGCGTTGAGTCCTGAGGACCTATCAATGATGCATTAGTGGGCTCTGCCACCTTGACTTCCTTTGAGGATTTGTAGGCATAGTAGATGGATACATGTGCCTACTCATGAAAACCTTTTCAAATGTCTTCTCTATTTCTTTTGCAACAAGATCATAGTTCTTGTCCATTATGTGCATGGTCCTTGACTTTGTTCTAAGATGTGGCTTCACCAAGTCTAACAACAATGATTTCTCTTCTAAGGAACATACTGGAAGGGTATCATCAAGAATATTTTTCCTTATCCTTAGATCTTCTTCAATAGCTTGTCTCTTTTAAAATTTTAAGATATTCCATACATTGTCAGGAATCATGGTCTTTAGTTCCAAGACTATCTTCTTGAACTTTAACATGTGTTTGACTATCATTCCATGTATCTCTGATTTGTCTATCTCACTATTTATTTCATAAAACTTTCCTACTTGATCAATTATTCCTTCATCAATTATTCTTGCACTTAGCACACTGAGACTAGGTTTAAAACTTACTTCAAGAGGTGCTTGTGAGTTCTTTCTATTCCTTGTTACTCTCGAGGATGGATGACCAATGCTAATCTCTTTATTCCTCTTCGGCATTGCCTTATACTCAGGAGGAGTAATAAGGTCAATGGTTTCTTTGGGCACAGAAGGAGAAACATTAGTTTTACCCTTCTGATAATCATATTTTTCTATCTTCACCTTCTTCAACTTAGGATTATCTAATTCTGCCTTTACTGCATCTGCGCTTTCTAATTCCAAAGCAATCTTTTGTTCCCTTGCTTTGTCTAGGTCTTCTTGAGACACTTCATGAATTCTCAAGATCTATGAGGTAACTTTAGCAACCTTTCTTTTTGTTGCTGCATTATTTAACACTACATCAACTTCTCTTGTTTTCTCCTTATAGGTTCCCCATCTTGATTTATTAGGGTCTTTAGGTGTTGACAATAGAACTTGAGCATAAGCCTCTAGAATAGGCTCTTCTACTTCATATCCCAGTGGATGAATCCAATTTGTCCTTGGTTCAACTACCTCCATGCAAGTTGTGTCAGTTTCAACCATAAAAAAAATAGTATCCTTATACTTCTCAACTATCTTCTCTGGTATCCTATACCTCATCTACATCTTAGCTCTGAATTTCTTCAACTCTAGAGTCATGTAGTCCTTCAAAGTGATCTCAATACATGCTTTGAGAGATATATATGGCATTGTGGGAATGGATTTTTCTAGATACAAATCAGATACTTTTCCAATAATATGGAAGTACATATAAATGATCAAAGACCCAAATATGAATATCTTGGTCTTATCATGCTTGATTTCCTTGATGTTATCAATTAGTTATGCACAAGATTTCACATAGGTTGAACTCTCCATTTTCATTTACAATTCTTATGGTAGCAAGAATTGTGGTCGTAAACACACTGTTCACCTTGTTGGTGTGTTGGAACCTATAACCTAGTATCATAGACATTAATTTGATGTCATCTTTCACAATAGGCTCTATAGTCATACCATGCCTATCACTTCTTTATTTTCAAGTTTGTTCAACAATCTTCCTCACATCTTTTCCCACTGGAAGGATGGCACCTATCCTTGAGAGGCTTGTCATCTCATGAATTAGGTCACTAGTAATTCTAACTAACATTTCACCTATCCAAAATAGGTCATCATGAATCTTGATCCATTCTAATTCATAGAACTCATATGCCATAGCATAATCCACTATAGGGTGATTATTCCACCGTGCATACTCATCCATGAAGGTTTTTTCTAGTTTTAACATAGTTTCTATGTGCGCCCTTAATCTTTTCAATCCTACTAGATCTTTCTTATAGTAGATGTATTGCCTAATGTCCTCGACATGCATAACACCCATAGGCATGCGGGAGAATACCCCTTCTAGTTCATCTAGTGTTGATTTAAATGGATGCCTCTTAAATACATATCTTTTATTTTCTGCAACATCAAATACTATAGGAGTAGCCATCACTTACTTGTATAATGCTTTCACAAAGGTTTCCAAGAGATTCTAAATCAGCACGTTGAACTAGGGCTTCTGCAACTGATCAAATGTACAGTAGGTCACTTGATGAATCAAACTACAATCCTTCTCAATCAACTGCCATGGCTTTTCTACTCTCCAAACACTCTTAATTCAAATGCAATGAGAGATCTTCTAACTTTTGTGTACTTTAAAGTAGAAATTCTACCATTAATTCTTGTCACATAAACCAAACTGTCACTTGGAAATTTCTAACTTTCATTCTGCAAATAATTAGTTAGTGTGCTCTTGCACAAAGGTTCCTCTAGTCTCCAAAAGTTTAAGTCCAAAGGTGCATACTCTGAGAGTGAGTATACTAGCCACGTAGGGGTCTAGAGCTAAATTAGCTCTACATGTAGAAGGTGTGTCCATGGTGGATGCATCCGATACATACTCATCAACCTTGTCCTTCTTTACTTTCAACCAAATCAAGCTCACATCCTCTAAAGCTTTCACAAAATTAACTTCTCCTTCAGGATCCAAAACTAGTTCTTTGGGATTTTTAGGGCTTTTCTAACCTTGCATCCTTGATCTGCAAAACTTTGAGATGTGTCCAACCTTGTTACAAGAGTGACAAATGACTGTAGGCCTTATATGCCTTGGCGCATTGACATGAGTCACCATTTTACATTGTCTACCTGAGTGACCATTATAGTTACATATCTGACATGTAACATTCTGATAACTTCTTACATTTGACTGATTTTGATTTCTTTGATTATACTGAGTCCTATTCTTATGACTTGTCTTGCAATTCATAGCTCTATGACCAAATTTATTGCATGAATAACAGTACTTATTAAAAGGTCTTACCTCTATGCATTTCCTTTCTATATGTCCATGCTTGTTACATGCATAACAAGTATGGTCTACTAGTTTGCACTCATTCTTAGGTGGTTCACTATTATCTTTAGTTTGATGTTTAGTCTTCTTATTATTAGTAGAGTTCTTTTGTGCATTCATTCTTGCTTGCATGTTGTCAATTTGATTTTGTGCTTCATTGTATCCAATGCAACTAGTATCTCCTTTAGCTTTCTTGCATACAACTGAGATTCTATCAAATTAGAACTGGTGTGTAATTTGTCAATGTGATTATTTGAATTTTTTAATTCAAATTCCAAGCTTTCTTTGTTATTTCATAGCTCCAAGATTTCCATGTTTTCTTGCCTTAATTCTTCATTGAGTCAAAGGTTCTCTTTGACTTGTTCTTCATAAACTTCCTCATTGTTAATTAGCTTATCATCAAATTCTTCAAGTTGATCTTTTAAGGATGCATTTTCTTTATTCATCTTCTTGCCATTGTCCCTAGATCACTGGTAGAGCATTCTTTAAAATCATTTCTTATCCTTTTGATGACTAATTGAGTGTCACTGAGTTTTTCTTTTATTTCTTCAATTTCTCTTTTAGATTTATCCAAGTCTTCAAGAGCAGCTTCAAGATTTCTTTTTAGATGTTTCATTTCTTCTTTCTCCATGATCTCCTCAAGTGGTTTATCTTCTTTGCTAAGGACCAGAGTTCTGATACCAATTTTTAGGAATGGGAACACTGAGAGGGGGGGGGGTGAATCAATGTTCACTATATTTTATCTTTTCTCTTAATCTTTAAACTAAACTTAAATTCTTAAGTACTAAAATGAACATCCACATAAACATGAAACATGAAATCAACACATAACACCAATATGGTTATGAGAATAGGTAAAAACCCTGATGGGAATTGACACCCACTAATCTTTTGTACTAGTGTTTTATGATCCTTGTTAGAAGATCCTTAACCCTGTTAGTAGTTTCTTTACAATGTATTAAGTACAGTAGACCTTGTTAAGGGTTAGACCCTGCTAGGAGTCTTTTACAATAGTCCTTGTTAGGGGAGTGGATGCACTATCCTAGAGCTCATTTCTCAAGTGGTGAAGGCTACAACCTTCTGATCTCAGATACACACTATATTTACTAGATGAGCTGTCACTATGACACTACTTGTCAGATCAGTTCATTTGATGTGTTGATGCTTTAACCTTTTCCAAAGCTCTAATACATCTTATAGTCTCTTAAAAAACTTCTTCTCTACTTATCACAACTCTATATCAATGTCCATACCAATTACAATTGGCGCATCTCATATTTATATGCACATACAAAACAAACAACTAGGTCAGCCCTTAAACCTATTACATACAATACTTCCAATTGAATTGGATCAATCATGTTTACAAACAAACATATTTACATGTCAAAAACTTAATTACAATAGGTTTGTAGCCTTTACATTATTATAATTTAACCGTAACTCAAAATGCTAACAGTCGGCTCCTTACTCTGTTCTTCTCTGGCACACACTGGCTGTGTAACTTCAACTATCTGTATCTTTCTCATACTTGCATATCTGATCATGTGCTCATAGACTAAGCATGAATATAATCTAACCACCTTATCTTCTATGGTGCATACCATAACTCAGTCATACACATGTGTGCTGATGCTCTAAGATTCATGTACTCTGTATACTATCCAGTCTTCAATAGTTAGTCAATTTCTGATCTTCTCATCAAGTGCACTGACTCCAAACTACTATATGACTTTGTTTCCATAATGAAAACACTATATCAAGTCATATACACTAGTATAGCCAACTTACCAATAGTCATGGCTTCCATATGAAGATCAAATGCTAAGGAACTATGCTATAAAATTTCAAGGCATGAAATTTGACCTCTGATTTGACCTTGATAATGTCCCCTTCATTTCTTATGCTTGATCATGACTTCCTTGTGTTGATGGGCATGGTGGGTTTCTGTTGTGGATGCATCATTTTGAAATGATTCCATAGCAACACCAGATGGAACAACAACATCTAGTGTTGTTGTTGCATGATTTGGATGATGCAGTCATAATAGTGATTCACCAGGTGTTTATATAGACATAAATGCAGCCACTTCTTTCAATGTTGATCTCCTTTCTATGCTTCCATGATTTTTGTCTTTTCTATTCTATCTTCATGGTATGAATACACCATTGACACCACTTCTTCATTGAGCTTACACTTCTTAGACTAGTGTTCCTCATTGATTTTTAATGTATATGTTGTTATTGGATCAATGTTGCCATGTTGTTGAGGTTGTAGATGTCCTTTTACCGATCTTGTATAAACAACATATATACCATGTTGACTCACATCCCATGATCTATTTCTTTATAACACATTTGACATCATACATTTTGCTCCATTTTGGTCTAGATTTACTCACTACATGCATATGTTTCCTAAATGCATGTGCTCTATAGCATAGTTCCTTTTATAAGTGTATGGCTTGACTATGCACATGCATAATTGTAGATGAGGATCAGTAATAGGGTTCCAAGAATTGCTTAGATTCTTTGGATATAACCCCATCTTTTCCTTCCTTTCAAGTTCTAGATTATACAGGAGCATACTGAATTCAACCCCGGGTCAACACTTCATTACTTTAGGAAATGTCTGGTACCTTCATTATTTATGTTCATCCCCTTATGTATATTTTCCAAAATGTCCATATGAAATCTAGAGCAATACATTAATTTTATAGTGAATTCATGATTTATAATCCAGTTGTAGTAGCTCAATGTGTTTGAACTCAAGAATACCCCTTGCTTGGTTTCCTACAAAGTGTTTGGCAAAATCTGTCAGAAAATTAAAAGTTTAGTCGAAGTGTATACATGAAGGATGAAACACATAGGAAGCTATGAGAAGCTATGACAAGGTGATGTGAAGCTAGTAAAAGGAGGAATATCTAACAATAATTTCCCTTTTGAGAGTATATTATTACAATGTGGGAGAGTCAAAGAAAATATATGTACCATTATAAAACCTAAAGTTAAATTTACAAAGTAACATATCATTTATAAAACCTACCATAACATGTCATTTTTTCTTTGACATTTTTTGTCACAACTAAAGAGTTCTCATCAAGAGCAAATAGAGTGACCATTTTCTATCAAAACCATATGTGCAAATATAAACATTAAGTATATGTCCAATATTTTTGCAGATATACACATTATCCAGATCATGTCAAATAATACAAGGGAATTCGAGCAAAATAGGGAGACAATCACTATATTATTGTCTAACTTTCAAAGAGAAGGCGATGACAAATGTTATTGTCCATACAAGAGTTGTAATAGCTTAAATACAAGAAGAATCAAAATCAAATTAGAAAAGAGATGTTTTAGGGAGAATGGTCACATTGAAGGGGGGTTTGATTATCATCCATGGGTAATTTGTTAGATTGTTTTCAGAATTAATATACATATGAATCATGGAAGGAGGTTTGATTATCACATTGAAGGGGGGTTTTATTATCATCATTTTTATATAGGTTGATCTCCCTAGTGTGAATATAGAGGAACATAGAGGTGTGATTATTGAAGCTGAAGATTATGATGCCATCGAAGATGGTGATCATGTGCCAGAAAATACATTTTAAGATGATGGTATGAATGTATTGATCATTGACACATTTGGTACTGGTGTTGTTGGTGTTATTGTTGATGATGATGAACATGATGAGGATGACATTGACATCATCCATGATATACCTCTACCTGAGAAGGTGAAAATGACTCTTTATGAAGGCTCCCAATCTACTCTTCTCTATGTTGTATTGTTGTTGGTGAATTTGAAGGTTATGAATTTTTTATCCAACATAGCAATGTCATGTATGCTGAGCTATTTTCTATATGTCATTATTATCTATAAAAGGTAAAACATGTACCATTAAGATTGTTTATACTAATGAATTATAATTTTTGTTGTAGATTGATAGGTGATATTTTGTTACCATAATCATATGTTCTCCCTCGCTCGTATCGAGAATTATGTGCCACTATAAAACTTATTGGAATGGAGTATCAAGTGATATATGCTTATCCTGGAGATCATATAATTTATCATAAAGAACATGAAAATGTAACAAAATCCCCTGAATGTCATATGAGAAGATATTGAGATGATCAAATGACAAAAATGATGTCTCACAAGGTTCTTCATTACATCCCCATTATTCCACATCTAAAACAATTATTCAGGTGCAATAGCTTGGCATAATTTATGGATTACCATGCGCACTATAGGAGTTGAGATGACATTATTCAAATGCCTATGGATGGCTCATCATTTATGGACATAGAGGAAAAGTGGCCACACTTTAACGAAGAACCTCAAAATCTCAGGCTTTCTCTGGCAGCAGACAGTATCAATCTGTATGGAGATATGAGATATGTTTACTTAGTGTGGCTTGTTTTTTTATCAATAATAACCTTCCTCCATGGATGTCAATAAAAAGGGAGCACATTATTTTGGCAATGATTGTTCTAGGTATTTTATTATTTTATAGTTATCTATATGTAATTATATATCTTGGAGTGAAATGGCCACAATAATTGTCTAATGTTGTTGTTAATTCAACTAGGTAAGTACCAAGTGAGATATATGAATGTATATATTGCACCTCTTATCGACAAGTAGTTGGTGTTATGGAATGGTTTCACTATTTAGGACATCTCTAGACCAATTGGACAAAGACAATTTCAATTCTATGTAATGCTTGTGTAGAAAATTCATGATGCTCTAGGGTTGAATCATTTTTGTGGTATGTTATGGTGAATTCTAGTTGTACGTGATAATTTTAATTCTAAAAATTAACATATCTAACCTAATTATATCGTTACCTTGTAGGTCTTCAAACAAAGGTAAAATTTGCATGTCCAATGTGTGGTCCAAGGATGAAATCTCATCATTCTAAAAGTTTAAGAAAGTTGATGTTTGATGAGTATAGGCACTTCCTCCACATAAATCATAAGCATCAAAGTGTGGAAAAACATATTTTCAATTGGAAAGAAGAGAATACATCAAATCCTTGAAGAATGACACCTCACCTATGAAAGTTGGAATATAATAGAATTTGAGGTAATATCATTCCACATAATGGTTGATGTTTGAAAATTATATATTTTGATTGTGTTTTTTTTGCTAATTATGTAGTTGATGATCTTGAAGGTCATGAAGGCATCACTAACCAGCTTCCAAATGGACTAAAATGTTACCCCTGAGAATTTAGTAGGCTTCCCTACTATGAGAAGCTACAAATTGTGCATTTGTTTTATTCTATGCATATTGGAAAGAATGTAACAGAGACACTATGGAAAATATTGGATGAAAGACATGACAAAGAAAAACTTGGCAAAATTTGTAGTGACATTCATGATTTCAATCATGTAATGAAAAATATCATTGAATCAAATAGCAATGGAGACTGGATTAATGCAAGTTATCTTCCTTGGTTATTAATAGAGCAACAAACTAATGACATAAAAGAAGTCATACAAAAAATTTGATTTCCTACAGGATTTTTTGCAAATATAAGCAATCTCATATCAAAGAAAAGTGATTTTGGGTCAGTGATGAAAATGCATGATTGGCATACCTTCATCAAGGTAAGTTACGGTCTTTTGTATTTACAATACATTTGTGTAACTGCATTCAATTTTCATTGTATGAAATGATTAGTTGACAATTGTTCCAGTATTTGCTACCCCTATCACTCCTAGAGAACTTCGACAATAATATCAAACAAGTTGTTAGAATAACTGAGAGGGGGGTTGAATCAGTTAATCATTGTCCTATATCAAAATGTATAATAAAAAAAATTACTTCAACTTCTGCTACTTAGTAAACATGAAATACTTTCATTGTCTGTGCTTTTACCAATTATCAGTCTAAAACATATAGTAGTTATCGATCAAATGTAACATGTAATATGAAAAGTATGATAACAAATAAATATCACAATCAACACATAACACAAGAGATTTAACATGGAAACCCTGTGAAGGGAAAAACCACTTGGGACTGGCAACCCAAAAATATTCACTCTTCTGAAGTGAGGTCGGTGAAGACCCAACCATGTTAAAGGTTTACAAACACACTGTTAGGTGTGACCTTGTTAGAGGATTTTAGACCAATATTTATCATCCAACCAGCATTCACTATGGGGTTGATAGGATAACAAGACTTTCTTAGTCCACTTAGTTAAGAGATTTGACTGTGTACAATGGTTAAATATGTAAGAGTATGTGATCTGATCTATTACAACTTCTATTGTAGATTACAGATCAATATTTAGCTCATACAAATCTTTCTGATCAATGTAACACTTTTGTTTCAACAATATATCAACTTACTGTCCATTAGTAATTATTCTCTGTTGCTCGGTTATTTCTCTACAGTTCGGTTCTTACTAACCAGTATGATCAGAATGCATGAAAACTTATTCACGTGATAATTCTATAGTATCTTCTTCTTCCGGCTCTTTTATTATGAAATCTCCAGTCTCTTATATAGACATGTAAACCATTTTCTTCTTGTCCATCAGATTTTGCTACTTAAACTTATCCATTGATTTTGCCACTTTAACCTTCCTCGGTTGATGTATCAATAACATGTTTCAATCTACTCCATTAGATCTTTCTTGAATTATGTTAGCCGTCGATCTTCATAACAAACATTATCTGTTACCTCGATTTTATACACTTTCCAGCTCATCAATCTTATCAGCTAAACTAATCATTTAATTCCTTTCTATTCTACTTGGCTAATAAAGAAATGTGTCAGTGAACACAAGCTCGATTAATATTGTTCTCGGTATACACTACACTTCATCGGTGTATACTAAAATGCTTCATTTACTGACAACACTGCTTTGTGTCTTTAGGCTCTTTTCTTCATCATAGATGAATGCAACATAATAAAGTCAATACCATAAGGTCGTAGACTCATCAACAAGTTACTCAATGTGTTCCTTATTCTCATCTATCATATACATCTTCCTCATGTAGATATTTTATGTTCATCTCTTTCACTCCTTTTTTCAAATGTTTCAGTAAAGTAACTTAGAAGATAAGTACTGTCAAACTAGTTGACATCAATGACAACATAATATTGATTTAATCATATTACATATCTAATCAACAACTCCTCATTGATCTTATAATCATAGATTGTTCAATTAGGTTCTAAATTAGTTGTGTTGGTTCTTGGATAGGGTTTTACACTCCATGAGATACCAGTATGCTTATGACTGATGTTAAGGAGAGGTTAATTCCAAATATGGGAAATCTATAAGCAAGTAGACCAACTATAGGGACAAGACTGCCCTCTTCACTTCTGGCTCTATAAAACCAAGGCGGGTACACCTGATCCAATAGATATAACTCTATTCTTTACCTAATACTGGATCTTACAACAAATGACAGTGAGAAAGTACTAAATAACAACCTATTATTCATTGACTCTCCATCACTGGGTAGAACAATTGATACCCACAAACATAAAACTGAAAAGATAGAAAGGATAGAAAGGATTTGAATTTGATTTCTTGCAGAATGTAAACAACCATGCCAAACATGCACCACTATAGGAGATACTAATTTCTAATCAGTGCCTTGTCCATTGGGCAATATATCTGAGATAGATATAGAATCCAAGAACACAGATTCCAAGCCATAAACATAATAATCCAAATTCATACACTTCTTACAAACATCCTTTTAGTTGAACCTAATGAATCTATGTTTATTTCAGAGACTTTTAACCTGATCCTAGATCAAGGCTAAGAAATAAAACACATACACAAGTAAATCCTATGTAAAGAGTTAGAAAACTCAAAACACAAAAAACACAACCAAAGGAGAGATCTAAAAACTGAAAACTGCATTAAGTATAAGGACTCAAGTTCTTGTATTACAAACCATTTCAGAAAACAACACCTCGACAATATGAAAAATATTTTGAAGGTTTTTCTCCTTTACTGATACAACAAGAAAAATATATTACAATCTGGACTGAGGATACACACTTAGCTTTTTAGCATCTTGTGTCAAGAATTTCTAGCCATCCCTTTCTAAATGATCACAAAAATCCTCTTATAGGAACAAGGATGCAACAAGAAAATATCATTTAGGGCATTTTTAGGGAAACACAATCAACCCTAAGACTCTAAAAAAATATCTCAGACAAATTTGATATCATTTACATTCTAGAATAACTTTTACAAATATCTGCATCTTTACCCAAATCTGAACCCGGAATACACAGTCAATTACATCTCTTACCAAACTGGTCAAAACTGATTTTAAATGCCACCATTGCATTCCTCATCTTCTAGCATTTCTGAAAACATATTATACTTGCATATTTGGGTAAAAATAAAGCCCTCAAACAATATTTTCCGTGAGTAGCCTGTATTATTTAAATTTTTGAATTTCTGATATAGTAAGTGCTAGTTTCTGGATTCAATTGTGTATTCCTTTTTTCCATCAGCGTTTCAGATCATACTTCATGTCTCTTTTCTGTCTAGCATCCTGATGATGGATCATGTAGTATGATCTGAAATGTTGATGGAAAAAAGGAATACACAATTGAATCCAGAAACTAGCACTTAATATTATGGATTGTGGAAATCTAATGGATCTATTCTGATATAGTCTCAACTTTATAAATTTGAATTTAATATTTCTTGCCCATTTTGAAATTTAAAATAGGCCCACATGCCATGTGGCAACACCTCATTGGTTTGCTGGTCCACCTCATCTACCATGTCACACATGTCAGCATACCCATGCCACTTGTCACTCTATGATTGGCTCCTCCATTTGACCAAGCACCTATTTGATAGCTCACCTCGAGACATGTGTCACATTGTTTCCATACAACAATAGTTAACCAGTGAGCATCTTTCCTTTGCACTTTAGCAATGATCATCGGATCGGCATGCATCCCAATGCAGCCAACCATCTATCCACCTTTGCTTCATCATTTGTCCAGTGCCACATGTCACATTTTGATTGGTCCCACGAATCCACCAGACGTTTGATTATAGTATTTTGGCCATGTCATCAGGTGACACTTGTCACCCTATCGCTATACCATTATCTTAATCTTCGAGCATCTTCATCTCGGCGAATTAGCGATGTCCATCGATCTGGGCATGCATCTCGAGGTGTCAAACAAGCCTGCATATTCACTTTCATCAAAATTACATTACCTTCACATGTGGGTCCCACCATCCAAGTCATCATCCACTAGTCACCTTGAACAACGTGCATGTGTGACCAGCTCTCCAACTGGGCATCCATTTCTTAGACAATACAGTTAGTGTGCTCTTTGGATTATAAACAACCTTTTTACCTTCTCCGATGTTAATGTGGGACAAATTTCTTTGCACTTATAAAGTTTTCCTTTCAAAATTATGCTTTGTAGTGCGTGCCCAACTAGTACACACTAATCAGGCCCACACAAAGCCTCCATTCCACATGCCTCTCACTTCTCTTTACCTCTAATCTATTCGTTCCTTTTAAACAACTTTAATACATAGAATAGGGTAAATGTGGGATAAAAATTACAAAGCAATCCCCTGCGTTTCCTTCCAAACACACATCGTAACCATTTGTGGCAGCTACAAGGGAAGCTTTTGGCAATATCCTATCGCCCAACACACATCCATCATGGCCAACAAACAAAATATTAGGTGGAGGCATGCATTTAAATCAAAACCTTACACAGGCTGCTTTATGCAAGCCCACTGGAAGCTCACGCAAGACCTAAGTGTCTTTTTTCTGACAGTTAAAATCAATACCCCCCCCCTTCGGTTGACAAAGTCCCCACCTTGCTTCAAAAAACATAGCCCCTTTGTCATCATCATTTTTTGTATATCAAAGGCATTACTTAAAGTGATGTGTGCTACTTCATTAGAATGCTCGACCTACCCGTGGTGTGCCTAACATTCAAATTATGAGAGCTGCTCCCACTCAAAAATACACACTACTTCAAAAATGAGCTGCTCCCAGTATTTAAAAGAAAATATATAGCACCCCCCCATTTTGATATGTGTGGAAACTTCATTGTACATGCCGCCCTTTTATAAATGGTGTGCCCAAACATATAAGAATATGTGCAGCCTGGTGGAATGACATGCATGCCAGGCTTGGAGAGTGCATAGCCCATAAGGCATTGGGAGCACTTTGCATTTGTTTCACTCAGCCCTTACACATTTCAAACGCAACATGTATCTTCATTAAAAAATGCTGGCATTGATTAATTTTTGCTAGCACATACATTGCTTCTATACAAACTCATGCAAGCCTACATTTCTTGATTAGGATTCCAGTGACATTTTCAAACCCTTGGCTCCCATGCGTATGCTCTTTGCCAATGTGCACATAACCCAAAATTTTTGGCTCTTCCTCCTTTTTTTTGAATGCTGGCATCTTTGTAAACTACATATAATACATCCAAAGGAAGGCACATGCAACTCCATTGAATACTTGTAAATACTTCATGTGTTCTATGTGTAGTTTGTTTGTATGTTGTAAACCTCTCAGCAGCCTCCACCTACATAGAAACCAAGGGAGATATGCGATGGTTCTTTGCACTGGCTGCTCACATTCCAATGTGCACATTGCACTTCAAATATGTGCATTGCTAAAAGGAGGATAAATGTTGTTAAGAAGACAAATGTATGGCATGCACAACATGAAGGCATACACATTAGTATAAAAGAGAACATGTGCAACACCCTTGATAAAAAGATCATGTATCCTTTCAAAACTTTCAATTCGGCCAAGCATGTAGTAGAATCTGACTTTTACATATCCCAATTGAAAATTTTCCGAAGCTTATAAAAATCTCTCACCCACAACCATTGATACATATGCCGTAATCATTTTATTCCATTCCTCGCGGTGGCATATCTTTAAAAAAATATGTCAAATGTTCCACACCATTGGCCATGATTCCACTTTGTATGCATGTCACTTGTATTATGTTCGAAGCTTTCATGCCATCACAGGCTGTTTCCAAAACAATGAGGCAGGCTGGACCCCAAGCGTGTTCGGCCTAAAATTTTTTTGAATTCAAACAACCGACCTTAAAAAATTCCAGAATGACTAGCATCTGCGAACGGATCCAACCCATAAAACCAGATACTTTAAAAAAATTCAAATTTTAATACTTCGCTAGTCGAAAAAATTGAATAAAATGCCTCCAGTCGCATTTTAAACTTGAAAACACCCGTTCAGAAATGTCGGCAGAAAATTGAAAACACTACCGACTACCCTGGAAAGAGATGAATTAAAAATATGAAACGATGAGCTAAGGGCACGCCACTGAAACTAGAAGAAGCCTCATATACAAGGACTGAAACAAACCAACCGTTAATTGAAAAAAAGCAACCGCCAAAAAACTATGAATTTTAGAAAATCGTTACTTTGCAAAGTTATGCTATCCGCACTTTTCATCAGCATGAAACACTTTTTGTCTGATTTTGTAATCACATCAAACGGAACCTTCATGGTCTGAAACCCTGGATAGATGATCTTTCATATATGTATAAAACAAGGCTCTAATTGGTTTCACAAAGTAATCAACTAATTATCAATTATTAATCTTCAAAGTTGGCCACTTAAAACACTCTGAACCAAAAACAATCAGATTCGTAGAAATTGCATTTGGAATTGATCGAGCAAAGTGATCAATCAAATTCGTCATAGTCTAAAACTTATTATAGAGAATCACTTTCATGTCTACATTATGAAACAACCTTCAATTATGCTTGATCTCGAACCGGGTGCAAATGGAAGGATCCCATAGTAGGCCACTCGGGAAACTAAACTGTGCACTCCCAAAGGAACTAAGAAATCGCAAACAGAATGGCTCTAGCAAACATGTCAAACGGGCATGTGGGAGGCTAAAAATCAGCATGAACATTCTTTCTTATGTCTACAACATGATGCAACAACTGACACATCTTGATCAGTCACATGGAACTTAATGCACTCATCTGAATAGGGCCTCCGACTAAACTGTGCAACTGATCCTCATTAAAATGTTAGAAACTGCAAACGGAATCAAATTGGCAAACTAGGCAAACGGATTCATCATGGCCTAAAAATTGAAACACAAGGAGTATTTGACCACTGAAAAATAGTACAAGAGGAATTTTGTCAATAGGGTCAACTGGGTCAGAGATATAACTAGTCAAACAGGCCCTTCTAGAAATTTGAACAAGTACACAAGTGCATGACAACAACAAATTACCAACTTTGAGAGGTTCGAAAACTAATCAAATAGATTCGAAATGACTTGAGCTTTGAAACATGAGCTCTCTAATATACATTGTAAACATTTCCAAAGTGGTGGGCCATGAAACCTAACATGACACAAGATATTTGAATGCAAATAGGGTCTGGTACAATGATTTGACACTTAGGCAAAAATGCAGATTTAGGTGAATACCTCAAAATGGCTACTCCCTAAACACTTCAGATTCTTCATTTAAGAGCTGAAACCCATTGCATATGTCAAATGAAAGGTGTTGAACCCATTCCCCAAGCTGTATCTTATGAAATTCATCAGGCCCGTCTTTACATGCACTTGCACTCAAGTCTATTAAACTTTGGCATTGCAAAACTTTTTGATAATTGACACAAAACTTTATAGACTTTTCAGGGTACCAACAAGTTATATTTCATCAATCTCTCCCTTTGGCATTAATGGAAACTCAAGTAATATGAAATGTACCACATACATACCAAACATGTATTCTACAACTTTGTGAACAAATGTTATACAAGCTCTCCCCAGCTTAATATGTTTAATCACTACATTACTAAACAACATTACATAATACAACTTTACCATTCTGTAGTTGTGTTCTTTTCATCTCTCCTATTCTTTTAGATTATCTCTCCCTCAAATAGTTCTCATTGGTGTATATTGGTTCATATTGTTCATCTCTCCCTTTGACAACAATGCCAAAGAAACAAATAAACAAACAGCTATGTCTGTAGCCAAGTAACTCTCTATTGTCCATTACATTCTCTGTATCTTTGTACACTGATATCCCAATATGTTTTAGTTTTTCAAACTTAATCACAACCTTGAACATGATCCAAAGTGTGAACTATGATGCATCAACATGTGTGATCTTCTGATAAGATTAGGCTGATGCAACATCTGGATCACCTTAGCGACAGGTAGATGGGGGAGGGACCCCAAGTCTAGTCCTCGAGTATTTAAATGTGTCCTTTGGTAGAGGCTTTGTAAATATATCTACAAGTTGTTGTCTAGATGTAAAAAATTCTAACTTCACTTTCGTCGCTTGTACTTTTTCTCTTAATTAGTGATACTTGATTGATATGTGCTTTTTCTTAGAGTGCATCACTAGATTCTTTGAAATATTAATTGCACTGGTGTTGTCACAGTATATAATCATTGGGTCAGTGATTACCTCATTCATTCCTTCCAACACTTGCTTAATATATGCAATGTTTGAGAAATTAGTAGCAACAACAACATATTCTGCTTTAGCTGTAGACTGAGAAATACAAGCCTTCTTTTTACTTGTCCAGGTTACAAGTCTTTCACCAAAGAAAAATGCTCCTCTGGTGGTTCTTTTTTTGTCATCCACATTTCCAGCCCAATCAGCATCAATGTACACCTTTAGTTCAAACTTGCCTTCCTTAGGATACCATAATCCATAATCCTCTATTTTCTTCAAGTATCTTAAGATTCCTTTAGTAGCATTCATGTGTGATTCTCTAGGGTTAGCTGAAAATCTAACAACAATTCCCACAACATGTGCTATATCTGGTCTATTGTGAACTACATACATTAATTTACCAATCATGGATTGGTAAAGTGTTTGGTTTACCTCTATAGTTTCATCTTCCTTTGTCAGTTTACATCCAGTAGCCATTGGTGTTCCCATAGGTTTAGCATCTTCCATGCCAAATGTTTTCAGTACTTCCTTTATGTACTTAGATTGTGTGATGAATATCCCATCACTCTGTTGAATCACTTGTAGTCCTAGAAAGAACTTAATCTCTCCAAACATAGACATTTCAAATTATTTTCTCATCTCATTAGAAAATGATTTACATACATGATCTTTTCCTCCAAAAATAATATCATCCACAAATATCTCAACAATAAGAATAGTATCATGAGTATATCCTTTCATATACAAATTGTTGTTCTCACTAGTTCTAACAAATCCAATACTTAGCAAGTAAGTATGCAGCCTTTCATACCATGCTCTCAGTGCTTGCTTCAAACCATATAAATCTTTATGTAATCTACATACCATGTCTTTGTTGTCTGGATCAACGAACCCTTCTGGTTGTTCTATGTAGACCTCTTCTTCAAGTATACCATTCAGAAATGTTGACTTCACATCCATTTGATAGACTTTGAATTTCTTGTGTGAAACATATGCAAGTAGCATTCTAACACCTTCTAATCTAGAAATAGGTGCAAATGTTTCACCATAGCCAATGCCTTCTTCCTGTGCATATCCCTTGCATACCAATCTAACTTTATTTCTTGTAACTTCACCATTTTCATTTAGTTTGTTCCTAAATATCCATTTAGTACTGATAACATTCTTGTCCTTAGGTCGGGATACTAAGCTCTAGGTTTTGTTCTTCTCTATTTTTTCTATTTCCTCTTTCATTGCATCAATCCATTCATCATTCTCTAATGCAACTTTTACATTTTTCAGTTCAAATTCACAAACTAGACATGTACCTTGTCTTGCTTTTCTCCTTGTCTGCATGCCAGCTTGTTTGTCTCCAATAATTTGTGTCTCAAGATGATGTCTCCTAAAAAATCTAGCTAGAACTTGGTCTCTTATTTCTTGTTCATCCTATTCGGGTTCATTTGCTTGCTTGGTAGCTCTATCTTGTTTGTCAGTGTCTCTTTCCTGTTGTTCTGCATTGTTTTCCTGTTGATCAGTTATCATAGATTGTGGCTTCGGTAGATACTCAGGTTGTTCAATGTAAGTGAATCTACCGTAGTCTTCTAGTTCCTTTCTACTATCCTCTGTGTTCTTGTCATCAAACTCATCAACAAAGACATTAGTACTTTCAATCATTTTATTTGTAAACTTATTCAGGCATTGATATGCTTTACTTTTAGTGGAATATCCCAAAAATATCCCTTCATCTCCTTTTGAATCAAATTTACCATTTCTCTCATCCTTCAGAATAAAGCATTTACTTCCAAAGATCCTAAAATAACTTACAATAGGTTTGTGTCCAAACCACAATTCATAAGGTGTCCGGTTGGTGTCCTTCTTCAGTTGTACTTGGTTAAGAACATATACAGTTGTACTAACAACTTCTCTCCAATATGTCTGAGGAACATTCTTTTGTAGCATCAGTGTTCTAGCATAGTCAATTATTGACCTATTCCTTCTTTTAGCAATGCCATTTTGTTGAGGTGTCCTCGGTGAAAAAATCTGTCTTTTAATACCATGCTCATTACAGAAATTAGTAAATTCATCAGAGATAAATTCACCTCCTCTATCAGATCTTAAGCATTTCAATTCTTTACTAGTCTCTTTTTCTACCTTAGCTTTATACCATTTGAACATTTTAAAAGCTTCATATTTTTCTTTCAAGAACATAACAGTCATTAGTCTAGTATAGTCATCAATAAAAAGAATAAAGTATCTATCACCATAATAACTCTGAGTTCTCATAGGACCACATAGATCAGTATGAACCAACTCAAGTATCTTCTTTATTGAGTAGTCTTTTCTTTTGAAACTAGGCTTAGTCATCTTACCTTTCTAACATTCATGGCACATAACATGATCAGGTTTTGACAAGTTAGGCAAACTTCTAACTCTTCTCTTTTTTCTAATCTTGATCATGTTATCAAAATTTACATGACATAACCTTTTGTGCCACAACCATGCATCTTCATCCTTCATTATCAAACAAGAAGACTTATCAATATCAAGATAAAATAGATTACCTTTGGATTGTGTACTAGTTCCAACAAGTCTTCCTCCATCATCATAAATCTTTACCTTTTTTTCCTCAAAAGTAAGTCGGTGGCCTGAATTATTCAGTTGTGCCACACTTAACAAATTATAGTTCAATCCATCTACCCAATATGCATTTTCACATTTTATCCTATCATTAATCATCAGTGAACCATTACCTCTTACCATATAGGGTGCATCATTGCCCATTCTCACAGATCCTCCATTGTATTCTTCAAGTTGATCAAATTTCTCTTCATCACCTGTCATATGATGTGTACAGCCACTATCTATGATCCATGTATCATTTCTATTTACCTTAGAGATCTGTGTTGTTTCTTCATGTTTCTCTTCTTCCTCTGAGTCATCTTTCATAGCAAGAAATACAACTTCTACATCATCATCAGAATCAAATTCAAATTCAATATCTTTGGCTATGTAACATACCTTTTTTCCTTTATCATAATTGTCTTGGTTGTCTCTATTGTTGTCTCGATAGCCTCTGTTGATTCTTCACCCATAGCTTCCTTCAGATCGGTCTCAAGATCTATCATCATCTTTCTTATGTGGACATCTAGTAGTGATGTGGCCAACTTCTTTACAATTAAATCATGCCAAAGGTAGCTTACCTCTATACCTTCCTTTACCTTTGGGTAATCTTTTGGCCATAAGAGCTTCAAGCTCATCAAGCTCATCATTGGTATTGCTATCATTATCATCATTCTTATTCTTCCTACTAGACTTACCAATATTCAAAGAAGACATGAAAGTGGATTCCACAGAAGGAACAACACTGTTATCAAAGTTATTCAATTCAAAGGTTGTAAGCTTACCAATCAGAGTGTCAAGAGTAAGGTTGGATGTTGCCCTTGTTTCATGAATTGCAGAGATCCCGATTGTATAAATTGGCAGTAAAGTTCTGAGAATCTTGCTTATCACTGTTTCATCATCAATAACTCCATCAAATGCTCTAATAGAAAGTACTACCTCTTTCAATCTATTTGAGTACTGCACAATGTTCTCAACTTCCTTCGTCTTCATATCATCAAATCTACCTCTTAGGCTTTCAGCTCGGGCTCTTTTAACATTCAAATCTCCACTATATATTAGAGTAAGTTTGTCCCACATCTTCTTAGCAGTATCACAACCCTTGATGTCTTCAAATTTGGCATCGGTATAGGTAGCAACAAGTTCCATCATAGTAATATTGTGTTCATGCCTATCTCTCAGTTGGTCAAGGGTCAAGGGACCAGTGGTCGGTTGTAAGTAGCCATTCTCCATCAGTTCTAGTGTAGAATTCCCAATTCCAAATATGTACAACTTCATCTGGCTTTTCCATACTGCAAAGTTCTCTTTGTTCAGTCTTGGCACTTCCCTCTTATACATCTTGAGACCTTTGTGCTTAAGTCCTTAAAACTCTATTCTAAGCAACCACAGCTCTGATACCAATTGTTAGAATAATTGAGAGGGGGGGTGAATCAGTTAATCATTGTCCCATATCAAAATGTATAATCAAAATAATTACTTCAACTTCTGCTACTCGGTAAACATGAAATACTTTCACTGTCTATGCTTTTACCTATTATTAGTATAAAACATATAGTAGTTACCAATCAAATCTAACATGTAATATGAAAAGTATGATAACAAATAAATATCACAATCAGCACATAAAACAAGACATTTAACGTGGAAACCCTGTGAATGGAAAAACCACCTGGGACCAGCAACCCAAACATATTCACTCTTCTGAAGTGAGGTTAGTGAAGACCCAACCTGTTAAAGGTTTACAAACACATTGTTAGGTGTGACCTTGTTAGAGGATTTTAGACCAATAGTTATCGTCCAACCAACATTCACTATGGGGTTGATAGGATAACAATGTTCATTCTATGAATGATACATAATAAGACTTTCTTAGTCCACTCGGTTAAGAGATTTGACTATGTACAATGGTTAAATATGTAACAATATGTGATCTAATCTATTACAACTTCTATTGTAGATTACAGATCAATATTTAGCTCATACAAATCTTTTTGATCAATGTAACACTTCTATTTCAATAATATATCAACTTACTGTCCATTGGTAATTACTCTCTGTCGCTCGATAATTGCTCTGCAGTTCGGTTCTTACTAACTAGTATGATCAGAATGCATGAAAACTTGTTCATGTGATAATTCTGCAGTATCTTCTTCTTCTAGCTCTTTTATTATGAAATCTCCAGTCTCTTATATAGACATGTAAACCGTTTTCTTCTTGTCCATCATATTTTGCCACTTAAACTTATCCATTGATTTCTCCACTTTAACCTTCCTCGGCTGATGTATCCATAACATATTTCAATTTGCTCCATTAGATCTTTCTAGAATTATGTTAGCCATTGATCTTCATAACAAACATTATCTGTTACCTCAATTTTATAAACTTTCCAGCTCATCAATCTTATCGGCTAAACTGATCATTTAATTCTTTTTTGTTTTTCTCAATTAATAAAGAAATGTGTCGGTGAACACAAGCTTAGTTAATACTGTGCTTAGTATACACTACACTCTGTCGATGTATACTAAAATGCTTCATTTACCGACAACACTGCTTTGTGTCTTTAGGCTCTTTTCTTCATCATAGATGAATGCAACATAATAAAGTCAATACCATAAGGTCATAGACTCATCAACAAGTTACTCAATGTGTTCCTTATTCTCATCTGTCATATACATCTTCCTCATGTAGATATTTTATGTTCTTCATCTCTTTCACTCCTGTCTTCAGATGTTTCAATATAGTAACTTAGAATATAAGTATTGTCAAACTAGTTGACATCAATGACAACATAATATTGATTTAATCATATTACATATCTAATCAACAACTCCTCATTGATCTTATAATCACAGATTCTTTAATTAGGTTCTAAATCAGTTGTAGTTCATCACAAGTGATATATGATCTTGGAAAATACGTGAAGTAAGAAGTGATATTTGTTCAATATATCAAACAATAGTATCAACAAGTAAAATATTGTAAAGTCTCGTATTTATATATTTTTGTGTCTTGAATCCTTTGTAGGTGGTTGTCATAAAAAATTCATAAAGAAGATATAAAATATTGGAAGAAAATAATTTGTTGACTAATGTGTGAAATGAAAAAGTGTTTACCTTCAACTTTTGTTAATGCACAAGAACACTACCTCATGCACCAAGTTGAGGAGATTGAATTTTGTGGACCTATACATGCTAGGTCAATGTGGATGGTTAAGAGAAACTTGAAATTTTTTAAGGGTTTGGTATGACAAAGAGCACGTCATTAGGGTTTTATGGTTGAGGGATATATGGTATACGATATGATGGTGTAAGTTACTCAATATATTCCTTATCTTGCAACAAAGACTCATATAGATTGCATTTGGGATCTCAACTCTATTAAAAAATTTGAAGGGGAGTACTTGGTGGGAAACAGTAGATTTAGAAAACTGAAAGGTAATAAATTATGAGATGTTATTGTAGTTAATAAATTCTTAATCTTAAAAAAAAATCTATTGTAAGTCATCTATTTACTTTTGTCCAGTTGCTAAAGAGTGGGATGCAATACATTTGTTTATTGCAAACAATCAATATTGGATGATGGATCTATTTCTTTATTGGTTATACAAGCTCATAGTAATGGAGATTCCAATGTTATAGAAAAGGAAAATAGATTTAGCATATGGTTTAAGAGATCACCAAGTACTTATAAATTTATTAATTAATCAAATGTATGTTTTTCAACTCGTGATGCAATAATTTATACATGTTTCACATTATTGTAGGTGAAACACCACAAGACTATGTTATGCAATGGTTATAAATTTTGCATCAAAAAGTTGGATGACATGAAGAGAAATTAAGATTCTGGGATAACTGAAGTCTTCCAGGTGACTAATATCTCATCTAGAAGTGACTTACATCCTCGAGAATCATAAAATTGATACTATGGTATTTTGGTTGATATACTTGACTATGACTTTAATTCCTTCAAATTAGTTCTCTTTTCCATGAAATGGTAGAGACTATGACTCAATCAAAATGATCCTAATATAATTGTTATTGAACATGGCAATGTATTTCCAATGATTAATACAAGGCTGTTTGAGCTAATTGGGGAAGAGCCCTATGTTCTTCCAAGCCAATGTGAGCAGGTATTTTACTCAAAGGTTACACATAAACCAGGTTGGTCATTTGTTGTTAGAAATGATCCAAGAGGAAGGTCGATAAAGTATAATACGATGAAAGAAGAAGATACCAAATAAGAGGAAAAAGTGGAAGATGATGTAGATGATGATCACAATCAAGAGTTTGTCGAAGAAGAATATGAAGAAGAAGACGATGAAGATGATGATGCTAGTGATGATGATGATGATGAGGAGGAGGATGATGATGATGATGCTAATGATAATGATGACGATGATAGTGGTGGTGATGATGTCATCGATAATGATGATCTTGATGATGAGATGGATTAAGAAGAATATCAATGGCATGAATGAAATGTACAATTATGCTAGATGTTTGGCATGTTTGAACAATTTTTTTAGGTTGAAATCTATACTTTTTCCACTAATATTCTTAGGGTTTTGTTAGGGTCAGTTAGAGTCACCATATAAAAAAAAGTGTCCTTGACCCTTTCATTGTTTGTTCCTTTAAAGTGTAGTCCGACATTTTTCCTCTGTCAGTCTTTTGTCAACAATTCTCTAAGTCTACCTAGCCTTTAAATTATCAAGATATAGCCTCTGAGATCATTTAGGTCAGAGTTGGCTTTCCTCTATTAAGTTTTTCCCAAGACCTATGCTTCTAATGAACCACTTTGAACCTCTTTGAACTCTGATTCAAAGTAGTTCAAAGTAGTTCAATCAAAGATTATTTTTCTAATGATTGGATAATGCAGGTGGGGCCCTACTCTACATCATCATTTGGCAGTGAACCACTTCAAACTAGTTTGAACCTAGGTTCGAAGTAGTTTAAAGGAGTTCAAGAGGAAATGGTGGATAAATCAAGGAGTAATGTGACAGCTTAAGAGGTAGACAATGTAAGTAGGAGGTGAAGTTATTGTTGAGTTCTGAGTACAGATAGTTTTGAAAAGATAGAAGCCATGGGTAAATCCAAAGTGGAGATTTGAATTGCGGTAAAAGGAATCCTAAACACAAGTGAGGGGTATCACTTAAAGGAAGTTAATGATATTTTTAAAGGATGTGGATTTCAATGGCACTTGGTTGTCAAATCATCATTTCTCACCTCACTCTAATAAATGCTATCATATAATGCCCCTTAAGTCGACCCTTTATGGTATGATTTCCCAAAATATAAGTATTCTTGTAAGCTTCCTTCTTTCTTTTATGAAATTGTGGAGTCTCGGCTGCGGAAGAGGGAAATCATTTTCTTAAGTCTGTGGAATATAGGTAGCCACTGAAAGCTCTCTTTAATTTCTTATTCTTGTTTGATAATATTTTTCCAAGGAGGGGGTTGCTTTTTGTTTATTTTTTAGTAGAAAAGATGATGTCTAGTATGCACTTCTTTGGAAACCTTACGAACATGGGATGTTGTGCTCCTATAATCATGGATGCAAACTTGTTAGGGGTTGAGGTAGAAATGATGGTGGGTCATCTCACAGAGCATGTGGTGGAGGATTATAGTCTCGAGTTTTTGTCAAGTGGGTTGTTGTAAGCTATAGCTTTCCCTTTGTCAGTAGTGAGTCCAGAGTTAATTCAACAATGCAATCAATAGGTATGATGTTAAGTCTAAATGTATAGTTAATGTTGGAGGTCTGACCCTTTTTTCTGTCACCCAAGAAACTATTGTCTATTTTCAAGATTTTGGATGAAGCCTTTGCTAGTTTTACCCCCACCAAGTCACTCGCCCAGTTCTAGGAAAATATTGATAAAAATTGCAGTCACATGGCCCAAAAATGGACCAAGAGTTTTTATAGGGGAGGATCTCGATTACCGAAAGTCTTAACCAAGGTCCATATGAATCCGCATGTTCATGATATAATGGTTTTGCTTCATTGAGTGAATGGTTTTGAGCAAGTTCTCCTTTTTGAAGAATGGATGTACCACTTCATAGAAATAGTTTTGGAGGGAAGACAACATCTTGACTAGGCAAAAATTATTGCTAGCTCTTTGAGAGATCAGCTCAAATAGGCTCAAATAATAAAAAAGGAATTCTTCATGTCCTCTTATTTAATATATTGTCTTTTATGCACTCAAGACCTGGGAGCTATTCCACATGAACCATAGAATGAGGACCTGAACATTTATGAATATTGTCCCTTATTAAGGAAAGATAAGGTCCTAGAAGACTATAAAAGAGTTCATGATGTTTTCTTTGGAAAATTGTGTCAACAGCTAGTGGGAACTCCAAACTAGAGAATATCATTGGAAGCTCAGAAGTTAGTTCAAACTTATGGGAGTTTTTATATTCAATTTCCATGTTTTACCTATATCCAGATAGAAGGTTTTGATGAAGAACCCCTCAAGCTTCCTAGATTTCCTTTTGACTATTTCATATTGGATGAAGTTTACAAACAACTTTTCACAATGATTAAAAATAGTTTACTAGAGAAAAAATGGGCTTCCATGTTTTTGATTAAGTTGGGAACCTTGTTGGTCTGCAATAATATGATCAATGCCTCGATATTAGGTAGTAATATGGTAAGCTTTCACATGTAGATCTACAACCTGAGAAAAGGTTTTGATAATAAAGTTTTTGCTAGACAAGTTCTGAGCTTAAAAAATTACCCATCACCAAGTTCACACATTGAGGATCTATGGGAAGATCTAGGAGATGAAAAAGCAGTCAAAAAAAGGGACCACTCTAGACTTCTAATTCTGCAAATCGGGCTACTATAGTTAGAATTTGACACAAACGGAATAGATGAGGATGTCTCTGAAATCAAAGGTTCAGAAGGTGATATTTCAGGAATAGAAAGTTCCCTGGATATAGAATGGACAAGGGAAGAAGAGGACAATCTAAAGCTAGGAGCCAGAACCATTTATTGGGTCATAGAAGCCTAGCTAGAAAAGAAAAGATAGGAGAAAACAAAGAGCCCCCCTCCTAAGAAACGTAATGCAGACTCTACTTCAATGGATGTGAATCATGCTTTACCTAATCTATCTCCTTTGATTACTAATGCAGGTAGAATCTCATCTTCTAATAAAAAATAAATGCCTGGTGGACATCCTACTGCACCTTGAATGAGGCCCAGAACTATATCAAAAATCTATTCACACATGGCATCTCTGGGGTCTGATTACATTGACATTGAGATTAATGATGAGGAGATTTCATTTCCACCTGAATAATAGGAGAAGAATCAAGGAATATCTTCCAATAATCCTGAAGTTCTCCAAGCTGATGTTACTCCCTCTAATGCACCTGAAAATCGAATGGTTACCAGTTCAATACCTCTATGGATGATCGATTCATTGAACAAGACGTGAAGTTTCAAACCTATCTCATTGTCAGTAAAGGAGGTCATCACCAAATATGCAGTCCGCACTCCTAAAGCAAAGAAGATGAAGAGCAACGCAAGGTTGTCTATTGATCCCTCCAACGAGAAAGTAATTGTAGAGATTTATACCTTTAAGCCTAAGGAAGGATTCTAGGAACCTGAAACAAAAGACTTTGAGGTTACCAAGATGGAGTTTGGGGTACTAACTAGAGACTCCAGGGATCACCTCTTCAAATTCTTGGCTGATCATATGCTTGGGAAATCACATAAAGAAGGAAGGGAAAAACATGAACTAAAGCAATTGGTGATTACTATGGCTGAATTCATTACTTCTCTTAGTGACGTTAGAGCATTACCACTAGCCTAGTCCCCATAGGACTTTGATCTAAATTTAGCCGAAATTAAAAAGTTAGTGAAACAAATGCAGCAGGGTAAGGTTTTAAAGGAGGTTATGAAGACCTGGGTTGATGGTATAATCAATGAAGGAAGCACCTTCATTCAAGAATTTGTATCTACCTGTATGGATGGGGAAGAGTTGCTTGGTGAAATACAAACTCTCATCCTTGCCTGGAAGTTAGAGGAAGAGAAGTGTGTGGCTATTTGCACTCAGGTTCAGGAGATAGAAATATATGGAGTAGCTCAATTCTTAGCAAAGAACCCCATGAAGTTAGTTGACCCCTACATGTTGTTTATTTTAAAATAGAATCTTGGCTGGAAAGGATCACTATTTAAAGATGCAATTTCACAGGTTCGGGCAATGGAGAAGGAAATTAAGGGCATGCACGCTAATGCACTGAAGGATATTAAGATAGTAAACCCTTCATGCATTCTACAAATCGATGATGGAAGTCAAGATGTTGATGCCATGATTAAGGTCTTCATGGATACCATGAGCACCCTGAAAGAAAATGAAGGACCAATAGTTCAAGATTTCACAAAGATAGCTAATGTGGAATCTATGTTACTTTTGAATAGGGGACAGCCACCCAAGTAGTTACAGAGAATTCGGGAGAAAAAATGGGAGAAGAACGTGTGTCGAGAAAAGCTAATTGGTTTAAAGAGTTTACACTCGCACCCAGCTCAGGAATTAGTTAACACGTTCAGAACCTAGAAGTTGGTACAAACTGCCACATCAGAGGATCAATGAAGAAAGATGGCATATTTCTTGGCATCTTTTTAGCTTTTTTGGTTTAAGGGCATTTGTCATAAAAACTTTGGTCTTAGTGTGTAACTGATTTTTAATTGTTTATGCTGTGTATTCGAGAGGCCGGGTTTTTCTTGAGGCTTTCTCGGATCTCAAACTATAAATACTAGGGCATTAAACTTTGAAGGGTTAGAAATTTCTAATAGAATAGTAGTTTAGATAACTTTAAATTTATTTTGGTTAAGTAATGAGAATTGACCGGAAGGAAGAGTAATTGGCTTTTTTTTTGTTTTTGACTTTGATCGAATCTAGTATAAATATAAAGTGAAAATTTTGGTTTGAATCTTCGAGTTGAAACCTGTGGTATATTGATTTCTTTGTGGATTGGTATGTCTTATTCTTAGCACGAATTATTTATACATTTCCATTATTGAACTTTCCAGATATTTCTCTTCCTTAGCTTTCTCTTGTAGTTCATTTTTCTTGAAAATCAAAGGAACTTTTCTTTCCTCTAGTTTTATTTAGCATCTTCATATATTCAAAAATACCTCGATACCAAGGAGTATCTGAGTGATCCTTCCACACTTTTTGGTTAAAAGTGTATGTATTTATTTTTATGTTCAAAATTCATTGAATATTTTAAGAAGGGAGCTGAACCTTGAAAAATTCAGAGGGAAGCAATCTTTCATGTTTACCCAGCTATTGTTGGATTATTTATCTTTGAAGGCATAGAGTACTTGTAAAAATTCATTTGGAAAAGGAGACAAATCTGTTCACCAACAGGTTTCATATTAATGGTGTCATGCCCAAAAGTTGAGCAAAACACAACTACAAAAATTTTCTAAAACCTTACCAAGCAACTACAAACCATCATACTAAAGCAGCAAAGGAGAGAACACTATTGGGCATCAAACCCTATGTGCACGTAAAATGGTGCAGAGATTAAAAAAAATAGACAATTGAAATTAAAAGAGAATCTTACTATAGTTCAAAGGTCAACAAAAGGGTTGACCAAGTTTGACCAAAAGTCAAACTTCATCAAACAACTCTAAAATGAGCTACAAGGTTGCCTTTAAGTTACTAGCTTTGACTGACATGCAAATCAAGATAGTTGACTAAAAAGTCAACTAGAGTTGACCAAATGTCAACTAGAGTTGACCAAAAGTCAACCATCACTGAAATATGCACAACTAAGCTAAAAGGGTACAAAAATGCAACTTGAAATACTTGGGCATGCATTTTGAGGCATTTGACCAAGGTTTGACTAAGAGTTGACCAAAAAGTCAACTGTGCCCAAACATGTCTGACAAGGTTCTACAAGGGTTAAAATACATCAGGGAAGAGTTTGTGCATGCAAACCAAGGTTATGTCGAAGGTTTGACTAATGTTGACCGATAGTCAACCATGCACGATATTTGGTCATCAAGTCAAATAAGGTCATTAAGACCCTAGACGAGACCAAAAAAAAGATGATAAGAAAAATAAAATAAAAAAATTAGATAATATATCCAATAAACTAATAAATCATCTCTTAATAAAATTTAATCTATTCTATTTAAAATGATTAAACATTACAAATGAAATATCTAAAAGATATTTTCCCTTCTAATTTACTTAAGTAAATATTCCCAACTTATTATTACATTAAAGATCATGTTTTAAATAAATTGATATATTCATCACTAAAATAAGTCTATTATCAATTTAGAAAATATAATGAATATACATATAAATCTAAAATAAATAAATAAAGAAAATAGATACAACTTATTTAAATTCTAGCATTGATTTATGTTCAATATTATAAATTATCAACTATATTTTTTAATATAAAATCTAAATAGATAATTACCATGAAACAACAAAACTAATTAAAAAATATCTAAAAGATAAAAATAATAATAATACTACAATGAGAAAAATTAACTCACTTATTAAAATATAAACATCACAGCATTAATAATTTAATAACTAACTAAACACTTTGATTTGAATAAAAGAAAGAATTTAATAACATAAAGAAACCATTTATTTATTTAATATATACAAACTAAAAATAAATAAAACTAAACTAACTAATTTGAATTCTAAAAAAAATGCTATTAATATTCTAAAACAAAACAATATGTAATAAAGTAAAAAAAAAAGAAAAAAAGCTTAAATAATTCTTTAAAAGCCTGCGCGCGCATGGAGCCAAGGGAGGGAAGTGGAGGCTGCTCCCAAAACCCCTAAATAAAAGGTTTTAAATTAAATTTTCTTTTTATACAGTGCATACGTCTCCAAGACTACTGCGAAACCTTCTTTTTAACAGATAAATATATAATCTTATATCTGGTAAAGAAAATTATAAGTACTGGTTTATTAAACAGCCAACATGTATATATATATATATATATATATATATATATATATATATATATATATATATATATATATATATATATATATATATATATACTTTTAAATTAACAAAAAGGCAACATATGAAATAAAATTATTGCTGGTGAAATTTTCAAAAGCCTGAATATCGAAACAGTGGATAGTAGGAATATTTTTTTTAAAATTTTAAATACATCATTGGATTCCATGATACAAGCTAAACAATATGTATGAAACAAATAAACTTTAAAGCCTTTAACGGAATATACTAGAAATCTCGTGCTCAAATCTTTCATTATGATGATTTCTCATTGATTATTTTCTAAAGTTCAAATAACTCGTTTATTGAAATTGAATGAATACTACAAACCCTTATATTGTCATAATTACAAATTTACATATCTAATGTATAAAATTTCAAGAAATCCTTAAATCTATTTTTTTTTAAAAATATACATGAATTGTGAAATTTCATCAAGTATTCAAAATTGGAATTTTCTCTAAGTCCTTAAATCCAACAAGCCCCGCGTCTCACTAGGTACCTGTAAACGCGAGGTTGACCAGAGAGGCTCACCTCCCAACCTAGGCCTTTTCAAGGCCACCCCCCGAGCTGGGAGATCCAATATGAAATGAGGTACAAACAGATAACCATAGCAAGAAGGAAATAAGCAAGACACAAAGACAGTAAAGTGATATTCCCAACTGGGTTTTACAAGGGGAAGGCCTCCAAGAGACCTTCCTGAAAATGGGGTAGAGGTGGACTACCTAGTTAAAAGTGTGTGTATTTATTTTTATGTTCAAAATTCATTTGAATATTTTAAGAAGGGAACTGAACCTTGAAAAATTCAGAGGGAAGCAATCTTTCATGCTTACCCATCTATTGTTGGATTATTTGTCTTTGAAGGCATAGAGTACTTGTAAAAATTCATTTGGAAAAGGAGACAAATCTGTTCACCAACAGGTTTCATATTAATGACATTTTTGGTTTTAGCGTGAATATCTAACTACTCTTATTCACCTTATTTTATATGTCCTACTTATATCTTTGATCTTTTGTTAGGAGAAATTTCATTCTAAAAGAGTGTATTTAATCTCTATATGCTCAAACAACCTCACTAGTTAAGACTGTTCTCATTTCTAGTGGGCATGACAAGAATTAAATCACTTGAAAGACACTAGTATTTAGACATGCACAAATTAGTGACATGATTAAGAATTTACCTTTCTTTATCATTTTTTTGGGTTTTTTTTATCAATACATTTAATCTAAATACTATCTTATGAGATTTTCTTGTGATAATTTTATATTTCCTTGCACATCAATGATGTTAAATCACAAGGGATTCTCTTTGTTCCCTGCAATAGAGTGAGTTAATTTTGAAAGTGTAAATATATAATTTTAACAATGTATAATGTCCTTCACAAGATGTAATAAAAACACTAGCAAGACATGAGAACTGTTTGACGAAATGCCACAATAGTGGTGTCTCATGCAATGTTGAGATGTACAGTTATATGCAATGCTGAGATATTCAAAATATTGTAAGATAAATAGGTAATTTTAACAATGTATAATATCCTTCACAAGATATAATAAAAACTATAGAGTGAACTATGTTTGTCATATTATATTTGTTTTATTATATAACTATTATCTTTTGTCAAGTATCCCACACCGTCTCATGGATTGTCAAGTATAAGTCAATACATCCCATAGAGATTAATGTCGTTTACCATTTTTAAAATATCTCTCGCATTACATGGATTGTCAAGTATAAGTCAATACACCCCATCCTGTTAGAGAGAGGATATATCCCATAGCACCATCTTCATTACATGGTTTGGGCCTATTTTCCATGGATGACATAAAGGTCTCTTACAACAAAGTTTTTGAATTGATGGAGTATGTCATACCTTGTTATGATTACAGTAGTTGGATGTGGATTGTTAAATATAAAAAGTATGTGTAGGTATGCACTCGCGGCAAATTATATATAACAAAAAGTTAGTGAAAAAAGTAAAATAGTAGCTATATGCGTTGATGGAAGGCTAAAAGCATCAGGGAATATTACAGGTTTTATAAATAATACATGACCTACATCAAATAAGAAGCAACCCAATTACATCTTTGAGGTGTGCAAGGGAAATCGCACACTTGTATGTGTGATCAAATCAATACATGGAGATGAAGAGTTGCTTATAGATTACAATTTAAATCGCATAGATACAAAAAAACCCATGACTATCATGGATGAGGTGGTACGCATTCTAATAATTGTCTATTATTTAATGTAACATAGAATAAGAACACATGTGTTTTAACATGTCTCAATGATTTTTTTTTAAGATACAGGGCTATAGTATAGATCAATAGCCACACGATACGCACAACGATGATGGTTCTCATGGAAATTCTTCTTCCCGACAAGTAAAACTCATTGTTTTTGTATAAATGCACATACAAGAAAAATGTTAATACGTAATTTTTGTTATGTTTTATTCTAATCTACTATTTTGGATTACTTTTAAATAAGGTGCTAATAATATTGTTCTCACAAATGAGTATTGATTAGAAAAAGAGAAAGGAACAAGTAGTCCACGAGGACCTGCAAGATGAGAAAGATCCATTCAATGTTGATTTTTCATTAGACATTGATCTTGTGGTTGCACTACAAAAGGTCCTTTGTACAATATCAAGAGATTTAGCTCGATTGGAAGATATTCAACCTCAGACTCCTCAAATAAAGATGAGAGAGGATGTGTTGATTAACCGTGTTTAGACATATACAGTAAGTATTAATGTAGTTTTTAATTATAAAAAAAGTTCAAGAATTATTTTTTTAGTATACTCTTTTATTTATGTCATTAACTAAAATACATGTGTTATTTTTACAGATGATGCAAAAAACATTAAAGGGCGATGCCTCAGATGTAGATACTTCAGTGGTTCAAGTACATCACATGTTCTATCCTCCACTTGTGTTTTTCTCAAACAATTTTTTTTAATATCTCTAAAAATCTTGTCCATGGTTGTCCATATATTTTATGCTCTAAGAATCTTATTTTTCAGCACCTACTTTTGATCCTATGTTGAGTACGCCACCTACTACGAGGATCAGAACCAAAGAGGTATTATCGTCTACAATGTTGGAAATACGTAGCATGGCCAAAGATGCAATGACAACGACTATTGGTAAGTAGATTCCTCTTTTTTCTCTCTCATTTATCATGTGTTTATTTCACTTGAACTATGTTAGAAAGTAAAGTCCACCAAGATAACTAAGAGGGGGGATGAATCATTTATCAGATAGATAAATTTTTTATTACTTTTAATAGATTTCAACCATGTAAGCAATGTAATTAACAACCATAGAAAGATATGCATACACAACAACACAATAACACAAGAAATGTTAACTAGGGAACCTCTTGATCAAAGAGTAAACTCTAGTGAGAATGATTCCAAAAAAAGATGCACTAATAAGAAAGTTCCTTGTGAGAGGATGGACTTGGTTAGGAGCCTTATAAAATAAATTCAGTACATAAGAATCCTTGTTAAAAGATTCTAACCCAGTTAGGAGTTATGGAAGACAGAAGGACCCACTATCCAAATAGCTTCAAGGGAAAGATCATTGAACACACTATCCAATTGATCTCTATATTACTCAACAGAATAATACCAAAAGATTACTGATCTCAACAACTTATCACTTCTCCTCTGACTATGCCAGACCACACCAAGTGCTTCATTAGATCTCAATACCAAATCTTTGTAATTCACATATCCTCTTACAACAAGTATTGCTCAGATCCACAATCCACTTTCATATAATACTAAAAATTATTACATTACAATAAGGAAAATATTCCTTCCTTTCTACCACACTCAAATAATTATAAATAAGTCATCATAACAATTACAAAATAAAATATTCCACACGTTACACAATATTTCACAATTACATAAAAATGTTGGCTTCTAATTAAGATAATTCTTCACTCATGCGACCTCTAACCTTGTTTTCACATCCATGTCACAATAATCATGTCTTCATCATTTGTGCAACCTCACATGCTCATATTCTATCTTGATTAGGAGATATCATTTGATTTTCACAAACTGCTTCTCAGGAACACTGCCTGAATACTACTTCCACTGAATTACAGATAAATATCATGAATAGATGAATTTGTGTATGCACTCTTAACCACGATCTTAGGAAATATCATAGATTGAGTCCTCAAGTCTTCATAGAATTATCTTCAATATCTCATGTGCGCTAATACAAACAATGTTTGCTTCTCTACTAATTTTTAGTAGATCATTGTGTTGACATCAATGACAATCATAGTCATGAATGCAACAATAACTACTACAGAATGGTTGTGAATAATCCCCCATAGGATATATTCAGCATTCATTCCTAACAATCTCCCCCATTGGCATTGATGGAAACATAGATGAAAAGCATCCAAGTTCCATGAATACCAACACTACAAAAATGCTGCTCTAAAATATTTTCAAGTCCTCTTCATCAATCAAATCTTGCTTCATTTTCCTGCTCAATTCGTTTAGTTTTCCATTTTATATTGCTTCTATCCTTCTCCCTCAAATTCTCTTCAATAGATGGTTTTTCATGTATCCTTCTCCCCCATTGACATCAATTACAAATGCTACATCACTATGTCAACAACAACTTTAATATCAAAAGACACTTTTCAGAAAATACATTCACTAGAGTCCTCATGAATCAGCTTAGAAACATATACTCCCCCATAGAGAATGTACCAACATCTAGTCCAGAAAAAGGTAAGGCTCATATACCACTGGACTGATGCAAGAATCTACATCACTCCTCAAAAGTAGGTTGGGGCATAACCCCAAGCATATCTCTCAGATACTCAAATGTATCTTTAGGAAAAGGTTTTGTAAATATATCTATAATATTCTCTTTTGTACCTAAGTACTCAAGTCTTGCTTCTTTTTTTGTAACTATCTCTCTCACTACATGATACTTTATTTCTATATGCTTTGTCTAAGAATGTAGTACAAGATTCTTAGACATACTAACTGTACTGGTGTTATCACAGTATATAACAACAGGCTCATAAAATTTTATTCCGATATCCTTCAACATGTGTTCCATCCATATTATCTAGTTACAATTGTTTTTTGTTGCCACATATTCTGCTTATGTTGTGCTTTGTGAAAAGCAATTTTATTTATTTCTTAGCCAAGAGACCAATCTTCCTCCAAGGAAAAATGCTCCACCACTTGTACTTTTTTTGTCATCAATACTGCCTCCCCAATCTGCATCTCTATATGCACATAGGGAAAATTCATCATATTTTTCATACCACAATCCATATTCACATGTACCTCTTAGGTACCTCAATATCATTTTTACTGCTGCATAATGTGATTCTCTAGGATCAGCTTGAAATATTGCAACAATTCCAACCACATGTGATATGTCTGGTCTTCTATGAGTTAAATATTGCAATCCTCCAATCATAGATCTATACTTCTTCTATTCAACTACAGGAGTCTCATCTATGCTAGATAACTTGTGTTGAGTTACCATAGGTGTTTCAACTCGCTTACAGTTATCCATTCCAAATCTCTTCAATAAGTCATTCAAGTACTTTGTTTGACATAAGAAGATACCATCACTATTTTGTGTAATATGTAATCCTAAAAAATATTTCATCTCACCAATCATACTCATTTCAAATTTGGCCTTCATTTCATCTACAAATTTATCACTGGCTTCATATTCTCCTCCACAAATAATATCATCAACAAAAATAACTACAATCAACAAACCATTTTAAATTTCTTTCATATACAAGTTATTGTCTACTGTGCCTTTAGTAAATCCTAATTTTATCAAATACTTATCCAATCTTGCATACCAAGTTCTAGGTGCTTGTTGAAGTCCATATAAATCTTTGTTCAATTTACATACCATTTCTCCTTCATGAGTTAAGTGAAAACCTCCAGGCTGCTCAATGTAAACTTCTTCTAACTATCCATTAAAAAATGGTGACTTCACATCCATCTGATATACTTTAAATTTATTATAGGCTGCATAAGCCAAAAACATTCTTACTACTTCAATTCTTGATACAGGTAAAAAAGTTTCTTCATAGTCAATTCCTTCTTGCTGTGAGTATACTTTACATACCAATCTTTCTTTATTCCTTACAACTTCTCCTTGTTCATTCATCTTGTTCTTGAATACCCATTTAGTTCCTATAACATTCTTATCTTTAGTTCTAGGGACCAACTCCCAAGTCTTGTTCTTTTCAATTTGATCTAGTTCTTCCTTCATAGCTTTAATCCAATTTTCATCTTCATAGGTTTCACTGGTAGATTTAGGTTCAATTTAAGAAATTAAACACAATTGTTCTTGTACCTTATTCGGTGTCAAAACTCCTCTGTCTATGCTTCCAATAATCTTCTCAACATGATGATTTCTTGTTAGATTCCTATTAGGTGTCAATGTCTCAGTTCTTGCTTCATCTATAGGTTCTTCTATGATTTTCTCAATGTATCTTCCATTCTATAAATCATTGTCAGTTTCATAGAATAATTCAACATTTTCTAGATTAATTCTAGGATGAGTTCCTTCATCTGATTCATAACCAAGCATTCTTTCCTGAATTTTGAACTTTTCATCAACTTTAACATTTGTGCTCTCAACAATAGTTTTAGTTCTTTTATTGAAACATCTATAAGCTTTTCCTTTCAATGAATAACCAAGAAATATACCTTCATCACTTCTAGGGTCAAATTTTCCAATGTTGCCTGCAGACAAGCAACCCGGATTTACCCACCCTACTGCATAAAATGCTTGCCATGAATGCAAAAATGGTACCTCATAGGGACAAGACTTAACCCATGATGGCCTCCCAGGCCTTTCTCATCATCCTCCTTAACTACAAATGTCCTCCAGTCATTAATCTCCTTGAGCTACCTCACCACCATATCCCATTGAATCAAAAATTGGCAAAAACCCTTTGCAAACATATTCAAATTTGAATACCAATGGCTAGCTGGTCATTTTAAAACATGTCTGTTGATATTTCTTCCTTCTCAGAAAATGAGCGGCTCAGATTAACCTGGCAATAGTTTATAAAACCCTTGAACAGTCAAAAATCCATCTCGGCAAATTGGACCAATGAGAATCGAGCTTTTCTACATGTCAGCATATTTGGACCCACCTCGAGCCCTTCTTCCTTCAAGTCATTCAGCGACTACGTGACTGAAGACCGCCTCTAAGTCGTAGAATCCTTTCTTCCTCTACCAATTTATTTAGAGATTCAACAAACAAAGCATTTGCTGAATCACTAAGTTGTTTGGAGCACCACCAAACCATTTCACGAATGAGAGAACATGTGAAACTCATTGGGACCCGCCAAATACTCTATCAAATCTAGGCCCAGACTTGCCACTTGGTAATCTTTCATTCACTTTGGCTGCTTCAAAGGCACACACCTCAAAAAATCCCTCTAACATCGACCCATGAAAGATAAGATCCTAATCTAACAGTGGGCGCAAGATCTCAAAGCCCCAGAATATTCTTTACGCTCACACGCCCACCATAGATCTCTTTTAACCAAAACCCCCTCTGACACACTAGACCCATTGGAAATCTTTTTTAGCACCATGCAGACCAACTATATTTGAGCAAGTCAGCATACCTAATAGACAGACCCATGATCTACAGAAAGAACATCAGACAGTTGTCGCTAAACCGCTGACTTAAAAAGTGTGCATCTTATCCCAGTGGTGTAGCGACAATCATAAGATCCTACTGTACTTTAACCTTTCAAAAGGATCATGACCCACTCACATGTTCCAGTTCATCACTATGTGGACCAATTGGATGCGAGCATGTCAGAAAGAAAGGACCCACCGAATGAAGCTTTGACGACAAATCAAGATCGACGGTCGGCGCATGATCTGATGCTCTGACACAAACCTATGAGAACACACACCAGCCATAGATCTTGCTAACTAGGACCCTCAGTTATCTGAGACTGCCAAAATATTTAAGCGACCACATGACTGAAAGGAAGCTTACCGCCTGCTGAATCATTGACTGTTATGAACTTAACCGCCGAACTCTAGGCTATTACATGAACAAGGCATTCGCAGAATCACTGAATAAAAGATAACGCTACCAGAGAACTTAGGGATCACATGACTAAAGAGAAGCTAACATTCTCTAGGTTGCAGGATATTTTACGGTGATCGGGAAACAGTTAGCGATTATGAGAATCACTGTATTCGCTAAGTTGCGAGAAGAAAAGACAACCGCCAGAAAGAAAAGGAGAACTGGCTACTAGGCCAAAAGATTAAAGTGCACATGTCAAAAAGAGGACTTAAGTGGCTGAGATAAAGTAACAACAAATTAGAACAAAGGCTTAGGGTTTGCAGGGTTTTTTTTTGGCACAACGGCTAGTTTTTTAAACTTTTCAACTGCAGACCAGGGAGATAACAAATTTGTAGAGGCCAAAGAACAAGAAATAAATCCATGAAAATTTTAGGGATGGTAGACAAGATGAAAACAAAGGCTTGGGGATGATTTTCAGCCAAATTTGCATACACAGGGAAATTATGGTAATAGTCATCTCAATAGGATTCAACCGAAATACATTACCTTTGGTTCTTGATCCAGTTCCAATCAAATTACCATCCTTGTCTTTGATTACAAAAGTTTTTTCATTGAACCACACTTGATATCCCTTATCAACTAGCTATCCAACACTCAAAAGGTTATGTTTCAATCCATCCACAAAGTAAACATCATCAGTGTTAGTCTTTTCATTAAGAGTAATAGATCATATTCCTTTTATCAAACAAGGTGCATTTTCTCCAACTCTAATGATTCCTCCATCATAATTGTTAAACTTTATGAATTTGTTCATGTCTCCAGTCATATGATGTGAACAACCAATGTCTATAATCCAATAAGATTTCTTTTCTACTTGAGAAACTAAATATTTTCTTCCTTAACTTTTGTTTTAGGGTTTTCTTCTTTTATTGCTACAAATCCTATATCATCATTCTCATTATCACTTTCACTTAGAGATTTCTCCATACTAGCTTCAAATTCTTCATCATTAGCATAATAAAATTCTTTAGATCTTCTAGGTTTAAAGTTCTTTCTATACTTCTTTACTCTCTTAGGGAATTTAGATGCAAAATAACCACATTCTTGACAAGTACAACATTTAAAAAATTTCTTACCATCTAGTTCTCTTTTCACAAGCAAGGCAATTCCTTCTTCAATCTTCATGTCTTCTTCATTCCTAGATCTACTGCCACTAGTATAATCTCCGCTTACACTAATGCTTCTCTACAAAGTAGGGTGAATACTAAGTGCGCTAAATGTTGTCTCCATTCTAGGTAGATTTCCTAATTTTCTCAAGTTCATCTCTGCTGCTTCTAGTCTTCCAAGAAGGGTTTCTCTAGTGAAATTCTTAGTACAAGGTATATCTTGTTCAATCATCTGCATTGTCTACTTAAATGCAGGATTCAAGTCCTTAGAATTTTCCATATCACTTCATTCTCTATCTTGATTCCTTCACAAGATTTTATACCTACAATAATTTCTGACATTCTACCAATATAGCTTGTATTAGATTTATCTTCCATCATTCTTATATCTTCAAATGCACATATCCAATTATGTAGTCTGACTTTCTTTGCATGTTCATCACCTTAAAAAGTAGATTGTAAAGTTAACCAAATTTCATGAGATGTTTTTAGATATTTTACTTGACTGTACTCATTTTCTGGAAGGCCTGACAAGAGTTCTTCTTTGGCAATTATGTTACACATTAATAGATCTCTCTCCTCATTAGTACATTCTTTAATTTTGTCTTCATCAATAATAGTCTTCTTGTTCTTTTTAATTAACCAATATCATGGTCCTAAACAAAGCAAATGTGTCTTCATCTTTTCTTTGCAGCTGTCAAAGTTTACTCCATCAAACTTAGGGCTTTATTCATTGAAATGACTCACCATGGATCTCCTTAAGTTGTTAAACTTTTCCATCAAGGACCTACTACTCTGATACCAATTATTAGAAATTAAAGTCCACCAAGATAATTGAGAGGGGGGGTGAATCAGTTATCAGATAGATACAACTTTTATTACTTTTAATAGATTTCAACCATGTAAGAAATGTAATCAACAACCATATAAAGATATACATACACAACAATACAATAATACAAGATATGTTAACTAGGGAACCTCTTGATCAAAGAGTAAACCCGGTGGGAATGATGCCCACAAAAGAAGCACCAATATAAAAGTTCCTTGTAAGAGGATGGACTTGGTTAGGAGCCTTATGAAATACATTCAGTACATATGAATCTCTATTAGGAGACTTTGAATCCCTGTTAAAAGATTCTAGCCCGGTTAGGAGTTATGGAAGACAAAAGGGAAACATCACTGAACACACTATCCAACTGATCTCTATATTATTCAACAGAATAATACCAAAATATTACTGATCTCAACAACTTATCAGTTCTCCTTTGACTATGCCAAACCACACCAACTACTTCATTAGATCTCAATACCAAATCTTTGTAATTTGCATATCCTCTTACAACAAGTATTTCTCAAATCTGCAATCCACTTTCACATACTACTAAAAATTATTACATTACAATAAGTAAAATATTCATTCCTTTATACCACACTCAAATAATTGCAAATGATTCAACATAACAATTACAAAATAAAATCTTCCGCATGTTACATAATATTTCACAATTACATAAAATTGTCAGCTTCTAATTAAGATAATTCTTCACTTGTGTGACCTCTAACCTTGTTGTCATTTCCATGTCACAATAATCATGTCCTCATCATATTTTCAACCTCGCATGCTTAGATTCTATCCTGATTAGGAGATATCATCTGATTTCCACAAACTGCTTCTCAGGAACACTACTTGAATACTGCTTCCACTGAATTACACATAACTATCATGAATAGATGAATTTTTGTATGCGCTCTTAACCATAATCTTAGAAAACATCATAGATTAAGTCCTCAACTCTGCATAGCTTGATCTTCAATATCCCATGTGTGCTAATACAAACATTGTCTGCTTCTCTGCTAATCTTCAGTAGATCACTATGTTGACATCAATGACAATCATAGTCATGAATGCAACAACTACTACTATAGAATGGTGGTGAATACTCCCCCATAGGATATATTCAGCATTCATTCCTAAAAAACTATTCTTTCTTAGGGGGCATTTTGTAATATTGGATTCATTTTATGTAGGAGGCGATGAGGAAATTCCTGGATGTACTCGTGTTAGATGTACCAGAACAATAGAGAATTGTGATAAATTTCTCTTGAGCATTGAAGATGGACTTCCCTTGATAGAAGCCCAGATTCTAGGTACTTTACAGATTGATCCTTTCTTTTACTATAAAATCTTATACTCATAATGTAATGCACTAACCCCTTGTGTAGTCCCTTGCAATAACTAATTATAATAATCTCATTATTATTTTGCAGGGAATAATCTATTTTATGAAAAACTTAATGATGAATGTTTGCACATTTTCAGGTCGACCATATGCACATGGTGTCATATTTTGATTTCATTTCTATATCAGATTTTGTTTCATCCCTTTCTTCAAGTATATTAAAAGTTAGCTTCACTTCATTTATGAATTTAACAATTTTTTTTCTTAAAAGGTGGCAATTACAAGATAAAGGGTTAAAGGATAAAATCATTGAATCTATGACAAATTTTTTTGGACCCAACATCTTTCAAAGACTTAGGCTCCTTGAAAAAGCATTCCAAGTTTTGAAGTATATTAGGAACAACTACAGGTCCCAAACAGAATGCAACCCTTATTATGATCGACCTCCCTATATTCTTATTGATGAGTGGGAGAATCTTAAAAAGGATGCACTTGAGAGAAGCACAAGAAATAGTGGACAAATATTATCACCCAAGGAAATAAGGTACGTGATAATATTAATAATGAAATTATGTACTATTTACTCTTTGTACTTTTGTGGTCTAACATATTTCAAATGTCACATAAGTTTCCTGACACATCAAAGGCAATAGAAGCAAGAAAAAAAAAAGCACGAGCAACACAAGCTTGGCTCGAGTGGATATTCAAAAATTTTTGCACGAGTTGTAAGTATTAATAAATGAAAAACCATATGTAAATATTTATAAATTGTAATCAATTTAGTTTTGATGAAATTCACTACAATAAAAATTCATGATACCAAGCAAGAATGTAGGCCTTGGAGTTCAAAAAAAAGATTACAGAAGAGGACAAGAAAATAGGCTACAAACAAGGCTATACAGTCATGGCTAAATGATTCTGATCAATGAGTGTGCAAGGTTCTTCTGGTGGATCTGTTGATCGGGTAAATAAGCCAATTAATTTTTATTTCAAGTTGAATACTTTAGCAATTACTATATTTGATGTTAAGTTCCAACATAAAGTGAATATATTTGTTTTAAGTAAGGAAAAAATGATTATATATTTGTTTAAAACTTTAAAGTGAATATATTTATATGTATTAAATTGAATGATTAACATTTTTTAGTATTTGTCTTGTATTTATATGTATATATTGTTGATAAATGCACTAATTATTTACATTCAAATGGAGCCTATCGATCCTAATACTCCATCTGAGCATGATGGAGGCATCGATTCAAATGTGAACTGTAGTACTCGAGGTATACATTTTCTATTCAAATTTTGATTATTGAATTATTAATACAAGTAAATATTTTAAATTTAATTTGGCATAGTAATAAAAATTTAATTATAATATGTTGGGATTAATAAAACATTTTCTATTGCAGTTGCAGGGGATGTAGAAGTTGTTCCCAATGAGCATATTGAGGTTAAATTCTTTGGGCAAGCTGATGTAGTTGGACAAGGTAAAGAGTGTCACGTTTATGTTTTTTAAAGTACTAAAATGCTTGTAGAAATAATGATAATATATTTTTTAATTAAACCCTGTTATGATAATATGTTTTTAATTTAACCCTTTTATTTGTTATTGCAAAGGAACCACCTTTACAAAGGATAGACCCTTCTTTGAAAATGATAGTGAGATCACATGCATGGGTAAGAATAAATGATGATGTCAACATGGATATGGCTCCACAACAATTTAGGGAAGCAGAAAAAAAAGAAAAAGTTAAAACATAAATTATTCTCATTTATCTAACTTATTTGATAATTGTTATTCTAATTTTGTACATGTAGGATGATAAACATAAATACTAAAATATTGCATGAAGGTACACCTCTTCAACATTATTGTTTAGGTGATGAAGATAAATACATTTCTATTACATTCATATCATTAGTTATATTTTACTCTAAGTATTGATCATATCCAAAATTTTCAAATTCATAATTGATTATTACATTGTGCATTCAAACTGAATGTAATAGAGAAATGTTCTTTCATATTTCATCTTTCATGTTGGAAATGAGATCAAATGGTAGATAAGAAAGCATGATAGAAGTATGAGTAGGGGCCTATGCATTGCCTTATAGGATCTTCTGCACTTAGAAGTTGGTTGTCTATTTTGGTCCAAGCCTTCAGGTCTTTGTTTGAGTCCTCATGTTTTGTGTCTTAGGTCTTAGGGTCTTGTCCTGCATCATTAAAAAAAGTGTTAGATCCAAATTGGATCTAAGCAATGCATGAAAACCTAGAAACATCATACAACAACCAAACTTTCAGAGTTGCACATCTATCTATGATATCAATGCAATAAAAAAATATGCATCTGCATTAATAGAATAATAGTATCAAAGGGACATGACTCCATGAAACCTTTTACTATTTATGGCCATCATTATGCATGTTTTTATAAACTAGATATCTGAATCAAAGGGACTTAGTTCTTGTAGCTAAGAAACCTTTTTCAGAAACAACTAAGTAGCAGTGGAGTAAGAAGAAGTGTATTCCAAGTAATGAACTATGTATTCAATATAATAGTAAAAAATAAGAAGAAGATGTAGTATTAAATGCACTGAAAAGATGCTACAGGTTGTGCATATGCAAAGCAGAGAGTATTCATTACTGATGTGCAATGTAAAGAGGTTTTATCTCTTACAAAAAAGGATAAGTGATATGCCTATACAAATCATGGATCTACAAAAATATTCTCAAATGAATATGCTTTGTTAGAGATTGTGCTTATATAGTAAAGAGAGACAACAATGTTGTGTTAACAAGAAGAAATGCTACAGGAAATGCATTTTTAAGTATCAAGTAATGCTCACAGAATTTGTATTTATGGATGTCACGAGCCCGTTCTCAAACTTCATGAATCAACATTCTTATGTTTATGGGCGTTGAGAGCACGTGCTCAAACCCCATAAACCAACATTCAAACATTGTTGCATTTCACATTTTAAGAAAAATTAGTTTGATCACTTGTCACTGTCATTCTAGCAAAGTAAAAACTATACGTTTGTAGATAGGAACAGTATCTGGTAACCAAATTAATAGCATTGCAAATTTATGCCCCAATAGGTAGAATCAAAGCATGGTGACTACTATCGGTCCTAACAAGACAAACAATGATAAAGCACAAGCATGATCACTATCGATAGTGGAAAGGAAAGCACAGAGAACTTAAGGTCGACAGCTGGAATACAATAATAAAAGACTGCATATGAGTGGTAGTAGTAGAGTAACACATCTATACAACAGCTTGAGAATTTTAGGCCACAAGGAAGGATAACTAATAATGGTGACTACAAGCGATGATTCATTTTGGAGTAAAGATAACTATCAGAATTTCCATTTAAACAACAAAGAGAAAACCCCAAAATCATCACAATATGAGGAGTAATAACTAAGCAACATGACCTTTATCAATAAGTTAAACAAAGTAAAAAAGGAGTGGTGTAATTATCTCAAAGTCACAAATGGAGATCTTTGCAGGAGCAACTAGATGTCATCTATAATCAAAGCCTGAGTTTCAACTATAAAACCCGAGCTCCAACAGTAGAACCCAAACTTTATTTTCATGCCAAGAGAAAGAAAAGGAGAATTTCATGACATCAATATAACTCCTATTTCTCAGTAGTGAGATCCATATCTAAAACTTGAATCCAAAGAAAGAGTGAATCTAGGCTCGAGATCTTTGTAGGAATGTCTCCATGGATTAGGGATCTCATTTTTCCCCAAATGCAAACATAACACAAGAACCTAGAAAAAAGCCAAGTTTTGATAAACTTTGGAGTCCCCTGGCAGTGGAGGAGTAACTGTGTAGATCTCTATAGTTTTGTTGACCATTAGTGTTTCACACTTAGTCATATATCTAGGAACCAATGGTCGATCATCACTGCAACTGAGTCATTTTGTAAAGGCCGAGTTTTGTATTGTATACTTACCAAGAAGTAGTACTACCGAGTAAAGTCTTGGTCACTATGTGTTTGTAATATGCCAAGAGTATAGTTGTTGCTGAGTTACATATATCAATGATTACCGAGTGATAGAGAAGTTCAACTGATGCTGAGTACAGTTAATGCCGAGTGCCAAGAATAACTTTTTCCGAGTTAACCAGGAATGACATACAAGTTTGGAATGGCACAATGATTGAGGTAAACCATTTTTGGTGATAATGATGTTTTGTATTTTGACTATTGAGGTAATTACAGAGGTAATTACACATCCATATTATTATCATTGATCCCTATGTAATACCTAGAGCCAATCATAAAATTGTATAGTTTAGGCGGCAATAGAAATAAATCTGAACCATAGATCTTGAAATGGTAAAACATTTTTGTTATTATATAAGGGCAAGATCTAAACCAAGAGAAGTGTGTGTGAATCAAAGAGATAAGAGATACTGAGATCAAATGAGTATGAGAATGATCAGAGAAGTATATTCAAAATAGTTAAGTATTCAGACAGAGTCCAGTGACTGAGCTAAGAAATGAAAGGACATAATCAAGAAAGATCAGATAGAAGAGATCAAAATATAAAGTAAAGAGGAGATCTATAATCTGCATACAAGTAAATCAGGGTAAATCTCTTAACTGAGTAGTCTTAACAAACTTTATGTAAATCTCTTTACTGAGTGCTTACTTTGTTGTAAGTTTATAAATCCTTTAACAAGGCAGACTATACAAGTATTTTAGCTTTTAACAGAGTAGACCTTTCATAAGGTAGATCATGAATTGATCACATTTTGTAAGCCTTAACAGGAAAAACTTATTACTGTAGTAGTGAAGATTTGTGGGTGTCATCCCCACCCCAATTTTACCTTTCAAGGGTTTTTGGGTTACCAAAATCATGGTGTTATGAGTGATTTCATGTATGCTACTTTATATTTTTAGTTGCTTACATTGATCAAGTTTTGTTTATGTCATGCATAAAGTTTTATTAGATTAAAAGGATAAAAGTAGGTAATATCTGATTCACCCCCCCCCCCTCTTAGTATTACTTTCCCACTTATATTTCCAACAATTGGTATCAGAGATTAAAGGTTTCTCATAAGGAAGTCTAACCACTTGAGGAAAATGATCTTAAAATGGAAGCTTATAAACTGGGGAAGATCATAGAGAATCAAAAGATTGAAGTACAACTGGCATTACAACAACTGGAAGCAGCTAGAGGAGAATTGAAGAAATCCTTGAGCAAGAGAAGAGAGATTGAAATTCAACAAAATGAGCCACAGTACAAAGAAGAAGACATCTCTAGACTATTTGACAATGGTAACTCTGTCGAAAGTGATAAAGCTATAAAAGAATTACTATAGAAAAATACCATACTAAATGATGACATCAGAACTCTAAGGAGAGAACAAGAAATTCAATCTGTCAGACTTTGTGAATTAGTGGAATAGAAAAAGAAAGCTGAAGATGATAAAACAATGGCTAAGGAAGACAAAAGACAAATTGCAATTAGGCTAGATGAAAGAACAAGTGAAATGCAAAGGTTGACTAATAATCAACTAGACATGGTAAATCAACTACTGATGGTTAATCAAGAATTGGGCAGGAAAGATATGGAAATCAATCAACTAAGGTCTAAAAATGATCAATTGAAACATGATTTGAGAAGTGAAAAGGAAATCAATGAAAGGATGAAAAAACCCAATGAAGCTTCAAAATATTTTGAAGAGCTATTAAGATCACCTAGGAGATCCAGTGATAGATCTAGACTCGGACTGAATGAACATTCATCTACTGAAGAAGGAGAATCATCAAAGAATGGAGAATAGAAGATTGCTAAACCAAAGAACACCAAGCCCACATGTCATTACTGTGGAAAGCCAGGACATACAACCAACATATGCAGAAGAAAACATGGTAAGTCTGATTCTAAACCTAAGTTTAATGGACATTGTTTTAATTGCAAGAAGCATGGTCATCAAGCACATGAATGTAGATCTAAGGCTAGCAATTCATCCACCTCACCCAAGTTTCAAGGAAGTTGTTTAAATTGTCAAAAATATGGGCACAAACAATTTGAATGTAGATCTAGACCAAGGTGGTCATCAAATGAACAAACAAAGCCAGTCACAAAGCACAACTGTTACAATTGGGATTACAACACTTGGTACAATTGCCATTATTGTGGTAAGTATGGACACATCGGATAAAATTGCATGAAGACTCATTTTAGAGGAAAATCTAAAAGATGGATGAATGGAAGCATGGTCTGTTACAAATGTAACAAGGTCGATCACTCAAAGAAATATTGTAGATCACCTATATTGAGAAATGATAATCAGAATGAAGGTATCCATGAGAAACTGAAGAATTAGATGGAAAAGACATGGAGGAAGAAAGAAGAAGAAAACTCAAGCGAAGCTAGCACATTTGCGATCACCCAATCCAATGGATTAGGTGATCACACTTCTTCTAATTAAGCTAGAAAGGTATGTTCGGAACGGAGTCTTGCAAAGTCTTATTTGTCATTAGTTCCTAACATAGAAGTGAGAATAAGTCCACATCAGCATAGATAAAGATGCATTAGGACATATTTGAGAAAAATAGAGAATTTTATTTTTGATGCCGAGCATCAATGTCTTGACCGAGCTATCAATGTATGCCGAGCACTTGCTATGTATGCCAAGCTGTATCGCAATGGTTATATTGACCAAGCTTGTGAGTTTGCTGAGACAACTATAATCTACCAAAATCTGTACGGAGCATTTATGAGGCCCTAATTCTATTTTTTAGATTCTATAAAACAAAAAGTTACTATTAATTTCATTTCACTGAGCTATTCAAGATTTCAGAGAGCGATTCAAAGTTTGTGAAACTAGATTACGCAAAGTAATTCTAAATTTTCTCAGCGTGCCGTCAGCAAAATTCATCTATAGGGTTATTGAAAAAAGGGTACTTTACCGAGAAAATATTTTCTTTTCAAAAATTATAGTTTAAAATGGCATCATCTTCATCTTCACCAGTCAAGAAACAAGGGATGGAAGTTTTCAATGTGCAACTTGTAAGGAACGAAGTTTGCAAACCGAAGGTATTCAAGGCAATATCCAAAAGTGTTATTAAAGGAGATTTCAATGAAGCCCTATCTTCTATTCCAGAGAATGTGTTATTGATGAATGATGTTAGGCCTTGTTATATGTGCAAAATTGGAGAAATCGATGATTATGAGATCAGGGAAGCATATGACAAATTATGTGTCAATGGAGTGCTGAAGTCAGAACATAAGGTTGTTGTCGATCAAGGGTTAGTGCATGCCCTAAATTTCCCACAAATTTTCAAAGTGGAATGGACAAAGATCATTTTGGTTTGAGTACATGACATGTAGTTATGGCTAGAAGATGGACTGGTGAAGATCACAAAGGAAATGATATATAAAGTCATTGGTTACCCTACAATTGATGAAAAGAGAATGATGAAATGTACAGGAAAAGAGGATATTCAAGCTAACACCCAGGTAGTTTGGAACAAATGCAGAATGAAAATTTCCACCATAACTAATCTAGAAATTGACTTCAATGTTAGAGTCATCTCGCACAAGCTCTATCAATCCAGTCAGTTGGACAACGTCCCCTGTATGGTAGTGGACCAACCATGGAAGATAATTAAGAAAGGGCACACATATGACCTTTCCAAGCTCCAACTAACTTAACTTGCTGAGAACTTGAACTCCATCCGGACGGCGAAGAATTCTATGTGTAAGTTTGGTTCCCTACTGATCTGTCTATTCTTTTATGTCAAGAAGTGTTTTCCTACACATGGAGATGTAACATGGGATAAGAAGAAGCCTATCACTATTCAAATAAATGATTTTATAAACCATATTGGTGATGATTTTGAAGGGATAATGGATAATTATTTCATTGAGTTTAAGAAGAAGATGAGAAATAGGACTAGAGTCCCTGTGTCTTTGATTGAGAAATACAGTAAGGATATATGTTTTCTGGTAGACACAAAATTTACCTATGCACAAGTAGTCCTACCTAGGGTTTCATGGTTAATGCCTTTACCCTATGAACTCAACATAAATGAAGCTACTGTTGCAATCACATCCCTCTTAGCTGAAGAAATTGATAGTAAGGCACCTTACTTTGGAAATTTGAAGAATCCAACTCCAAGATCTCTTTGGGATTATTGGCTGCCACCACAGAGAGGAAAAGAAAGAAGATAGTGAAAAATATGGAAGAGTATGTTAAAGAATCTAAGAAGGATGCACCACTAGAGTTGACCCAAGGATTGGGAGAAGATAAACAGAGTGCAACCAATGGTAGTGAGAAAGAACAAGAAGAAGAGAAGAAACCAGTAATTGCTGAGTCCCCGCCAAAGAGAAGAGTATTGAAATGTAAAGTGTCAGAGACACCATCACTAAGGCCTCAGACTAGAAGAACTACTGTCGAGACTCCTAAGATGCCTCCTGCATCCGCAAAGCAAAAATCCACTCAACCCAAGTTAGTGCTGACTAAGGCTATGAAGAAGCCGAGAAGGAAACTTGTTCTAACACAAGATGATGATGAAGAAACCAAAAGTGATGAAGGAATAAAGGGGAAGGTCACAAAACATGGTACACATCAACTCACTATTGATGAATTATGTCTTAAGATTACTAGCACTGCAGTAGTAGATGAGGTGAAAAGATTAAAGTTTGGAAAAATGAGCATTGGAGATAAAGAGAAAGTTGAGGATGCTATTCTTGAAATGTTATGCATTTTCAAGATGCTGCCAATTGAAATTGAAAACAAAATTCCAAAATAATTATGCAACAAGGTTGCACAAAAATGGGAGTATGCTCTGCAAATAGAGAAGGAAATAAGGGAGACTACATTAGCACAAGTTGAATCCACTCTCACCCCTGCCAACATCAAACAGATAATTGAGAAATACAGAGGCAAGTTTGATCCTAAAGTTAGAGCCTATCTACTTCTTCAACACAAGGTTGAAGATGTTGTACAAGAAAGCATTAAAATTTGGAAGGTATTGTTTGGATTGTTGCCTGCCAAGGATGAAGGAAAGAATGAAGGAAAAGATGCTACTACTTCAACAACTGTTGAACCTAAAAACAAGAAAAATAAAATGGAGACTGGTACTCCTAAGGAAGTGAAAACATAGGATATATCTAAGGTTCATATTGTTGACACACCCGAGGAGAGCCCCATTAAGAATTCATTCTTAACTGAGGATGATTTAAAGAACATGAAAGAAACTAACACACCCTTGCTAGGTAGTAACACTGTACTGTTACAAGTCATGGATTATCCAACCATCACGAGCACACAATCTGTTGATGAGAATCCTACTCTACCAGGAGTTTCTATTAGTGACAAGTTAGTTGGTACAAGCCCTACCGAGGATCCCATCAAGTTGGTACCACTAACTCAATCTCCATGTGCTGAGGAAGAAGACAAAGCAGAAGACAAAATTCAAAGTCTTCCTATGGAAGAACACATCAAAGAGGACCAAGGAATCAAATTAGATGAACAAGCTATTAGTCCTCATGTTGAGGATAAGGGGAAAGAAGAATCAAACATCAAAGGTAAAATCATTGAAGAACAAGAGCCAAAGGAACAAGAGCCAATAAAAGCTCTTGTACAGATGCTGAGTGGAAGCACCCCACCAAGAGCACAAAAGGAGAAAGATGAGGTAAAAATTGATGAAGTCATTGTTATTCCTAAATGGGATACAGATAATCTTTCTTATGAGCAACTACAAATAATGAAAGATTTGCTGACAAGGAAAAGCAGGCAAGTAGAACTCCAAAGAGAGCATCAACAAAAATAGGTTCTTCATGAAATCAAAGATATATTTAATGAAGTATATGACTTATTAGATGTAAATAGTTTTGTTCCCATATTGGAACAACTTGTACACATTATTCAGAAAGTCAATAATAAAGTTAGATGTGCAAGTGATAAGTTATTTGAATGGTCAGAACATAGGTTTGAGACCAAAATGTTGGAGAAGATATCTGTCGAGATCGTAGTGAATTAGGTTGAGCTGTCCACTTTGGTAAAGGAGACCGAGGGATTAGTTGTGAACGAACAGTCTCTATTGGCCAAAATATGTAATGTTGAACTATTCACAGATGAGAATCAACATTTGCTTGATACTCTCAAGCAAGAGATTAAAGCTACAAGTCAGTCCCTGACCTTGGATGCAGACACCAGTGCTGCACATTATGTAAAAATCATGCAGACACAAGGTAAGTTAGCCAAGCTAATGGCTAATGATGGAAAGATTCATTCTCACCTACTCTCTATTCAAACTATTTTGACACCACATCTAGAGGCTATACAGAGAAAGTTAGCAAAGGCTACAACATTGATCCAGAGTGATCCACATTTGTCCATAGCTAAGAGTCTTATCAATTTAGCTGCCGATTTAGAAGTGTAGACAAAAGTTTTGAACATTGCTTCAACTACTTGGACAAATGCACTTTACATGATCATGGTGCTCCATAAACCTTTTTTGAAGAAATTTTGTGAGCTACTTACTGATGAAGAAATTCATCGTGTCAAAAACAAGGAGGAATCATCATGACACGAGTATAGACAAGGAAAGAATAGGGACAGGTAACAAAATTTTTGAATGTGTATATATATCTCAAGGGGAGTATTAGGCTAGTACAAACATTATTTTGTAATTATAAATACAAATGTCATAAAAAAGTGTTTTTTCCACTAAAAATCATGCAGACACAAGGTAAGTTAGCCAAGCTAATGGCTAATGATGGAAAGATTCATTCTCACCTACTCTCTATTCAAACTATTTTGACACCACATCTAGAGGCTATACAGGGAAAGTTAGCAAAGGCTACAACATTGATCCAGAGTGATCCACATTTGTCCATAGCTAAGAGTCTTATCAATTTAGCTGCCGATTTAGAAGTGTAGACAAAATTTTTGAACATTGCTTCAACTACTTGGACAAATGCACTTTACATGATCATGGTGCTCCATAAACCTTTTTTGAAGAAATTTTGTGAGCTACCTACTGATGAAGAAATTCATCGTGTCAAAAACAAGGAGGAATCATCATGACATGAGTATAGACAAGGAAAGAATAGGGACAGGTAAAAATTTTTTTGAATGTGTATATATATCTCAAGGGGAGTATTAGGCTAGTACAAACATATTTTTGTAATTATAAATACAAATGTCATAACAAAGTGTTTTTTCCACTAATTTCAAAGGGGGAGATTGTAGATCTCTATATTTTTGTTGACCATTAGTGTTTCACACTTAGTCATATATCTAGGCAACAATGGTCAGTCATCACTATGACCGAGTCATTTTGTAAAGGCTGAGTTTTGTATTGTATACTTACCGAGTAGTAGTACTACCGAGTAAAGTCTTGGTCACTATGTGTTTGTAATATGTTGAGAGTATAGTTGTTGTCGAGTTACATATATCAATGATTACCAAGTGACAAAGAAGTTCAACCGATTTCAAGTATAGTTAATGCCGAGTGCCAGGAATAACTTTTGCCGAGTTAACCAAGAAGGACATACAAGTTTGGAATGGCACAATGATCGAGGTAAACCATTTTTGGTGATAATGATGTTTTGTATTTTGACTATTGAGGTAATTCTAGAGGTAATTATGCATCCATATTATTATCATTGATCCCTATGTAATACCTAGAGCCAATCATAAAATTGTATAGTTTAGGCGGTAATAGAAATAAATCTGAACCGTAGATCTTGAAACAGTAAAACATTTTTGTTATTATATAAGGGAAAGATTTAAACCAAGAGAAGTGTGTGTGAATCAGAGAGATAAGAGATACTAAGATCGAATGAGTATGATAATGATCAGAGAAGTTTATTCAGAATAGTTAAGTATTCAGACAGAGTCCAGTGACTGAGCTAAGTAGTGAAAGGACATAATCAAGAAAGATTAGATAGAAGAGATCAAAATATAAAGTAAAGAGGAGATATGTAATCTGCATACAAGTGCAAACTAAAAGATTAGGTATTGAGACATTTTGACCAGTGTATCAGGATAAATATCTTAACCAAGTAGTCTTAATAGACTTTATGTAAATCTCTTTACCGAGTGCTTACTTTTTTGTAAGTTTATAAATCCTTTAACAAGGTAGACTATACAAGTCTTTTAGGTTTTAACAAAGCAAACCTTTCATAGGGTAGATCATGAATTGATCACATTTTGTAAGCCTTAATAGGCAAAACTTATTACTACAATAGTGAAGATTTGTGGGTGTCATCCCCACCCTAGTTTTACCTTTCAAGGGTTTCTGGGTTACCAAAATCATGGTGTTATGAGTGATTTCATGTATGCTACTTTATATGTTTAGTTGCTAACAATGATCAAGTTTTTTTTATGTCATGCATAAATTTTTATCAGATTAAAAGGATAAAAGCAGGTAATATATGATTCATCCCCCCCCTTTCAGTATTACTTTCCCACTTATATGTCCAACAAAATGCCTTTAATGTTTGCAATGTATGACAGCCAAGCCTCAATTTCCCAAGTGCCACGGTAGCCACCTAGCCATAGATATTTCATAATGGATTGATGATTGCACAAAGTTGGTCTTCTTGACCTTACATTATGTAATAAATAATAATATTAAGACTTAGGTTTTTAAATTTAAGCTTTAGTTATGTATAGGCTTAGTGGAGTTTGTTAGTGGAGTTTATTGGTACATGTTGGTGATATTTGTATACCAACATTAGGGGCATGCTTAAGGCATGATTTGTCCTTGTTAGTTAGGGTTTCCTAGCTGATTTGGAGGGCTTGTGGGGGGTTTTGAATTTTGGATTTGGCCTTTGGAGGGTATATATCTAAGTGTCAAGTTTAGTTTTAGGGGTTTAGAATTGAAGGAGAAGGTGACTTTGTGAACATATTGGTTCCTTTGTGCCTTTTACATATGTTTTTTAATAATTGGTTTATTTTTTATGCAAAGTGTGTTCAAGTGAATGTAACTTATTCCTTGGCATGTAACCATTTTCAGATTTTGAAGGAAATAAAGAAAGTTCTCTAGATTTCACCTATTTTCTGAGTTTTGTTATCAATCGTATTCATCTTTTCTACATTTCAGTGTTATATATTTTGTAGCAATGATAATTGAATTAATCCAATCCCTTCTCTAAGCTATCAAAACCAAACATTTTGTAGAATATGTATGTCTGTTGGTAGATTATCATTGTTTGTGGTGCAAACCCTAATAGTGATTTTAAGTCAACATATATGTTAAATAGTGAATGTTTAATGCAAATCTCAGTAGTTTGTGTATTGTGAATGCTGGTTTGAAGTTTCTGATCAGTCTAAATCTAGTTTGGTGTATCACCCCTTTTTTCATTCAATTTTAAAGTTATCTCTTTTCCCTTTTCTAATCTAAGTTACAGTCAAAGGTGATATTCCAAATCCAATAGGAACCAACCTAGAATCCAGAGATTCCTTCTTAATCAAAGTCCACCCACAACTCAAGAAGGTTTACATTATTACCATGAGATATTAGTGTACCCTAATGCTTGATTTAGGGTGATATTTCAAGGCCTTAACAATTTTTGGCACGCTCGGTGGGACCTTATGATACATGAATAGAATCCAAACAAGGAGTGTAAAATAGTTTGAATATTTACAACTATCTTTCACTCGGAGAGGTAGAACTTTGCATAGAGAACCTAGAGGTCCTAAAGAGACCTCTTTTTAACCTATGGAAAGGGGTAGGATATCAAGAAGGCCAAGGAAAATAAGATCTAAAAGAAGTTCAAATCCTACCTCCTACTACACTGAATCACCAGATTTAGATGAAGAAGTTTCTGAGAGTTTACCAACATTACAAAGTCAAGTTGTTCTTGAACAACCACTAGAGGAAGAGCAGTTATTACCTTCTAGTTTCTTTGCAGCACCTCCAACAATGGGAAGGCAACTGCCATTTGTTCATTTTGATCAAGGCAATCCCTTGAGGATTGCCAATCACAACAACATTTCATTGGTAGCCTTAAAAGGATTGCCATCTTTCACTGGATAAGGGAAAACAACTGCTATAGAGAATATCAAAGATATTTCTTCTCTTTGTAATATACATCACATCACAGAGGAGAACGTAGCCTTGAAGCTATTGGCTACATCATTGAAGGGAAAAGCATTGGAATGGTTTAGAACTCTTCTAGTTGCATCTATTACTACATGTGATGCATTGGGAGAGGGATTATCTAAGTTGTTTGAAGAAAAATCTGATAACCTATCTTTGGTGGAATAACTGACAATTATCAAAAGGGCTACACAAGAAGAGATGAATGATTTCAATCAGTGTTTCCAAAAGACTTGGAACAAAATCCCTACTATGATAAGACCCTCTGTTGAATATGCATTCTTGTACTTTCTTAAGAGTTTGAATAGTGATATCTCAGTCATGATCCAATCAATGGGAGGTAATTCTTTACCTCAAGCTTTTGATATTGCTATTAGGGAAGAAAATAGTCTTATTTAGGTGGGAAAAATAGCTCCTAGGCCACCTATGCCCTTCTTTCCTAGAATTCATTCTAATATGTCATTAATTTCTCCATCTCTTCCTCTTTTTCCACCACTCAAAAGCTAAGAGGTAATGACTATTACCCCTCTTAATGAGGTGCAAAGTATTAGGGATAGCTAGAAAATAATTGAAATCTTATTGTAGACCTTTGGAAATGAGTTGGTAAGCCTTAAGAGACATCAATCACATGGAAACCCCATAGCTAAAAATTAGTTTTCTAATTCTTCATCACAATATCCTAATCAGCCTACCTTTCAAGGTAATAAACATCGATACCAAGGAAATAACAGTACAAATAGGTACAATTGGAATCATAGGCCGCATAGACCTTATAACCATGCACCTCTTAATATTGTTAGGGATATAGTACCTAGCCAAAATAATCTTGTTTCTGATTATGAGTGGTGCTATCCATGTGGTCAGCCCCATAACCAATCAAAATTCACTAATAGAGTACTCAATCAGACTCTAATGGTTTAAAATGTAGTTGATTCACAACAAAATATACCCATTGAGGAGATTCAACAACAATCAGACCTAAATGTTCTAGATACTAGTTTTCTTAATCAACAAGAGGAAGAATTGTGTGGGTTGAGTGATGATTCACCTGTATCAGCAAACACTAGAGCCAAAAAGAGAGTTCTAGAAATAGAGAAATTAGCTACTAAGGTTGTTGGTACAACTCAATCAGTACCCATCACACCTATTTCAATATTGAAAGAACACCCCTCTTTCACAACTAAGGAGCAACATCAGAAGCATGCATATCAGACTATTCCTAAATCTCCTCAAAAGGTATATTTTAATGTTCCTTACAATATAGTTGATAATATGAAGAAGATGAATGTTTCTATTTCTATGTGGGATTCTCTAGCCATTCTAGGGAAAGTAGAGTTACTTAAGGAAGAGTTGTCTAAAGGTGCAATGAGTTCACAACAAGCCTTAAAGCAGTCTTCAAGAACTATTTTGGCCAATTCAGAATCTACAAATGTGCAAGGAATAGTAGTAAAGGATGGTATGAAAGTTTCAAATGTTAAGCCTCCTCCTTTTTATGTGTCCTTGATAATTGGTAATAAGTTAGTACACAACTATATGGTTGATAGTGGTGCAACCAACACAGTGATGCCTAGAAAGATTACAAATTTACTTGATTTAAAGTATGAACCTCTTGAGAAAGGAGTTATTCAGTTTGATGGCTCATCCGTCAATACTTTAGGAGTTGTCAAGAATGTAAGTTTGACCCATCATGCTTGCCCAAATTTCTCTATTCCACAAGACATCTATGTTATAGATCTAGCTCCTTATTTTTTCCTATGTCTATCTAGGGATTTTACAACCAAGATAGGTGGATATTTCTCATTAGATTGGTCTCTTATGTTGTTCAGAACAAGATATGGTACCAAAGTGACCATTAAATCAGAATTGTTAACCAAAGATCACATAGAGACATACAATCCAAGCCCTATTAATACTAGTTGTGTGCTCATAGATTGAGATGAGATTAAAGATTATCCAGCCTTTAATACTCAAACAAAGGGAATTCTTGATATATTATTGGATGAGTTGGAAATTGGAAATGCCCTTAATAACCAACATAGCGTTATTTATGATGCTAGTTTTGGTAATTATATGATATTTGAATCTAATTCTGTTATGCCTAACTTGATAAAAGCCCAAGATGTTGATTCAAAATTGTCTAATTAGCTTTGGGACTTATATTTTGATGGATCTAGAAACAAGGATGGATTTGGTGTAGGGGTTATGCTTGTTTCTCCAGAAGGTGACCAATATTATGCTGCATTCAGATTATCTTTTCCTTGTTCTAACAATGTGGCTAAATATGAAGGTTTGATCTAGGCCTTAGAGTGGGCAAGAAAAAGAAATATCAAATGCTTGAGGGCATTTGGGGATAGTTAATTGGTGGTCAATCAGGTGAGAGGTTTTAATGCTGTTAAGAGTGATCTCCTAAAATTTTATAAGTCCAGAGTATTAGATATTCTAGATGATTTTGATGTATTCAACCTAATTTTTGTACCTAGAAGGAAAAACCAGCATGGTGGTAGATTAGTTGCTATTGGTGCTCATGTTACAATTTTTGAAATTATAGGTATAATTTCTGATCAATCTTATATTAAGATTTTTGTTAGGCCATCCATTTTGGATAATGATGTTAACTATAAATTTTTCAATACTGATGAGAAGATCTTAATTTTTATGGCAGAAATAGATGTCTTTTCAGTTTCTAAAGATAGCAAAGTGAAACAACTAGAAGACCAGATTATACAATTGAAGTCAAATAAGCTTCCTAAAGGACTAGTCAGTTTGGAGTCCACTTTCAATTATGACGATCAGTTCAAGAGGAACAAAAAAAGCATGCTCATTAAATAATATCATTATGAGGAGATCGAGATATTCATAGACAAATTCTTAAAGGTTAGTAAAGTTAACTATCCTCAGGACAAATAGCTTCTTATTGCTTTATTCAAAGAATTAAATGATGTTTTTGCCTAAGATTATGGTGATTTAAAAGGGTTTGATCCTCAACTGACCCAAAAAACTATTGAATTAGAACCCAATTCTAGGCCAATTAGACAAACACAAAGGCCAATTAACCCCAAATTAGAGCCCCTAATGCTTAAGGAGCTGAATAAACTGTTGGATAGTGGAATAATTTTTCCAATCAAACATACATATTAGGTTTCAAATTTAGTTCCTGTGAGGAAGAAAAATGGGGAGATTAGATTGTGTGTGGATTTTAGAGACCTAATGTAGTACCCCTCACATTGTCTGATTTTATATATGTTATGATTATTTTAGGATGATTATATATGTTAGGAAATCATTTATGCTTATGATTCTACTAACCCCATACTTGCATATGTATGGTTGATGTGTTTGTTTTATATTTTTGTTTGATGTGCCTGATGTGGTTGAGGGACAGAGTCGTAGTTACTTGTTTGCGAGATCCACATGATTGGTCAATCCTCACCATTATCCGTTATATATTTATATGTATGTACATGAGGATTTTTTATGCAGGTTGCAGGTACCAGGAATCAACTTCCCTAAATTATCAGGATGAGCGTGTGCTATCACAATATCTCAAATGGTAAGAGAGGGGAGATAACATAGGTCCAAATCCTAACCTAAGCCATATTATTGTCCCAAAATAGTGGACAAGATTATGTTATCCTTACCCTTTCTAAACTCATCTAGTTGACGTGAGTTTATATCCCTATTCTTGTGTATGAATGTGGGTCCTTAGGTCCTTGTGATGCTTTTGATTTTGGTGCTTGGCATTTTTTCTATATTTATATTATTTAATATAATTAAATATTGTAATTTCATTAAACTGGATATTTTCTATTTTTAGCTATGCAAGATTATTTAAGTAATTGAAAATTAATTAAATGCAAATGTTAAGTTTAGTTTATTATGTGGTAGAAGTATTTAATTACTGATGATTAATTAAATACCTTCACCTTATAATTATTTAATTGCAAATCTAACATTTGATCAATTGTAATGTACTTACTAAGTTGAGATTAATTGAGCATGTGAAAATTACTTTAGATTAAATATTTTATTTTAATTGAATGCATTAAAGTTGCACACACTAGTACATTTTGCACCATTTTTCAATGCACTATTGGTTGAAGTTTCTACCCAACTCGGTTGAATGGTCGACCAATGGGTTCATTGCTATTATTGGCATCAAAATAATGACCAATTATTGAACCCGTCGAATGATTGACTCCTATATTGGTCGAAAATGAAAGCAACCTAGGCTAAAGCTAACATTGGTAAGTGTTTGTGTATTGGTCAATCTTTCTACTAATATGGGTCGAAAACTTTGGTTGCTCCGACTAGGATGCCAAACTTGCGACGGTCATATTTTGACCATATTTGGTCAAAATATTTAGCGGCTCCGACCAGGATGCCAAACCTGTAATGCCACATTTTGACACAGAATGGTCGATTTTAGGCCAGACTTTCGATGCATGCGAGTCAAAATTTTGACGCAACATGGAGTGTTTAAAAAAAATTGAAGATAAATATCCAGACTAATCACCAATGACATCCTGATCGGTGATTAGTCTATATATTTATCTTCAGGTGTTCACACTTATTCTACTACTTGTTGCTAGTGGGTCCCTGCTCGTTCTATTTTCTAGACTACTTTGGGCTCTAGCAATCGATCTGCTCTACTCTATGTAAAACTGTGGGTTTTTTCATTTTGTTTGAACTATTTGAGAGATAGGCTCTGACTGGTGATCTGTGAATTGGTAGAGCTTCCTCTTAGACACCCACACTTCTTCAAATCTATTGGTGTGAAGCCCCCAAAGGGTATTCTACTCTATGGGCCTCCTGGTTCTAGGAAAACTTTAATTGCTAGGGTAGTGGCAAATGAAATTGGTGCCTTCTTTTTCCATATCAATGGACCTGAGATCATGTGAAAGTTGGCTAGAGAAAGTGAAAGTAATCTCTGGAAGGCTTTTGAGGAGGCTGAGAAGAATGCCCCATCCATTATATTTATTGATGAGATATTACAGAGATTTGTCATTGGGCTTACAAGTATACTATTAGAGAAAATATTGAGAAGGTGAGTTTCAATTATGGTGGCTTTTGCAAACTAGATTTGGTTATGAATTTCTTAATGGTTTTTTTTGAACTGGTTTATTAGAATTTTACATTTTTTGATTCAATTTTCCTCAACTTGTATCTTATTATTTCAATTTGTCATGTTCTCTTTCCTTTGCACTTTTACAGGATAATATTGAATGTGAAAGAAAAAGAAGTGAGAATCTTGAGGCAATAGATGAGGATGATAGTGATGAGGTAGTTGAAATAAAGGCTTCTCATTTAGAGGAGTCAATGAAATATGCCCAAAGAAGTATCAATGATGCTGATATTCAAAAGTATCAAGCCTTTGCACAAACACTACAACAATCACAAGGCTGTGGTTCTAAATTTGGATTTCTTGGTGCTTCTACTAGTGTTTCAAATGTTTTTACTACAACAGATAATAAAGATGAAAATGAATTATATAGTTAGAAAACTTAGTACACAATTGTCATCTTAATGAAGTGACAAATGTGTCTGTTCTAGCAGGGACCTTCCACTAACAAATAGCCAATGCTATTCAATTTGGCTTCAGCTTTTTCTTGTATGAGTTTTATCTGTTCATATATTTGAAACTTTATTTAGTTTATCAGCCCTTTAGCTGAGGACTTACTAACTTGTAAGTCTTTAGAGAAATATTAATTGTGGCAAGGAAATTTGGCTATGGAAACCTTTGCTCAAATGGTAGATAATGCTACAAAAACCTTACTTTTTAAAAAAAAATCCCGCTAGAAAATATTCTATACTAAATCAATTCTAGTACAACAACAAAAGTCTAGTTCAACTAATTATGACTGGTGATCCATAAATTGGTAGAGCTTCATCTTAGATGCCCATAACTCTTCAAATCTATTATTTTGAAGCCCCCAAAGGGTATTCTGCTATATGGGCCTCCTGGTTCTAGGAAAACTTTAATTGCTAGGGCAGTGGAAAATGAAACCGATGCCTTCTTTTTCTGTATCAATGGACTTGACATCATGTCAAAGTTGGTTGGAGAAAGTGAAAGAAATCTCCGGAAGGCTTTTGAGGAGTCTGAGAAGAATTCCCCATCCATTATATGTATTCATGAGATATTACAAAAAAATTTCAGCGGGCTCTAGCAATCCATATGCTTTGCTCTACGTGAAACTTTGGGTTTTTTCATTTTGTTTGAACTATTTGAGAGATAGGCTTTGACTAGTGATGCATAATTGGTTTTCATGTTTACAACATGGAAGTAGTATTAGGGATGCTAGTGGTGTTGTAGACAGCGTCCTTAACTAGTTGTTGATGGAGATGGATGGTAGGACAACCGAGAAAACAATTTTCATTATACCTAATGGCATTGGCCTATTATACCCAAGGATTCAATGGAGCTGATATTAAAGAGATTTTCCAGCGGGCTTGCAAGTATGCTATTAGAGAAAATATTGAGAAGGTGAGTTTCAATTTCAATGGATTTTGCAAACTAGATTTGGTTATGAATTTCTTAATGGTTTTTTTGAACTAGTTTGTTAGAATTTTACATTTTTTTATTCAATTTTCCTCAACTTGTATCTTATTATTTCAATTTGTCATGTTCTCTTTCCTCTATAATTTTATAGGATATTGAATGTGAAAGAAAAAGAAGTGAGAACCCTGAGACAATGGATGAGGATGATAGTGATGAGGTAGCTAAAATAAAGGCTACTCATTTTGAGGAGTCAATGAAATATGCCCAAAGAAGTGTCAGTGATGTACTTGCTTCTATTGCTACTACTTCATCTATTGCTTTAGATGTATTTGCTAAGATGATTTCCCCCTCCAAGATGATGTGCATTCATTTTATGAAGATCTGCTAAATTTTTTATATAATAAAGATCACTACAAGTTGGCCCTTGGCCAAATCAATATTGCTCGCAATCTCATTGCCAAAGTGGCCAAAGACTATGTGAGGCTGATAAAATATGGGGATTCTCTTTATCGCTGAAAATATTTGAAGGTTTTTGCACTTGGATGGATATGTACCATTGTTAAGAGAATTGGACTGAGTTTGGCTTACCTCAAATAGGTGAGGCAACATATGGTTATGTTCTTTTTTCTATCTATCTGGTTTTCACTACCTATTGTTCCTTGGGATATCTTGCAAGGGTTATATAAATTGATGGTCTATATTTTGGTGGGTGTCTTGTATGGGCTAAGAATATTTAACTGAATAATTATGACTTATTTTAAAAATTCAAGAAAACTTAACCATTTCTGTAGCGATTACTTTTAAAAAAGTATACCTAATCGATGACTCAATATTTGTAACCTCTCAGAAACTTTTCCTTTCCACTTCAATATCTTTCCCTGATAATTCTTGATCTCCTCAGAACCACTAGAAAAAAAAAATGACAACAGAACTTGCCACTTTAGAAAATTGCATCAATACTTAACTTAAACATTACAGTCATGAAGGGTGTGTAGAGGATAAAATGTGGATGGGGTCCTAGGACAATGGTTTACACATAAAAGAGACCCCAAAACCAATATTTTATACTTACATAGAATTGTATTGATATAGAAAGTAAATGTAGATGATTAATATTGAAATTAGGAAATAAAGGTACTTATCTCTGAAAATGAATCAGTTGAAAACCCTGTCAAACAATCTCAAAAACTATTGACTTTCACATTATTGAACTGAAATGGCAAGATCTCCAAAACGTAGAAATCTTTTTCCTGAGATTAGATCAGGTCAACCTTGACCCTCATAAAAGGTCAAAGGATACATTTATATTTTGAAGGTCAATTTTGATTTTGTTCGCAGATCTCAGAAGTTCGGCAAAAAGGGTATCCAAATCCACTCTCAGATCCAAAATTCTGCACCTATACCTGCACGAAAAATGGTTTTGTTGTTTGTTTGGGAGGTTTACCTTGGTCAAACCCCAATTTGGAATCAACCTTAATATTGAAATTGAAATGGAGAATGCTAGCAAGTAGTAGAAGTAGATCTAACAATGAAGCTATGATATTCAATAGATATGCAAATTGTATTTGAAATGTAATCAAGTATGTTAATATGAAATCTTGAACATAACATCAATAAATGTAAATCAAACCTCCATGATTATATGCTTGGAATCCACCTTGAGGAAGAATGAATGGATCTTGAAGATGATCAAAAGGATCTTGAAGGAAGATCACACCATCATGATGGCTAGATCTAGGGTTTGAATGATGGATCTTGAATGCTTAACCAAATCCCTTCAATGGCTTGAATGCTTGAATCCTTGATCTTAAATGGAGAACTTTAATGGAGAAGAGGAATTGAATGGATGATTTATTGAATGGAATGCTTTCTTGAGAGATAACTTAATTGCCAAAACTTGATCACTAATGTCTCCTTGAGAGTGCTTGATGCATGAAGGAATGAGATGAGAAAATGAGAGAGGAAGGCTTCCTTTTATAGTGATCCAGGGCACAATCCTCTAGAGGGACCACCTTGGGGAATTAAATTCCAATTAGGCCTCAACCCTATAGGAATGGACCTACATTAAATATAATTTAAGTGTTTACCATTTGAGAGACCAAAATAGCTGACCCGGAAGTGGGAAAATAATTATTTCCAAAATTTGACAACTGGAGATCCCGGGACCTTGAAATTTGAACCCAAGGTCAAAGAGGAGCTCGAACCTAACCTAGTCAGGGTTGAGGTCTAATTTTACCACTTTAGGTTTAATTTTACCTTAAGGGCATAGATTTTAGGGTCTCAGTCAGAGTGAGAAACAAGAGGTCCCGTGGGTGCTTGGAGACCTAGAAATGATGCCAGAACAGGGTAGAGTGCCAAGGAGAGGCACAAAATCTTATGATGAACATGATGAAGTCTAGGAGGACCTATTTTTATGTCCTAACTAGAAAATATAGCCATATAAGAGGGAAATTAAGGAGAATCCTCAGAATCCTAACCCTAATTTCACTTAGAATGAAGGAATCAAGTGCAACAAAGAAGTGGAAAGTGGGGAGAAAGCCAAATCCAAAAAAAGATCAATTCAAGGCATTCAACATGACCCCAAATGACTTATACAGAGGGCTAAATGCTCTTAACATGGACGTGCTTCTATTTTAAGATGATACATTAAGCCCCCACTTTAGCAAGAGTGTGGACTCGATGCAAACTCTTGGTAAAGGAGAAGAAAGAGGAGATCCAAGTGGATTCACAAAGAGATAAAATAACACTTAGCTAAGGACACAAGTCCCTAGGATAAGGATTCTAACTAAACATACATGCATGAGGATGCGAAAAGAGAAAACCAAAAGAACACAGGTTAATAATAAATAACCCAAATCAATTAGCATAAGAAACCTTGCTAATAAATACTTCTCATACTAATATCATATTTGGAAAGCTATCATAAAAGCATAAATGATTACATAAGAAAGACAAGAGAAACACTATAAATAACATAACTTCATGATCCCGTCCTACTAGCATGAAAGTGAAAAAGAGAGAAAAGGAGAAGAGTGATTACCTCACCTAGTAAGATGCCCACCTTACCATGAATCACGCTAGAGGGAGAGCCCAACAGGTTCACCCATAAACTACACCTTGAAATTGTAATGCATCTTTTGACAACTTTTGGAATATCCATATATCTACCTTCTTGTATCACTATGAATATGAAATGTGTGTCTACTCAGGATTTAGCAACTTATGTGTTACCTTCGGAAGATTTAGCATACTAGAAATGCATGTCTCTTCAGGATTTAGCAACTTATGTGTGCTGCCTTCCAAGATTTAGCATATTTGAAATTGGAAATGTGTGTCCCTTAAGGATTTAGCAACTTATGTGTGTTACCTTCCAAGATTTAGCATATGGAAAAATTGAAAAATGCATGTCTCTTCAGGATTTAGCAACTTATGTGTGTTACCTTCCAAGATTTAGCATGCTGCAAAATAAAAGGTTAGAAAAGAAATGCATAATATAGAATGAGGGAGGCCATATATATGCCCCCCTCCTTAATATGGAAAAAAAATATTATTTTGACATGTTAAGGAAAGAAAAGAACAAGGATAAATCCTTCTTCAACATCAAGACATATTCCAAAAACAACACTCAATCCAAGCCAAGATGGTCATAGCTCCTATGAGGCCATGGAAGGGATGAATGCAAAGAGACATCATGCAAGAAGTGAAAAAGTAACCCTTGTGAGGGATAGCACACTGTTCAATTTCCAAGGTGAGATATATATCAACCATGGAAACCTAATGTCAAACAATGAAATTGGTTGTGATCAAGGAAAAAGATCCTCAATGAAAACCAAAATGTTCATGTATAATTGGATATCACATAATAGATAGATACTGCTTAACCAAGGAAAGAGGTGAATCCCAAAAAGACAAAAAAAGAATGACATGACATCCTTGCCCCCCCCCCAAGTGTAGGAACAAAGATGAAAGAGGACCGATTATATTGCTCACAACACTATGCAAGACAATGAGCCCCCAAGTATTAGCCTACCATTGTTTACATAATGTGGAGCTCCATAATAGGAACATGAATGTTATTTAGAGAAAATAGGATTGAAATAAAACTCATTGCCACATGATATATAAATAACATTACTATCAATGAGCTACCTAATCTTATAATGTAAAGCTTGACATTCATTAGTAGAGTGATCATGTAATCTATGATACAAACAAAAAGGAAGAGTCTTCAAGTGTTGACTACATTTTTTTTTTGCATTTAGGTGTAGTAATCATCTTAGCACGAAGGATTTTAGGCAAAAGAACTTCTTGGTCAAATTCCTGTATAGTTTCATTATATTTTGAAGTGTTATTCAAGATGTTGTTAACATTGATTTGTTGTTGAGGATTAAATCCCAATCCATAAGAATGCTCATGCCCCCCAGTGTGTAAGGGTATTTGAATTCCCTATTTATGTTTACCACATCCTTGAGCATTAAATCCTTGTTTAACTAGGAAATGATAACCAGGACCATAACAAGAAGCCATATCAGAAGGATTCAATGGAACTTTAGTAGTCACAATATCATCCTTGGTAGATTTGACAGATTCATTGTGGGTAGAAGCAATGAAAAAGTTATTATGAAGGGCTTTGGAAGTAAAAAATCATTGTTCAAATTCTCTTTGTTGCTTCATAAAATCAAGATCATTAATCTTATACTCTCCAATAAAGGTAGGAGTAAAATCCAAGGTTCCCCAATCATAGCCAGGAAGAGTATTAGAGGAAGAAGGATTACTATTAGGAGTATTAGGAGTGTGGGTTTGAATATTCAGACAAGGATTAGGTGCATCATCCACATGAAGTGAATACATCTTATTGTTATGTATAAACTTGACTTTACGATGAAGGGTGGAAGGAACGAAATGCATCTCATGCAACCAAGGTCTACCCAAAAGAAGGTTATAATTGAGAAGTCCAGGCATAACATGAATAGGTGTATTCAATATGACCGGTCCTACTTTGATAGGTAAGGTAATGATGCTTAAAGTGTTCTTAGAAATGTTATCAAAGCCACGTATAGGAACATTGTCAGGTTGAATAGTTGAAAGATCAACGTTAATTGATTTGAGCATGTCCATGATACAAAGATTAAGCCCAAATCCATTATCAATCAAGGTCCTATGAATGATACTTTTATTGATCAAAACAACAACCATAAGAGCATCATATTGATTCTGAACTTCTTTAGAAGGTAAATCTTTTTAAGTGAATACAGTGTCAGGAGGACCCAATGTAGCATGCATATAGTGTAAGAAGTTATTGATATTCTCTTGATTAGGAGGTGGAGTGGTAAGAATTGCTAGAGCTTTTTGCAAGGCTCAATAGTAGGTAGGTTAATTTTGAAGAAGCTCCCATAAAGAAATCTTGGCAGGAGTATTTTACAATTGGGTTATCAAATCATACTCCTTGCTAGGAAGATGGGGTGGAGGAGGAAGAATAGGTTGAGAAGGTGGCAAAAAAGTAGAAACCACTAGATTAGGTTGAGGGTTATTCCTTGTATGATATGTGTGAGCTATCGATTCTTGATCATTGAAAGACTCCATAGGTTTACCTTTGATAGTAAAGCTAGGACAACCTTTGACAATCAACAAGGGTTTAGGATAAACCATTTTAGTTGTCTCAACACTACAAATAGATTCACAAGAAGGAAGAAAAGAGGAAATCCTAGGAGGAGATGAGGTAAGATCTTGATTCTCCATAGGATCATCACTAAAAGGGAGAGCATTATGGCAATTCATATCATTCTCTACTAATGCCTCATCACTAAAAGGATCCTCAAATAGAGGTAAAGAATCTATAATATCATCTTCTTTCACTAAAATGTCTACATAAGGGAAGTGTGTTTTACGAAAAGAGTTATCATCGTGTATGAATATGTCATCTATTAATAAATCACCCACTTGTATCAAATCTACTTCACGAGGAGGGGATAAATCAATGTCTTTATTGAAGGGTTCATCCCAAAAAGTTGAATCATTCACAATGGTTTCATAAGGAAGAGAGTAATCAACATCCAAATCCAAAGGTTCATCCCAAATAGGAGGATTATCATCCCTATCAATAAGGCACTTGAAAAACACTTGAAACAACTTGTGCATCATGATAACCAATATAGAAAATAGATCTAGATATATCCAAATGCATAAGCATGAAAAGGAAATAGAACACCACAAACACAATAGGGCATCTAATTCCATAAAAGAAAGGGGTAAGTGTGTTGGGTTCACCAAAATGTATAGTGGAGGTGAACACACAAGGTGATACAAAGGAAGATCTAACATAATAGAGCATCTAAATCCACAAAATAAAGGAGGGTAAGCCTGTCGGGTTCACCAAAAATGTAGACGATAAAATGTGGATGGGGTCCTAGGACAATGGTTTGCACATAAAAGAGACCCCAAAACCAATATTTTATACTTACATGGAATTGTATTGATATAGAAAGTAAATGTAGATGATTAATATTGAAATTAGGAAATAAAGGTACTTACCTCTGAAAAAGAATCGGCTAAAAACCCTATCAAATGATCTCAAAAATTGTTGATTTTCATGCACATGTATTGAAACAGCGAGATCTCCAAAACCCAGAAATATTTTTTTGAGATTAGATCAGGTCAACCTTGATCCTCATAAAAGGTCAAAGGATACCTTTTTATTCTAAAGGTCGATTTTGATTTTGTTCACAGATCTCGAAAGTTCGGTGAAAAGGGTATCCAAATACACTCTCAGATCCAAAATTCTACACCTATACCTGCAAGAAAAATGGTTTTGTTGTTTGTTTGGGGGGTTTACCTTGGTCAATCCCCAGTTTGGAATCAACCTTACTATTGAAATTGAAACAGAGAATGCTAGAAAGTAGTAGAAGTAGATCTAACAATGAAGCTATGATATTCAATAGATATGCAAATTGTATTTGAAATGTAATCAAGTATGTTAATATGAAAGCTTGAACATAACATCAATAAATGTAAATCAAACCTCCATGATTATATGCTTGGAATCCACCTTGAGGGAAGAATGAATGGATCTTGAATATCAACAAAAGGACCTTGAAGGAAGATCACACCATCATGATGGCTAGATCTAGGGTTTGAATGATGGATCTTGAATGCTTAACCAAATCCATTCAATGGCTTGAATGCTTGAATCCTTGATCTTAAATGGAGAACTTGAATGGAGAAGAGGACTTGAATGGATGATTAATTGAATGGAATGCTTACTTGAGAGAGAACTTGATTGCCAAAACTTGATCACCAATGTCTCCTTGGGAGTGCTTGATGCATGAAGGAATGAGATGAGAAAATGAGAGAGGAAGGCTTCCTTTTATAGTGATCTAGGGCACAATCCTCTAGAGGGGCCACCTTGGGGAATTAAATTCCAATTAGGCCTCAACCCTATAGGAATTGACCTAAATTAAATATAATTTAAGAGTTTATTGTTTTAGAGACCAAAACAACCTACCCAAAAGCGTTAAAATAATTATTTTTGAAACCCAACAACCGGAGATCCCAAGACCTTGGAATTTGAACCCAGGGTCAAAGATGAGCTCGACCCTAACCTAGTTAGGGTTGAGGTCAAATTTGACCCCTTTAGGTTGACTTTGACTCCTTTAGGTCAACTTTGACCTTAAGGGTACAGATTTCAGGGACTTAGTCAGAGTGAGAAACAAGAGGTCCTAGGGGTGCCCGGAGACTTAGAAATGATGCCAGAATAGGGTAGAGTGCTAGGGAGAGGAAAAAAATCCTATGATGAACATGATGAATTCTAGGAGGACCTATTTGTAGGTCCTACCTAGAAAATAGAGCCATAGAAGAGGGAAATTAAGGAGAATCCTCAGGATCCTAACCCTAATTTCTCCTAGAATGAAGGAATCAAGTGTAGAAAAGAAGTGGAAAGCAGGGAGAAAGCCAGATCCAAGAAAAGATCATTTCAAGGCATTTGACATGACCCCAAACCACTTACTTGGAGGGATAAATGCTCTTAACTTGGAAGTGCTTCCATTTTAAGATGATACAGGGTGTAACAAAATCTAATATGCTAATAGACCAACTCATTTTACACAAAATGGCATTAAGCATGGATTTTGGTTTACATGTGGTACATCAATTCCTTCATCGAAGACATTAGCTATTACATTTATAATTGTTTATTTAGGTTCCATAGCACTACCATATATACAAAAAGAATCTGTATTAAAAAAAAAACATGGACACTACATATATATAAAAATACCAGTTAAAAAAAAAGAGGCCACTGAGGACAATTGCACAAGTCTCCAGAAATAAAATTACCCAACTCTTTCTCTCAAGCCAAAGACTCAGTGTGTTCAATTGCCCAAACTAGCAGTCAATTCTATATTGAGTATATCTGTCAAGCCCTCCTACAGTTTGAACGAATTAAGAATAGAAGAGAGGAACTAATTTAACACTTCACCTACTCAAAAACACAAACCAATGAAATAATCCACATTAGGCCAAGAGAGGTTGATGCATTCAATACAAGAATACTTACACAAAATGAAGTTGAATCATGCCAAACAATGACAATGAGAAGTTGACTATTGGCCCTTCTAGTTTTTTATTTGATAGTTGCCTGACAATGACACATTGAAAATGCACTTATGAGAAAATACCTAGAATGAATGAAATTGATTAAATAATGAAGGTATGTTAGTTTGAGCTTCACTTGGTTTCAAGAATACTTTAATATTCTCCACTTAACAAGGCCAACCACATGAAGGTGGAAGCTCATCTGGCCTCACCTCACCTCCCCCTAACATCAATCTAACTTCCCCATTAACATCTAATTAAACACTTCATTCATCCATTTATGAACTATAACATTCAATCAATACAATCACATAACATCCATAATATGATATAACATTCATTAATATGCAACACTAATCAATAATTCATTAACACGTAACAATATTCATTAACATGACATATAATATAATTAACTGATGAGGATATCCCAAAAATCCCTAATATAATAAATATGGTGAAGAAAAAACTAAAGAAGAGTTAATGCAGAAATTATTACTATTTTGCATGATGCTAGTACTATCCTCACTGCGACGTCCTTGACTAGGTAATTGAGCAAGCAAAAAATATTGTAATAAGAACACATACATATTTTAGTTCATGACATAAAAGAGTATAAAATATAAACCTTTATTTAACTTTTGTTATAACTAAAGATTCATTATTGCTTACTTCAAAATGACGTGCTCGCGCCATCAATTCATATGTCCTCTTCTGGGTTATCCTTATCTGTATATATAGCTATTGCCTCTATTGTTGCAGGTACTTTTCCCCTATCTGATATTTATGTTTAGGTGTTCACACTCGTTCTATTGCTTGTTGCCAATGGGTCATAGTCAGTGATTGAGAGAGCCCTATTTTAGCACCATTCATGTAGTACAAGCACTAGAATTGAGTTTTTTGGCACGGGTTGGGAAATTTTTATATATCAACATGCGATAGAGTTTGGGAATTTTTTAGTATTTAAATACATCTATGGGATGTATTTTAGAGTTTGGATATATGGGAAGAATGGTTGTGAAAAAGACATTACTTTTTTTCATTCTGAGAAGATCTAGAGTGATTTTGAGTCACAGAGGAAATGCCCTAATCGAAATAGAACTTTTTGAAGGATTAGGGTATTTCCTCTGTGACTCAAAATCACTCTGGATCTTCTCAGAATGAAAAAAAGAAATATATTTTTTCATAGCCATTCTTCCCATATATCCAAAATCTAAGATACATCCCATAGATGTATTTAAATACTAAAAAATCCCCAAACTCTATCGCATGTTGATATACAAAAATTTCCCAACCCATGCCAAACAACTCAATTCTAGTGCTTGTGCTACATGACTGGTGCCAAAACATGGCTCTCCAAAAACTCTTTTGTTGCTTCAACTTCTTCTCCATCATAAAATGATGGTGTGAGATGTCTTTCCACTAGGATGCCCTGTCTGAATACACCTCCTGCACCGAAATGGAATCCCTTCATAATCCCTTTATTAAATTATTGAGCTTCTCTTTGTTTTGAGAATAGTTTAACATTCTCTACTTAACAGGGCCAACCACGTGAAGGTGGAAGCTCATCTGGGCCCTCCTAGGAGCCTCTTATACCCTTTACAACATTTTAAGACCTCTAAGATGTATTCTTAGAGGTTGTAAATGGTCATAAAGGGTCATAAGGGGTCCTAGGACACAACAGCTGAAAATCATAATTGTAGGCATCATGGTCACATTTTTTTGGAGACAACGTAATTGATTTGTATACCTAGATGATGGAGAGAAACTTCTGCTTTGATTCCAAGTTGACACTGTGGGATCCAAAAACCATAGATAATGAATAAATTTAGAGAGCAGAGGAGGGCCATAATGACCAAAATAATACAGGATGAACCTCAAGTTAAATGAGGCAACTGCAAACATTTTAATAGAATTTTATTATTAAATAATGAAATTTGCATAGACGGGGCTTAGAACACTATAATATGCAAATTTCATTATTTAATAATAAAAATGTATTAAAATGTTTATAGTTGCCTCATTTAACTTGAAGTTCATCCTATATTATTTTGGTTGTTATGGCCCTCCTCTGCTCTCTAATTTAATTTTTTATCTATGGTCTTTGGATCCCGTAGTGTCAACTTGGAATCGGAGGAGCGAAAGTTTCTCTCCATCGTCTAGGTATACAACTCAATTACGTTGTCTCCAAAAAATTGTGAACATGATGCCTATAATTATGTTTGTCAGCTATTGTGAAATCTTTTGCAGTCTGGCCTTTGTTGCCTTTGATGTGTCTTGCAACCTATGGAAACTTTGAAATATGTTACATGATATAGATATAGAGATCACTAATGGGTGGGAGGAGTATCCCCATGGCCTCTTTCATGTGGGGGATCCATGTCACCTGCTCTTGTATTTCAAACTTCAGTGAGACTTCATACCACGTAGTGTTCATAGATTACATTCAATGCGTTATTTATGCTTGTATTGTTGGGAAAAATCTTGAAAATGTGCAAAAGAGATTGCATTCAACAATGTTGTTTACATGACACATGTAGTTTACCTCCAGCCTAAATCAGTCTTTCGTACAAATCTATGGATAGTGCATGGTACAAAGCCTCAATGAAGCTTGAAAATGATCCATGATCTCAGGAATATCATCTTCTCTCCACTCTTCTTGCCTCTCTTTTCCCATCTCGTAGCTTGGGCATTGGAACATGAATCCTATTTTCCACAACTACTGATGGATCCTTAGGTGTAGTTGAAATTACCAAATGGCCTTCAAAGGTCAAGGAACAAATGGAATAACCAAGAAAACACTATATGTTAAATCATGTGATTGATAGTAGATTAGGGCTCACCTGAGCCATAAACATGAAGAATTATTCTTAAAAAAGATGTAAACCATATATATGCACACTTGAGTCAAAGATAAGTTACATCATATCCATATTAAAATATTAGTTACAATATGAAAAGACTAAATTAACTAATTCCTGAGTTCATCTCTACATATGGTCGCAACAAAGATATGCGATTACAATACAAAGAATTTTCCCTAGCCTGACACATTTTGCACTCAAATCCTTCATCGCAGATAAGTGGAGATGGGAAGATAGATGCAGATGAGTTTTCATAGACCCAACTAAAGTATCCACAACCATTATTTCCCTATGATGCCCAATCTACATTAGTTCTTATAATATAATGAATAGTATTTACATTAGAAACATTAAATATATACACATTAGCAACCTTTTTTCTATTTGGGTAGCACCAAAATTGTCGTCCATGGTTGCTATGTGTCTGTAAAGTATTCAACACACACTGCCCACACCACATTGACAATTTGGCACATTTACAAGAGCCATCGAGCCTATATCAATAATGCACCGCACCATCGTTACTACATTTATTACATAAATATTGTAACATATAATCATATGATTATAATAATCATACATTCACCACTATTGTTATATTGTAGATTTAAGTACTTAAAAAATGTTTGCAATCAATGGTTTGAACAAAGATGTCATTTAACTATACCTGAGCAAGAATTAGTCAACTTCAATACTTTCAATACTTTCAAAACTGAATATAAAATAGAGATATAAACAAGAACTATCTATATCATCTTAAAATGGAAGCACTTCCATCTTGATAGGTTTAGCACCCTCTTTTAGTACATTTATCATGATAGACTTGCATTTAGGATGCATTATGCACTTAGCTTCTTCATTCTAGGTGAAATTAGGGTTAGGATCCTGAGGATTCTCCTTAATTTCTCTCTTCTATGGTTCTATTTTCTAGGTAGGACTTAGAAATAGGTCCTCCTGGCCTTCATCACAATCATCATAGGATTTTATGCCTATCCCTAGCATTATGTCTCATTCTAGCTTCATTTCTAGGTCTCTGGGCATCCTCGAGACCTGTTGTCCTGATTCTAGCAAGATTTGGGCCCATAGGGTCAAAGTCAAGGTTGACCCTGACCTAGCTCAAAGTTGAGCTCATCCCTAACCTAGGTCAGAAATGAGGTCATCTTTGACTCCTCTAGAATCTATGCCCCTCTTTCAAATTTGGTCTCGACGGGCCCCAAAATCAATGTCGGGCCCTCAGATCCGATTGCGAAAAGGTTTTAATTTGAAATTCATTTAATTATTTTCCCTCCTTAGTTGGTTATTGTGATTGGACCTTAATTTGAGGTGAAATTTGAATTATGGGTCCTCACATTGCTCTAGGAGCCTCACCTTGAAACCGCTATATAAAGACTCTCATTTGCATTCATTTTCACAACCAAGAAACATCAAGCAAGTTCATGATCAAGTGTTCTCAAGGAGCAATTTCATGAACAAGAAGATTTCAAGCAAGCAAGGAATGGTGAAGATGCAAGATTGCAAGAGGATGATATAGAAGATCAAGCCATTGTTGACATCAAGCATCTTTGTGAACACATTCTTGGAGCAAGAGAGATCCTTTCTTCCTTGATCCACCATTATCAATTTTTAAGCTTTCAAAGATTCAATCATGGAGTAGCAATTATGGATTATGTGTTTGGTAGAGGTACTTTAGCCTTGGGAGCTTGGTATTCTTTTTTGTCTTATTCAAATCTATGCATTGTTGCTTCATACATATTCATGCTAGGGTTTTGATCTAGAGGATTAGATCTTGGCATTACACTTTCAATATATACACACACACATTCTATTTCAATCAGCTATTCATGGAGGTGGAGATCACCAAAATGGGGATTTGACTAAAGCAAAACCCTATATAGCCACCCCAAAAACTCCCTTTTTCAGATATCTATAGTTGTTGTTTTGGGAATTAGAGGACAGATTTGAGTACCCTTTTTGCCAAACTTCTGAGATCTGTGAACAAAGTCAAAATTGGCCTCTAGAATAAAAATTTAACCTTTACCTTTTATGAGGGTCAAAGACTACCTGCTACCGGAAAGACCAAATTTTTATGGGTTTTGTTTGTCTCATAGACTTCAGAAGCTTCTGAAACCCCGCATAGACTTCAGAAAAGAGGTATTTCTAAATCTATTTCATGATGAGGTATGTATCTTGACCTAATTAATTTTCAATTATTTCCAGATTTACTTAGGCTATTCTAATTCAAAACAATATTACAAATGAATAGTGTTGAATGTTAGGTGCATTGTTAAGGCTCCAATTTTCCCCTATCCATTTTGGTGAACCCATTTACGAAAACTCTTTCTTTTATGGTGTTAGATTTAAATCTTGCATGCCTATAAGATTAGCTTTCTTGCATTTATATCTCAAAAATACATAAAAATTGCAAAATTCCTTTAAAAATACAAAAATATTATATTTTCATGCTTTTAGTGCTTTCTTTGTATTCAACATGTATGATTCTTGTTTTGAGTACTTTGATGAGGCTTTTATTGTACAAAAGGATAGATTCCCTAGTGAGGTACATGGTAGTGAGGATGAAAATGGTTCAAATACGATCTCCATGGATCCTATTCCTATTTCACTCTCCTCCACAACCTCTCCATTTGACCTTTACCATAGGGTGTGTGCATGGTTACCTTCATGTCCCACTTTTTGTAACATTGATAAACCTAAGATGATATATCCTACACCTTTGATGATGGTAGAAGGATGTCCTTGTATAACAATTAAGGGTAAACCTAGAGATCCTTTGGATTTCTTTGATAACACCAATTTTGTTTCACATACTTATCGCACATGAAATAACCCTCAGCCTACTATTCCAGTTTCTTTACCACCTTCTCAACCTATGCTTCTTCAAGCACCTAGGTATCCATCTACCTTTAAGGAGTATAACTTAGTTGACCAATTACGTGCCACTCCTACTAAGATATCTTTATGGGAATTACTTCAAACATCCCTGACATATCATGAGGCATTGCAAAAAGATTTATCTACTCTTCCTGCTTCACCTCCTAATCAAGAGAAAATTCATTCTATTTTGGATTGTATGCATACTATGCCTTTTGTACCTCCTATTGTGTTTTCTGATATTGATTTACCTTCCCTAAAGGTACAGAATCAATATGATGCTCTCATGGTGGTTGTCTCTATTAATCAGAGTATCATTCGAAGAACCTTAATTGATAATGGATCTGGACTTAATGTTTGTAGCATGGATATGCTTAAGGCAATTAAGGCTGATCTTACTACTATTCAACCTGATAATGTTCCTATACATGGATTTGACAATATTGCAAAAATAACTTTGGGCATTATTACATTACCCGTTAAAGTTGGTCCAGTTATCTTAAATACTCATATTCATGTTATGCGTGGACCTCTCAATTATAACCTTCTTTTAGGAAGACCATGGTTACATACTATGCATGCAGTTCCTTCTACTCTTCATCACAAGGTTAGGTTCATCTATAACAACTTAATGTATACATTACATTCAAATAATGCCCCGAATCCTTGCTTAAATGCAGAATATGCTAAAATCTTTGAACCTCTTCAACCTAGTAAAGAGATTGAAAAACAATCAAAGATACAACAATCTAAGATAAAAGAACCAGAGATTCAACAACAAGAAGCTCCATCTTCTTCTTCTTTGACTGAGGATGATTGGGGGACATTGGATTTTAATCCTATGTTTATTGGAGAATACAAGGTCTTTGATTTGGAATTCATGAAGCAACAAAATGAATTTGAGAAAAAAGTTTTTATTTCTTCTCCGTTGTCTGAGGAACTAAAAAGTAATTTTGTCGCCACTTCGATTAATGAAATGATTGAAACTATAAAGCCTGATTGTTATGACATTGTGACATATGCCACTCCTTGGACTCCTTCTAATATGAATGATCGATATGGTCTTGGTTATCATTTGCTTAAGAAATCAGGATTTAATGGGAAAGGATGCGGTAAATATGAACAAGGTATACAAGTACCTTTGGATAATGAAGTTTATGATCATACATATGGATTAGGATTCAATCCTTATAGACAACCATCAGCCTTTCCTCTTAATGTTAATCATATTTGTAGTGGACAGTTGAAGTTGGTTAAACCATTGCTTATTGACCTTAATCAACAATCCTCTTTGGATATTTTTCCTAGAGATGAAGCCTTAATGGAATTTTTAGGGGTTTATGAAGATTTACCTAAGTTTCATCACAAATGAGGAAAGCCTTATTGTTTAAAAACCGATGCTTATTTTGGAGAACATGAAGAATAGGATACTCTTCCTTTATCGATGGATCCTCCGATAAGAAGTGATTTGTTAATTACTAAAACTATTGATATTCAAGTACATGAAAACAACTCTGAAAGGATGATAAAAATTGGGAAATGTTTGAATTAGGATGAACATGATCAGTTGTTTCCCTTTTTCTTGAATTTAAGGATATCTTTGCATGGACATATTCAGATATGTCGAGTATATATTCTAAGATTGTTACTCATAACATTGTTTTAAAGCTGAATATGAAACCTGTGAAACAAAAAATTTGAAAGATGAATCCATGAACTGCTTTATTAGTCAAAGGTGAAATAGAGAAATTATTGGATTCTGGATTTATTCATTCTATTGATTACTCAAATTGGATTTTGAACATTGTGCCTATGTCAAAAGGAGAAAATAAGATAAGGATGTGTACTGATTTTAGATATTAAATATGGCATCCTTGAAAGATGATTTTCTGTTACCTAATATCAATATGATTATGGATTCAACAACGGGCCATGCCTTGTTATCTTTTATGGATGGTTTTTCAAGATATAATCAAATCTTTATCCCTCCTGAAGATCAATTTAAGACTGCACTTATAACACCTTGGGGAACCTTTTGTTGGGTCATGATGCCTTTTGGATTAAAAAATGCAGGAGCAACTTATCAACAAGTGATGACTATGATTTTTCATGATTACATTCATAAGATTCTTGAAGATTATGTGGATGATATCTTGGCAAAATCTATACAAAGAGAAGATCACGTTACTATTTTACAACAGATATTTGAAAGGATTTGAAGTTACAACATGAGGTTGAATCCTAAGAAATGTGTCTTTGGAGTTGATTCTGGTAAATTATTAGGATTTATAATCTCTAAGTGGGGCATCAAAGTAGATACTGAAAAGATTGAAGCTATTGTTAATATGCCTCCTCCTACGAATGTTTCTCAGTTATGAAGTTTTCAAGGAAAAATACAAGCTATTCGTCACTTTATTTCTAATTTAGTGGACCGAACTATCCCTTTTACTTCCTTTCTTAGAAAGGATACTACTTTATCTTGGAATGATGAGTGTAAACAAAATTTTGATCAATTTAAGGAGTATCTTGTGAATCCTCCTATCTTGCAGCCTGCTAAATTCAATAAACCATTTCAATTATACACTTCAGTGACTCCATGGGCCGTGAATGCATTGTTAGCTCAAATTGATGATAATGGTAAAGAAAGACCTATGTATTACATTAGTTAGACTTTACTTGATTATGAAACAAGATATACATATTTAGAAAGATAATGTCTAGCTGTAGTTTATGCATGTTAGAAACTTAGGCATTATCTTATAAATGTTGAAGTTAATGTGATTGTTAAATTTAACCCTTTGAAACATCTTTTCTCACAAACTGATCTCTCTAGTTGGTTAACAAAATGGGTTATGTTGTGTAAGGATTTGCCTAAGGAAAAGAATAAAAGCCAAGATCTAGAAGCTCAAGAGATAGCACAAGAGAGATAGGAAAAATAATCAAATAATTTATTATAACCAAATTGAATTGATTACAAAGTAGGAGTGCCTAAATATATAGGCAATGCAATAAGACTACATGATAAGGAGATGATAATATATCACACACACAAGGTGGAATCACATGTCCACCAAAGGTGGATCATCCTCCATTGTACATCAAATTATGTGCAACATGTGCAAAAATGAGAGGATGATAATGTGATAAGAGCACCAAAGGTGGATCTCACACACAAAGAGGTATGTGATGACAACTATCACACCTAAAGTGGAGATTCTCTTAACCATGTGCTAAAAATAAATGCAAACTCCTAGGTGTCTCAAAGACAACTAATATGCAAATGCATTATCCTAAGTAAACTTAAGTAAAGTGTAATTAGTGAATATTTAATTACACCAACATGTTGCTTACCAAGTTTGATCTAAATTTTATTTCTCAGAAGTCTATTAAGGGACAGGCATTGACAGATTATCTAGCTGAAGCTCCTTGTCTTCACTTTGATAAATATTCTACTTCAATAGAATTTCTTAATGATAATATCCTAGCTATTCAACAAGATGATATTTGGGAATTATATTTTGATGGGTCTAAGTGTAAGATAGGTTCTGGTGTGGGTATCATCTTGATTCTGCCTATGAAAAAACCCATCCCTTTATCATATAAATTAACCTTTCCTTGTACTAATAATATTGCAGAGTATGAAGCTCTTCTAGCTAGACTACGAGCAGCTTCATCCCTCAATATCAGACATTTACAAATATATGGAGATTTGCAATTGATTGTTGAACAAATTAAAGGAGGATATGAGACTAAAAATGCTAAAATGACACAATATAGAGATTTAGCTCTTGATGTGCTTTCACAATTATCCTCTTATACAATTCAGACTTTACCTAGGAAGGATAATCAACATGTAGATGCCATGGCAAGCGCAACTTCCTTGGTTTGTCTCAAGAATAATGCTGAAAATTTTCAATTTACTATACAAACTCTTAAATGCCCTACAATTTCTGACAAGATTACCTTTGACTATTTCAATTTGCATTCGGATGAATGGTATTCACATATTTTTCATTTTTTGAAGGATGGTACTTTTCCTGAATTAGCAACAAGGAACACGCGTAATTGTATCAGGAAAATTGTAGCACGTTACATCATTTTAGGAGACACGCTTTACAAATGCTCTTATGAAGGATTATTATTAAGATGTCTCAATAGAACTAAAATTCCTATAGCTTTAGCAGAAGCTCATTCTAGTTCTTGTGGGGGACATTTTGGTGGAAAATCCCTGGTTAATAAATTTCTTTGAATGGGATATTATTTGCAAATAATGGAACAAGATTCTTTCATGTTTGTTAAGAAATGTCCTCAATGTCAACAACATGGTAATTTGATTCATGCTCCTGCTCGTTGGCTTCATAATCAAGTTTCTCCATGGTCTTTTAGTGTTTGGGGTTTTGATCTTATTGGAAAAATCTCATCAGCTTCTTCTCAAGGACATACTTACATTCTCACCACTACAGATTATTTCACAAAGTGGTTTGAAGTTGTTCCTTTTCGTTCAAAAATGGTAGATGTTATTTGTGATTTCATCCTTAATAATATCATAACAAGATTTGGTATTCCTTTGACAATAATTTTGGATAATGGAACCTCTTTTAAAAATAAAGAAGTCACAAAATTCTTGGAGAAATATAGGATTCAACATAGATTTTCAACTCCTTACTATCCTCAATCTAATGGACAAGCTAAAGCATCAAATAAAATTATTGAACAAATTTTGAGAAAAATAGTTAGTAAGTATGTGAAAGATTGGCATACTCAACTGACTTATGCTTTATGGGCCTATAGGACTAGTGTTCGTACTGCCACGGGTACTTCTCCTTATAACCTTGTATATGGTACTGATGCTATTATGCCTTTGGAACTAGAAATACCTTCTTTACATGTTTCATTTCATGGGATAATTGATAAAGATACTTTTTGTGAACAATGCTTATAAGAATTAGAAATGTTGGATGAACAACGAATACATGCATTAGAACATATAAAAGATTATCATAAATCTCTTCAGAAACAATACAATCATAAGGTAATAGAACAAACATTTGCAGTTGGTGATTTAGTCCTTTATGAGAATCAACGAAATGTGAATGCTTTACTGGGCAAAAAAGGAAAATTTAGCCCTAATTGGCTTGGACCTTTTGTTATTATTGAATACTTTGGTTCAAGTGCTTATAAACTTGTTGATATGGATGGTGTTTCTTTTAAGGAACCCATTAATATTATGCATCTTAAATGTTATTATCCTTAATGTCATTTTTTCCATGTGCATTTATGTATTCCTTATAAAGATTTATTTTATAGGTTATGTAGTTTTAGCAAAATTACATATTGAATATGTTTATGCACTTTCTTTCTTTCTTTCTTTCTATTAAGTTTTATATTGATGAAAGAATAGTAATCAAACATAGAACTAATCAGTAGAGAAAGTCTTTCATTCATCAAAAAGAGTTTTTCAAGTTTTGATACATATGTGGCCAATGGTCCTATCTATCACTATGTCTATCACTATGTTTCTTTGATGGCTGATGGCTCCCAGATCTCTCTACTTTGTGATGGGAAGATGAAGATTTTTGTGTTTGTGTATGGCTCCTAGATATGCTCATACCATGTGAACATCCTCAGAGACTTTGTACCTCTGCCATTAGCTTCTCCTCTATTTCTCTACATAATCTTAGCTCTCACTAGATACATGCAAAGATGTTGGCATGCCTATCAGGATCTCTATGACCAATGGAAGACTCTCACTCATCGGTTGGTAGTCAGTAGGATATAATTGTATCCTTGAGAATCTTAGATAAAAAGATCCTCCACTCCACTACGCTAGCTATAGAAAGAAAACTTTTATCAGTCTAGTGTCCTTTTTATCTCAAATCAAATCACATACTCAATCAAATTTCATGTTTCATACCTGGGTCTCCCTCCTGGACATCACTAAAGTGTCTAGATGGTTGGGGCATGGAGTGACTACTCTCTCCATGCTCGATATATCTAGGTCTCAATGGTGGTGTCTCTATGTGGGGCCATGGGGGCCATGGTGATCTCAGTGGTGATGCACGAGTAATAGGTATATCTGCACCAATATCACCAGTTGGGGGCATGTCCTCAGCTCTCTCTCCTCCTGCATGTGATCTACCTCATAGATGTTCTCCTCCTCATCTATGATATCCTCATCCTCCTCTATGGCTCCACTATTCTACTGTGTCCCCTCTGTAAAGCCCGGATCACCTATGGGATAATCCATAGGAAAGATAGGATGGATCCCCTACAAGCTCCAATACCTGATGTAATCTCTACTCATGCCTGAATAGGTCACATCTGATGGTACCTATATGTCCTCTATCTCCTCTATATCACTATCCTCTATGTCTACTATCGATGGTCGGTGTATGGCACTAGGTCTCTGATAGTATCTCATCAGATGTACATAGCGAGGTACTGCTCTAGAGACTCCCTGCAATAGGCCGAACTACCTCATCACCCAATCATAATAGTAGGGCATCACTATATGACTCTGATGACCCTCTAGTAGCTTACACTACTATGAATCTCTCATCTAGAATCATGTGTCATGCCACTCTATCATTTAGTAGTAGGGTCTCCATATCACATCAGTGCTCACAATGCGGTCTAGATGTACTCTCTAGTAGAGCATATCTCCAAACTACCAAATATCTCTCAAGGGATATGTGAAGGCTCTTGTTGTGCTCACATCTACCATCACTAGAAATCCCTATGGATGTGTACATGTGAAATTCTCAAACATCCAAATCTACAGGAGTGTGCATATCGACAGACTCTCCCATTGATAACTCACTAGTTGACCTAGCTCATGGTATACCTAAGCTAGCATGCTTCGACCCCATGAGAACATGGTCCTATCTCTCTCCATCCTCTATATGAGATGTGTCAGAGGTGAAAAAAATATAGTACCCTTTGAGTTGGGCAACACAACCAAGGCTACTATGCAAAGCATCACCTTCCATACTAAAGGTGTAGGGCCTGACAGTATGTATGATAATAAGACATGATCTGACTGGGTCCACATCTGTGGAAGTCATCCTGTACAATACTCTATGTCTGCATGGATATCCTCACAAGCACATTGTGCTCTAGGTCTAATGGTCTCACCTTAGACTGGAAGCCTCATGATCCTGTAGACATCCTCTAATGTCACTGTGATCTCACCAGAGGGAAGATGGAAGGAACATGTATCCTCATCCCACCTCTCTATCAGAGCCAATAACATGGCTCGGTGTAGTCTGATCTATGGAAGGAATAATATCTAGTATAGTCCCACATCCTTTAGTAATTGAAACTCCTCATCATCAATCTCAGACAGTCTCTCTCTGACCATGACTAGCAACTCTCCAAAGGGATGCTCTCGGAAACAGACCAGGTCCTCCAAGCACAAACAAACATCATATCAGTCATCTACATCATCAAATTTGCAAATCTAATTGAACTAGGTCAAATTTGACCTCAGTGGTCAAGGACAACCTTATTGGGTCAATGTCAACTTTACTGGGTCAGGGTCGACCTTTTTGGGTAAGGGTCAACCTCATCCCAGAAACTGGCAAAAACCCTCTGGCCAATGTCGACTTTCATGGGTGAAAGTTGACCTAGATGGGTCAATGTCAACCTAAATGGGTTAGGGTTGACCTAAAATGGGTAAAGTCAACCTTTCCTATAAAAAATAGGAATTTGGAAAGTAAAAAGGTGGATAACAGCAAACTCACCTCAGGTAGTGATTGTCTAGTAGCTAGACCATGTCTCAAAATCTCCAGGTGTATCGCTCAAAGTTCCTCTCTTCTAGGTATCTTACTTCCTTGTTTCGAATCTGAAAATGGTAAGAATGAGTGAGTATTTCTCTCTTTTTCTTATTTATAAGTTCAAATTAGGGTTTCCTTAGGGTAAACTCAAATTTCCCTTCTTATGCATCTAGACAGACATTCACTCTTTTCATCATAACTTGAGTTTTGTACCTTCATTTTCAGTGCCATCAGCAGCATTGGAATCATGATTTAGATACCTAACTCCTTGAACTAGTTTAGGAAGGTTAGGAATCCTTATAATTAGTTTAGGAAAGGACTTTTTTAACACTCTTCATATCCAGTATATAGAGTTTTTCTTATCACCCTATTTCACCCTTCCGAAGTAGAAAGTTGAAAAAGGGGGGCATAAGGGGCTCAATATACTTCCTAAATTGTCATACAGTAAGCTTTAGGTGATTTAAAAAATTTCATTAACCTTGTGTGTTGCAAGTTCTAACAGTTTTCTGCAGGATCTTTACATCGAGGACTTGGCTATATCCTTTTTATTTTACTATGATGTTTTCTTACTTTAGCTTGCATATTCATGTAGTGTCATATCTAAGCTAAAGTGGGGGCTAAATGTATCATCTTAAAATGGAAGCACTTACATCTTGGTAGGTTTAGCACCCTCTTTTAGTACATTTATCATGATAGACTTGCATTTAAGATGCATTCTGCACTTAGCTTCTTCATTCTAGGTGAAATTAGGGTTAGGATCTCGATGATTCTCCTTAATTTCCCTCTTTAATGGCTCTATTTTCTAGGTAGGACTTAGAAATAAGTCCTCCTAGCCTTCATCACAATCATCATAGGATTTTATGCCTATTCCTAGCATTCTATCCCATTTTGGCTTCATTTCTAGGTCTCCGAGCATCCTCGAGACCTCCTATCCTGATTCTGGCTAGATTTGGGCCCACAGGGTCAAAGTCGAGGTTGACCCTAACCTAGGTCAGAGTCTAGCTCATCCCTGAACTAGGTTAGAATCAATCACATCCCTGACCTAGATTAGAGACAAGGTCATCTTTGACCTCCTCTGAAATCTATGCCCCTCTTTTAAATTTGGTCCCGACAGGCCCCACAATCAATATCGGGCCCTCGAATCTGAGAGAAAAAAGGTTTTAATTCTAAATTAATTTAATTATTTTCCCTCCTTAGTTGGTTATTGTGTTTGGACCTTAATTCAAGGTGAATTTTTGAATTATGGGTCCTTACATTACTCTAGGAGCCTCACCTTCAAACCTTTATATAAAGACTCATTTGCATTCATTTTAACAACCAAGAAACATCAAGAAATTTCATGATCAAGTGTTCTCAAGGTGCAGTTTCATGAACAAGAAGATTTCAAGCAAGCAAGGAATGGTGAAGATGCAAGATTGCAAGAGGATGATATATAATATCAAGCCATTGTTGACATCAAGCATCTTTGTGAACACATTCTTGAAGCAAGAGAGATCATTTCTTCCTTGATCCACCATTATCAACTTTCAAGAATTCAAAGATTCAATCATGGAGTAGCAATTACAGATTGTGCGTTTGGTAGAGGTACTTTAGCCTTGGGGGTTGGGTATGCTTTTCTATCTTATTCAAATCTATGCATTGTGTTAGAAAGTAAAGTCCACCAAGATAACTAAGAGGGGGGGGGGCGTGAATTGGTTATCAGATAATTATAAATTTTATCATCTTCAACAACATTAAACCATATAAGCAATATAATCACCAACCATAGAAAGATATTCATACACAATAACACAATGACACAAGATATGTTGACTAGGGAAACTCTTGATCAAAGAGTAAAGCCCAGTGGGAATGATTCCCACAAAAGATGCACTAATATGAATATTCCTTGTGAGAGGCTGGAATCTATTAGGAGTCTTATGAAATACATTCAGTACATATGAATCCATGTTAGGATATTTTGAATCCCTGTTAAAAGATTCTAACCCTGTTAAGAGTTATGGAAGATAGAAGGACCCACTACCCAAACAGCTTCAGGGTAAGATCACTGAACACACTATCCAAATAATCTTTGCATTAATCAATAGAATAATATGTTACCTCTTATTTGACTATGCCAAACTGCACTCACTGTTACATCAGATCTCTATACTTCACATGTCTTCCTTCACACATTCGCTTTCATACTTAGCTCTTTTCTTCAATTCATGCATACCTCATCACACATAATCACCACAACTACATTACAACAAGGAAATACATTCCTTCCTTTATACCACACTCAAATAATTACAAATGAGTCGACATACAATTATAAAATAAAAGTTTCCACATGCTACACCAAAATTACATAAAAATGTCAGCTTCCAAATATAATAAATCTTCACTCGTGTGACCTCAAATTTTGTGCTATCATCCACATCACTATCAATGTATCTCCAACTTCCCTTTAACTGCACAAAACTAGATTCCATCTCGATTAGGAGATATCATCCGATTTCCACAAACTGCTACTTAGGAACACTGCCTGAACACTACTTCCACCAAAATGATCATAACTTCCATGAATCAATGAATTACTATCCATGCTCTTAACCATAGACATATGACATATCAAAGAGTATATCCTCAATGTCACATATCTCCAACTATAATAACCCATGTGTGCTAATCCAAACTCTGTCTGCTTCTCTGCAAGTCTTCAGTAAATCACTATGTTGACATCAATGACAATCATAGTCATAAATGCAACAACAACTACTACAGAATGGAAGTCAAACACTTTAGCATTCATTTATAACAATCTTCCCCATTGGCATTGATGGAAACATAGATGAAAAACATCCAATGTTCCAAAAATCCAATACTGCAACACTGCTTCTTCAAATACTCTTCATCAATTAAATCTTGCTTTGTTATCCTATTCAGTTCTCTCCAACAGATGTCTCATATTGTTTTTCATGTGTAATTCTCCCCCATTGACATTAATGATAGAAATTCCATCACTGAGTCAACAACTCAATGTCAAAAGACACTTTTTCAGAAAATACATTTACTAGAGTCCTCATGACTCAGCTCAGATACACATACTCCCCCATAGAGGAAGTACCAACATCCAGTCCAAAAGAAAGATAAGGCTCATATACCACTAGATGGATGCAACCAACTACATCACTTCTCAAAAGTAGATTGGGGCATAACCCAAGCATACCTCTTAGATACTCAAATGTATTCTTAGGCAAAGGCTTTGTGAATATATCTGCTATCTGCTCCTTTGTACTTATGTAATCAAGTCTGACTTCTTTCTTAGCAACTTTCTCTCTTACAACATGATACTTAATGTCTATATGCTTTGTCTTAAAATGTAATACAAGATTCTTAGACATACTAATTGTACTGGTGTTGTCATAATGTATAATAATAGGTTCAACAAATTTTATTCCAATATCCTTCAGCATCTACTTCATCCAAATTATCTAGTTACAATTGTTTGTTGCTGCTACATATTCTGCTTCTGTTGTGCTTTGTGAGATACAATTCTACTTCTTGGTTAGCCAAGAAACTAATCTTCCTCCAAGGAAAAATGCTCCTCCACTAGTTCTTTTCTTATCATCAACACTACCTCCCTAATCAGCATCTGTATATGCACATAGGATAAAATCATCATATTTTTCATACCATAATCCATAGTCCATTGTGCCTCTTAAATATGTAAGTATCATCTTTACTACTGCATAATGTGATTCTCTAGGTTCAGCTTGAAATCTTGCTACAATTCCAACTGAATGTGCTATATCAGGTCTTGTATGAGTCAAATACTGCAATTCTCCAATCATAGATCTGTATTTCTTTTGTTCTACTGTAGGAGTCTCATCTATGCTAGATAACTTATGTTTGGTCACCATAGGTGTTCCAACTGGTTTACAATCCTCCATTCCAAATCTTTTCAACAAGTCATTCAAGTACTTTGTCTGACTTACAAAGATACCATCATTGTTTTGTGTTATCTGTAATCCCAAAAAGTATTTCATTTTACCAATCATACTCATTTCAAATTTAGTCTTCATTTCATCAGCAAATTTGTCACTAGCTTCATCTTCTTCTCCAAAGATAATGTCATCAACAAAAATAACTATAACTAACAAACCATTTTCAATTTCTTTTGTGTAAAGATTGCTATCAGCTGTACCTTTTATAAATCCCAACTTTAACAAATAAATATTTAGTCTTGCATACCAAGTTCTAGGTGCTTGTTTAAGTCCATATAAAGCTTTCTTTAATTTTCATACCATGTCTCCTTCTTGAGTTAAAGGAAAACCTTCAGGCTGCTCAATGTAGACTTCTTCTTCCAATTCTCCATTTAGAAATGTTGACTTCACATCCATCTAATACACTTTGAATTTCTTGTAAGCTGCATATGCCAAAAACATTCTTACTACATCAATTCTTGCAATAGGTGCAAAAGCCTCTTTATAGTCAATTCCTTCTTGTTGTGAGTAAACCTTACATACCAATCTTGCTTTGTTTCTTACTACTTATCCTTGTTCATTCATCTTGTTTCTAAATACCCATTTAGTTCCAATAACATTCTTGTCTTTAGGTCTAGGGACCAATTCCCATGTCTTGTTCTTTTCAATCTGATCTAGTTCTTCTTTCATAACATTAGTCCAACTTTCATCTTCATAAGATTCATTATTAGTCTTAGATTCAATTTCAGAAATCAAACATAACTGTTCTTGTTCCTTATTCCAAGTAAGAACTCCTCTTTTGATGCTCCCAATAATCTGTTCAAAAGGATGATTCCTTAACAAACTCTTGCTAGGTGTCACTGTCTCAGATCTCTCTTTAGATGTAGGTTATTCAATAACTTCACTATGGCTTTCATTCAACAAATCACTGTCAGTTTCATAAAACAATTCAGTAGTTCCACTATTAGGCTTAGGATGAGCTTCTTCATTAGATTCATAATCAAGCATTCTTTCCTGAATTTTGAACTTTTCATCAACTTTAACATTTGCGCTCTCAACAATAGTCTTAGTTCTTCTATTGAAACATCTATATGCTTTTCTTTTCAAATAATATCCAAGAAATATACCTTCATCACTTCTAGGATCAAACTTTCCTATATCATCATCTCTCTTTATATAACATTTTCTTCCAAAAATTCTAAAATACTTAACTGAGGGTGCATGTCCAAACCATAATTCATAAGGTGTCTTGTCCGTGTCTACTCTGATTTGTAGTCTATTCATTTTGTATATTGATGTGTTCACTACTTCTCTCCAGAATATCTTTGCCAAATTATTTTCAAACAACATAGCTCTTGTTGCTTCAGTCACTGATCTATTCCTTCTTTCTGCAATGTCATTTTGTTTAGGTGTTCTAGGAGCTGAATACTATCTTTTAATGCCTTTTTTTTCACAAAAGTTGTTAAACTCTCTAGAAGTAAATTCTCCACCTCTATCAAATCTTAAACATTTAATCTTCATTCTAGATTCATTCTCAACTTTATTCTTAACAATCTTAAACTTATCAAATGCTTCAGATTTTTTTTTAAGAAATGCAATCCACATCATTCTTGTAAAATCATCAACAAGAATCATAAAATACCTTTCTCCATAGAATCCTCTAGTCCTGGTAGGACCGCTCAAATCTGTATGAACAATCTCCAGCTTCTCTATAGATGTAAACTTCTTACTAGGAAAATAAATTCTCTTTTGTTTAGCCATTACACATTCTTTGCAAATCAAGTTAGTAGGCTTCATAATTCTAGGTAAATCTCTTACTGCAAGTGTAGTACTTACTTTCACAATGTTATCAAAGTTTATATGACAAAACCTTCTATGTCATAACCAACTATCATCAATCTTTGTAATCGAACATGTCATCTCAGTAGGATTCAAATAAAATACATTACCTCTGGTTCTAGATCCAATTCCAATCATATTCCCATCTTTATCCTTTATCACACAAGTTTTCTCAGTAAACCAAACTTGATATCCCTTATCAACTAACTATCCAACACTCAAAATATTATATTTCAATCCATCCACAAAATAAACATCATCAGTATTAGTCTTTCCATCAAGGGTAATAGATCCTATACCTTTGATCAAACAAGGTGCATTGTTTCCAACTCTAACAACTCCACCATCATATTCATTCAACTTTATGAAATTTTTCATCTCTCCAGTCATATGATGTGAACAATCACTATCTATAATCCAAATAGCTTTCTTTTCAACTTGAGAAACTAAGGCTTTTTCTTCCTTAACATCAAATTTAGGATTTTCTTCTTTAATTGCTACAAATCCTATGTCATTATTCTCAGTATCATTTTCACTTAAAGTTCTTTCTATACTAGCTTCAAGATCTTCATCATTAGCATAATAACATTCCTTAGATCTTCTAGGTTTGAAATTGCTTCTGTACTTTTTAACTCTCTTAGGACATTTAGATGCAAAATGACCATATTCTTGACAAATCCAACATTTAAAAATTTTCTTACCATCTGGTTCTTTTTTCACAAGCAAGGCAATACCTTCTTCAATCTTCTTGTCTTCTACATTTCTAGATCTGTTGCTACCAGCATAGTCTCCGCTCACACTGGTGCTTCTTGAAAAAATTAGGGCAAACACTAAGAGCACTGAATGTTGTCTCCATTCTAGGTAAGTCTCCTGATAATCTCAAGTTCATTTCTGCTGCTTCCAATCTTCCAAGAAGAGTCTCTCTTGTAAAGTTTGTTGTACAAGGTATCACTTGTTCAATCATCTATGTTGTCTGCTTAAATATAGGAGTTAATGTCCTCATAATTTTCCATATCACTTCATTCTTTGTCTTTGTTCCTACACAAGATTTTATACCTAAAATGATCTCTGACATTCTACCAATATAACTTCTAATAGATTCATCTTCCAACATTCGTATATCTTCAAATGCACATATCCAATTATGTAATCTAACTCTTTTTGCATGTTCATCACCTTCAAAAGTAGAGTGTAAAGCATTCCAAATTTCATGAGATTTTTTCAAATATTTTACCTGACTGTACTCATTCTCTGAAAGTGCTGTCAAAAGTGCTTCTCTTTCAAGTATGTTACACATGAATAGATCTCTCTCTTCCGCAGTACATGTTTAAATATTGTCCTCTTCAATGATAGTCTTATTATTCTTTGTAATCAACCAATAACCTAGTCCTAAACATAATAGGCATGTCTTCATATTTTCTTTCAAGCTGTCAAAATTTACTCCATCAAACTTAGGGCTTTCTTTCCTAAAATTCGCCATGGATCTCCTTAAGCTGTTAAACTTCTCTTTCAAGGACCTACCACTTTGATACCAATTGTTAGAAAGTAAAGTCCACCAAGATAACTAAGAGGGGGGGGGTGAATCAGTTATTAGATAATTATAACTTTTATCATCTTCAACAAAATTAAACCATATAAGTAATATAATTACCAACCATAGAAAGATATTCATACACAATAACACAATGACACAAGATATGTTGACTAGGGAACCTCTTGATCAAAGAGTAAACCCCGGTGGGAATGATGCCCACAAAAGATGCACTAATATGAATCTTCCTTGTGAGAGGATGGACTTTGTTAGGAGTCTTATGAAATACATTTAGTACATATGAATCTCTGTTAGGAGATTTTGAATCCCTGTTAAAAGATTCTAACCCTGTTAAGAGTTATGGAAGGCAAAAGGACCCACTGCCCAAATAGCTTCAGGGTAAGATCACTGAACACACTGTCCAAATAATCTTTTCATTACTCAATAGAATAATATGTTACCTCTTCTCTGACTATGCCAAACCACACTCACTGTTATATCATATCTCAATTTCAAATCTTTGTACTTCGCATGTCTTCCTTCACACATTCACTTTCATACTTAGCTCTTTTCTTCACTTCATGCATACCTCATCACACATCATCACCACAACTACATTAGAACAAGGAAATACATTCCTTCCTTTATACCACACTCAAATAATTACAAATGAGTCAACATACAATTACAAAATAAAAGTGTCCACACACTACACAAAAATTACATAAAACTGTCAGCTTCCAAATATAATAAATCTTCACTCATGTGACCTCAAAGTCTACGCTATCATCCACATCACTATCAATATGTATCCAACTTCCCTTTAACTGCAAAAAACTAGATTCCATCCCGATTAGGAGATATCATCCGATTTCCACAAACCACTACTCAGGAACACTGTCTGAACACTGCTTCCACCAAAATGATCATAACTTCCATGAATTAATGAATTACTGTCTGGGCTCTTAACCATAGACATATGACATATTAAAGAGTATATCCTCAACATTGTATAGCTCCAACTATAATAACCCACGTGTGCTAATCCAAAATCTATCTGCTTCTCTACAAGTCTTTGGTAAATCACTGTGTTGACATCAATGACAATCATAGTCATGAATGCAACAACAACTACTAGAAAATGGCTAGCAAACACTTTAGCATTCATTCCTAACACATTGTTGCTTCATACATATTCATACTAGGGTTTTGATCTAGAGGATTAGATCTTGGCATTAAATTTTTAATACGTACACACATACATTCTATTTCAATCGACTATTCATGGAGGTGGAGATCACCAAAATAGGGGTTTGACTAAGGTAAAACCCTATATAGCCACCCCAAAAACTCCCTTTTTTAGATATCTATAGTCGATGTTTCAGAAATTAGAGGACAGATTTGAGTACCCTTTTCGCCGAACTTCTGAGATCTACGAACAAAGTCAAAATCGGCCTTTAGAATAAAAATGTAGCCTTTGATCTTTTATGAGGGTCAAAGACTACCTACTGCCAGAAAGACAAATTTTTTCTAGGTTTTCTCTGTCTCATAGACTTCAGAATCTTCTGAAACCTTGCATAGACTTCAGAAAATAGGTATTTCTAAATCTATTTCATGATGAGGTATGTATCTTGACCTAATTAATTTTCAAGTATTTCTAGATTTACTTAGGCTATTCCAATTCAAAACAATATTACAAATGAATAGTGTTGAATGTTAGGTGCATTGTTAAGGCTCCAATTTTCCCCTATTCACTATCCACACAGGTTATAGAGACTAAAACCTTGCCATTGATCCATACGGGTATAACACAAAACAAATTTACATAAACCAATTAACTCAAAACACAAACCCTTTTTTGAATAATTTAATTTTAACTTTGGTTGTGTTAAAGGAACTATGTTGACTTTATTTTTTAGTTGTTTAACATGAGAATTTGTAGATTAATAGGAGTTCACATTTTTATGGGAATGTATCATTCAATTGAGCATTAATTCCCATCTATATCTAGTGAGATGAACATAACTCATGTACCTCATGCTATTGTGTTTGTGATTCCTGATTCACTTCAGGATCACAATCTTTCTCTTGTTTTAAGCCTGCAACTATGTTCCTCCCTTCAATCGATTATTGGATTTGGGTCTAGGCCGTTCTGCATAGAATTCACTGTCTTCAAACTAAATCTTCTAACTAACTTTAACCACTCTACTCTAGCACTATCAACTATCACAGAGACACTCTAATCTAGTTGATCAAGTTAGATTAGGGTCATTTGGAATGGTCTAACAGTGGGTCCTTGCAATGGTTATTGTCATTTAGTTACATAAACCAATTAACTCAAAACACAAAACCTTTTTTGAATAATTTAATTTTAACTTTGGTTGTGTTAAAGGAACTATGTTGACTTTATTTTGTTGTTGTTTAACATTAGAGTTTGTAGATTAATAGGAGTTCACATTTTTATGGGAACGTATCATTCAATTGAGCATTAATGCCCATATATATCTAGTGAGATGAACATAACTCATGTACCTCATGATAGTGTGCTTGGATTAGACTAGACATTATCCAACTGCCTGTGAGGGTTGTCACTGTTATTAGTTGGTGTAAAAGGAGGACTGTCTGTGTGTTATAGCACTTTATATAAATACTCAATATTTGGATAATGTCTAGTCTAATGAAAAATAGTGTATACAAGGTATCCAATCACACTAGCATGAGGTACATGAGTTATGTGCATCTCACTAGTTATAGATGGGCAACTATGGCACACTAGTATCTGTGAACTCCTATTAATGTACAAACTCTCATGTTAAACAACTACAAAATAAAGTCAACATAGTTTTGTTAACACAACCAAAGTTAAAATTAAATTATCTAACTATGTTGAGTTTATTTTATAGTTGTTTAACATGAGAGTTTGTAGATTAATAGGAGTTCACATTTTTATGGGAACGTATCATTCAATTGAGCATTAATGCTCATCTATATCTAGGTTTGCATCACAAATGCTTAAGGAAAACGTTCCTAATACAACTGAACAGGATATTGAATGTGAAAGAAAAAGAAGTGAGAACCCCAAGGCAATGGATGAGGATAATAGTGATGAGGTAGCTGAAATAAAGGCTGCTCATTTTGAGGAGTCGATGAAATATGCTCGAAGAAGTGTTAGTGATGCTGATATTTAGAAGTATCAAGCCTTTTCACAAACACTACAACAATCTTGAGGATTTGGTTCTGAATTTTGATTTCTAGATAGACCTAATGGTGCTTATTTTGGTGCTTTGGATGTATTTTCTATAGCAAATAATAAAGATTACGATGACTTATACAGGTTGCACATCCACATCCACATTTGATATAAAATTTACTGTTATAAAGTCTTTTTATGGAAATCTATTTTACATTAGTCTATATTATTTTGAAGCCTTGTTATAGAAATCTATTTTATATTAATCCTCAAAATTAGTTAGCAAATCTTCTTCTTTCTTTCTAAATTCATGAATGATTCTATTTTTCTACAGTAAATAGCATACACAATAGATAAACATGAAATCAAAAACAAATATCTACCTTGTGCTTTTACTACTAAGTCTTTGTTTGTCAGGCATACTAATTATAAGTACTTGAGGTATCAAGTTATTGATACATCCCTGGTATTTTCATGCATTTAATCTTATAAAATCATCAATTATTAAGCATTAAGCATAGTAATAGATCAATCTTTATTTAATTGCAAAAATGAAACACCAATGAAGAAAATAATGAGCAGCAAATAATAGATATTATTAACATAGGTTGAAGCCAATCTCATCCTTCAATTATAAGAAGGATTTCCAAGCTCCTATTTGAAAATGATAGATATTATTGAAATAAGAAGAAGCCAATCTCATCCTTTCTCTTGTGATCTTATATCACAGGATTTCAAAGCTCCTATTTGAGAATAATAGACATTATAGACACATAAGTTGAAGCTAGTTCTTCCTTTCTCCTATGATCTTATATCAAGGATTTCCTAAGCTACTTTATTCAAATTGGATAGTATTATCACTTGATATTCATACCTTCTCAATAAAAAGAAGTGTATCGCTAGATACCTAGTGACAAAATTCACCCTCTCCTAGTTTTAGATTGAGGCCAAGTAGTGCTAGGCTTTTAGCGAGATAAGGTTTAGTATCCATATGGCATTCAATAACCACACTCTACTTAAATCCATTTTTCTCATCGTTCAATGTTACCAAATACATAGTTGTACTCTTCACATAGTGACAATAATAAACTTTAAAAGGAAATAACATAGAGTGACAAGCCACATGCTTGATGGAGGAGGGAGCCAAGAGTTTTTCTCCCTTTACTATAACCAAATAAATAAACATCATTGTAACATGGAGGAGCGAAAATCTCAAACCTTTTTATCAAAGCATAATTTAAGATAAATAAATTTTGTTAGATGTTGTAGTTGCAACTGCCCTAGTAGACATGTATGCAAAATGTGGAACTATAGACAAGGCACATGAACTCTTTGACAAAATGCATCAAAGAGATGTGGTATTATAGAATGCCATGATTACAGGCTATGTACAAAATGGATTTTTTGAAAAGGCTTTAGAAATTTTCAAGCAAATGCAAATGGAAGGTGTAAAGCTAAATTCCAAAACCTTTGCCAGCATCCTCCCTACCTGTGCCAAAATGGGAGCTTTGGAATAGGGTAATTAACTAGTCATTATTAATATATTATGCAGTCACATTATATATATATATATATATATATATATATATATATATATATATATATATATATATATATATATATATTATGAAATCACTGTTAAGATTGACTTAGTTGATTGCTTGATCACACAATAACCAGTAATTAATCGTTATCGTAACACATTGTTAATGTGTTATGATAACCACTAATTAGTCGTTATTCATATCACTTTGTAAGATAATGAAACGATGCCAATCAATCAATAATGAAACAATGTCAGCCATGTCTATTCATATTGGTATTAATAACCATTGTATGGGCTGGGAAAGACTTACTAGTACCATATAATTGATAGGAAATAATCAATGATACCCTAGCTTGTGGGTAACTAGAGAATCTAATGAACACACATTAACATGATGCCCTAGTTTACTAACATAGAAAATGCCATAATCAAATCATCCAAAGAAATGAACTCAATGCCATGGATACAACAGAGCATGGAGTAATGAATATCACAATAAGATGTGCCCTCAAAATACATGATGGTATTCAATCAAATGATCAAATGCAATGTATTCTACCAAAATGAAGAGGAGATAATGAAATAATCCCTACCTCAATGAGCTTCCATTTGATAAGGAGATGAAAAGACAAGTTTCCAAAACCAACCTCAAAGATCAAAGGCCCAAGTCCAGATAAAAACTACAAACCCTATACATCATGCCAAATCCGTCGTGGTCGATGAGGTTTCATGCGCTGCCCCTTGAAAAAATTTGTCGTGGTGATAATGATCAAATGAGAAATGAATTCTACTACAACCCTTATATACAGTGCCGAATCCGCCTTGGCCGATGAGGTTTCACATGCTTCCCCTTGAAAAAATTCATCATGGTGATAATGATCAAATGAGAAATGAATTCTACTACAACCCCTATACATAGTTCCAAATCCACCCTGGCCGATGAGGTTTTGTGCACTACCCCTTCAAACAATTCACCGTGGTAATAATGAAATTATAAATGAGTTCTTTTTTTTTAAAGTTATGCCCGTGTTCGTCAAAATTTTGACGTACACGGTAGTGGTCAAAATTTTGACTAACATGGGCATGGATTAAAAAAAAAAGAAAGTTTTCCTTCTATAATACGACCAACCAAAACCTTTTTATTTCATGGTCAAAAAATTTGGTAGAAAAATGGTGCAAAAATTAGTAGTGACAATTAAAATTGTTTAAATTAAATTAAAGGTATTAGTTAATTTTAGGCTAAAGTGCTTTCAACAAAAAGAAAAGTGAAAATAGACTTGAGTTCAACTGAAATTGAACTGCAAATCAAAGTCTAAATTCATGCAAGCTTTTGGAGAGTTGAGTTTTCAAACCCTAGTAGGTGGAAAAAGAATTCCTACATGTTGGAGATTTTTGCCATAATTTGGAACACAGGTTGAGGAATTTTGGCAGGCAAAATAAAGGATTTTTGTGGAGAATTCAGTTTTGGAAAGCTTGGAGGTTTTGGGTTTTATCTTCAGATCTGGTCTTCATTCAAATATTTCCTTTAGTTTTAAGGTAGGGTTTGATTTTCCTTATAAGCATGTTATTTTGTCAATTTCTAAAAGATTGTCTTCTTTGTGCCTAGTTGTGTGCCTGTCTAGATCTCTGCCTATGTATTTCTCTCTCTCTTTGTATTTTGGAGTTGGAATTTATAGAAATCATTGTTGCATGCATTCAATTCTGTTGAATTTTACAATAAATTTCATTAGAGTTTGAAGTTGTGTAAATCTAGCTAAATTGTGGTAATTGGGTTTTCTTAGTTAATTGGCTATTCTCCTAGTTTTCCATTAAGGAAATCAATTGAGAATATATGGTGTGTGTGTGTGTGTGTGTGTGTGTGTGTGTGTGTGATTTGAAAAAGAGGGGGGGGATTTTTGTTATTTGAATTTATTAATATTATTATTTATTAATTTTTGGATTTAAAAATTAATTTAAAATTTTTTTAATTTATTTATTAAATTTCGGATTTATAATTGTTATAAAAAATTAATTAATAAATAAAAATTAATTGATATTTTTTACATGCGGATTTTAATATTAATGTTTCCATTTATTTTTAGAAAATTAATAACATTATTTTATTATTATATGCATGGTCTTTTGATATGCATGCAGATTTTAGTTAAATACTTATTTAAAAAGTATACATGCATGAGATTTTATTTTAAATACATAGTTATGTGTAAGACATTTATGTGAATGCTTTTGTAGTCAAATGGACTTTAGTCAACAAGATGATTGTTTTAATCAACTGAAATTTATAATTATATATGTTTATTTGCATGATTATACATGCATGCAATATAGTTGAACTAGTTATGTTTTATAATTAATTGGATTTCTTTAAGGGAATCATGTTTTCTTGTAAGTGCTTGAATTTTTTGATTTGAAAGATTTTTGTTGGATGCATTTTATTTACTAATTATTTCTACATCTAATTATCTTGCATGGAGTAATTAGATGTTAATGATTTTTGCATAAGTATTGGTTATAAAATATAGGACTAGTTTTGCATATAAAAGAAATTAATTTTGTGTTAAGTTTTAATGTGGGTGTTTAGCCATGCAAGTGAGTGTTATGTGAATCTGATTGTTTAGATTAGTTAAGTGTTTCTTCATGATGACATCATTTTGATTTGAGTCAAATGTGGATGCAATTGGTCTATTTTAATTAAATCATGTTTAGTCTTTTATTACCCTATGTGGTGGTTTTGAGAGGCTAGAATGTTAGCCAATGAGAATGTGATTTCAGGGGCAAAGTTTTAGATGTTTTGGTTTTCATGATTGTTTGTCTTGTAAACTCTATGGTAATTGATTGGTTTAACCCAACCTTATGTGATCTTTGCTCTATGATTCTCTTCTATGATGTTTTGTATGATTGAGTTTTGCTTTGTATTCTATATAGGGGAATATGATGGTGACTATTTATGTCCTATCCATGGGACCAAGTGTATATTCTTTTGTGAACACTTAGAGAGTGTTTTGTGATGTTATGGTTGGAGACCTGTTGCATGTTCTTGTTGCTTTGTGGAACAGTCCTGAGGGACATTATCATTATCTTGTGATGTTATGTGGCATCTTTGAGCCTAGGGTAGTTTACCTAGATGTGTAGTAGGGGTCACTTGCAATAAGCGTCAGGGCCCACAAGTGGCTTCCAGGATCACTTATTGTAAGTATTCTTAATCAAATGATAATTAATCACATTGGGGGGCTATTAAAATGAACTTAATAAGATATTTTTCCTTGCCCATGCTTCATTGCTAGTATAGACTAAGATGGGAATGGAAATGATGCTTGTCGCCTTGAGAGTTATTTCTAGCATAGTTAATGGCTTCGTCTGTACGAGGAGTCATTGATCTGTGTATGGTCACTTGAGTGTCAGGATCTAGAGTGATTACCAGGATGAGACTCAAGGGTTAGACATACATGATGACACCTTCCTATTGTGGATAGCAGTTTAATATGTATCTATCTTGAAAGGCATAAACAAGAAAATGTTAGACTAATCTAAACATTATATCAATTCAAAGCATAAACAAAAAAAAACCAAGCCACCTCAGATTGAGCCAAAACAAATGCTTCAAGCATTGTTTGATTTTCTCTGATTATGAGGGATGTGGGTGTGCTCTCTAAGCACTTTGAGCTTGTTTATAATGCATTCTAATGATGATTTGGTATGATTCATAAATGATTAGAAAAGCATAAATGAAACTAAGATTCATTCCATTAAGCTATTATATGATGATTTAGAAAAAAACATGAAATCTAACAAATATACGAAAAATCTTATGATCTAGCAAGAATCTGACATTATAACTCTACTTAGTATGATTATGTGAATTGGTATTTTGGTCTTGGAAGAGGAGGGTATTTATAGGATTTAAGGAAGGGCTTGGGTTAGGAAGGAGAGTTAGAGTTTGGGGTTTGGTTAGGGGTTGATTCAAGGGATAAGGATTGACTTTCAAAGGTTGAAGGTTCAAAGGTCAAATTTAGGATTTTCTAGAAGAGTCTAGAGGTTCTAAGGTTTTCTAGAGAATGTCTAGGATTTTAAGATTTAAATAAATGTTAAATTTATTAAAAGGGGTTGGTTGAGGACTTTATTTATCAAATGAATTTAATAAATAGGAGGGATTATCATGGTCAAGGTTGCTTCCACATGTGTGAGCAACACTAGGGAAGTGTGTAAGGGGACAAGGGTGGAAGAAGAGACATGGGTCTCATTCATGAGACTGTAAGAGCCTTACGGAGGGTGTAATAGGAATTTATGAGTGTGTAAGGCTCATTTATGAGGGGTTTTGACCCAAAGTCAAAGGTTGAGGGTTTAGGCTTAGGAAATGTAGGAATCACTTTTTAATTAAGATTAAAGTGAGATTAGGAAATTCTAGAAGAGGTTAGGGGTTCCTAGGATATTTCCAAGGTTTTAGGATTTAAATAAATATTTTATTTATTTAAAGGATTTTTTATCAATTTATCAATTAATAATTAATAAATAGAGGAATAAAGTTTAAATGAGATTTAAACATTTTTGGAAGAGATTATTTAATTGAAGATGTTTAATTAAATTAGGAGGATTTAATGGTATAAAAACTAATTAATTAATAAATGATGATGTCATCAGGGGTTTTCAAAAAATAAAAATATTTTATTTTCTAATAGATTTTTAGGTGTCTACATTTTGCCCCTCTTTGATGTGATGCCACAAGTGGCATGGCATCAAAGACAAGAAAATAAGATGCCCAAGCTAGAATTCAGAGGAAAAGGGGATGGACAAAAGAAGAAAGGGAGGGATAAATAACCAAACTTCCAAGAGAAAAGATGCATGAATGCGAAATGATGAGAGATGCAAGATGAAGCGATAAGAAGGATGCAAGATGAAAGATTTAATCTATATGCTACTAGATGGGGGATTTAGGGAGCTCCATACGTTGGATATTTTAGAGAGCACAACCTAGTTTGATATAGAAATGCTAGAGACCTGCCAAGGTTACGAAAGAACACAAAGCCTTGTCACCAGCGTTGCATAGGACTGACACAAAAGAAAAGCATGCAAAGGGTTGCCCCAAAATCACACATGAAAATCAGAGGAGGCATGGTGGAAACAATGCTGGAGAAACCACAAACACATGACTAACTCACAGGCAGAAGCGAAAGATCAAAAGATCTTGCCTCAAATTTCCCTCATTCGTAGTGCACCATGATATAAAGGATCATGGTGACTTTGAGTAGAGGAAAAACAAGAAGCCGTAAAAGATTAACAAGATCCAATGGACAAAATCCAAGACCAAAATGATAACTCCAAAAGACATCCTTTACCAAGGAGAGAGATTGATTTGATTGATGGTGGGAAGATTCATCTGAACATGTGGAAGGATACATCGACACAGACCTGGTGTAATTAGTGGAAGATTAGGGCTGACAAGAAGGATACATATGTGTGGACCCGTGATTAGGCTTAGGCTAGACAATATAGAAGCATACATCTGTGTGGAACCATGCTAATGGGGACAATGAGTGTTAGTATTTGCAGGCAAATGATGAGTCAAAGAATAAACATTATGATCAAGAATAGTCAAAAATTGATGTTGTTGAAGTGCAGGGCTAGGTGGGACAAGATGACACAAGGTCTAACTAATGTAGAGGATGGGGACCTAAAGACATATATATACAAATGAGCTTAGGTAGAGATATGACTAACACTATGGTACAAGACTCAGGATAGGATGTACAAAGAAGTTGGGGACAAAGGTGATCCTACAAAGATATGCTAGATGATGCTCCAGTTGGGATGGAAAGCCAAGCTAGATTGATGGTGGATATTTTGGCAATGGATGATGCATCCTGAAATGACACGGATTTGAGAAGGACCCATCCTAATGATGATGATTGGATTGAGATCAATACTTGCAACAAGACTAAGAATGTGATTGGATCGGTTGGTTTGATCTTGGATGTTGAAATAGCTAGAGGATATGGATAGGATTGGAAGATGTCAGAAGACTGCTAGGAATAGTTGGATATGGATGAATGGAATTGGATTACATGGGGGTAGCCTAGAGCTAGACACCAATGACAAGGGAAGATACTAGGTGATGGAAAGATGGAGGAAATGCTGAGGGATTTGGGTGGAAGAACTGCTTATGATTTGGATGGAGGAACTGATGATGGATAAGTGTTGGAGGAAGATGCTTAGGATTCAGATGGAGGAGTGTTGGGAGATTTGGATGGAGGAACTGCTTTGGATGGGGAGATGGAAGATAAGGATTTGGAAGATGGATGCATGCGAGAAAGTCTCCAAGGAATAAGATGCCTCTTTCTTAGGATAGTTCATTCATTTAGAGGCAATAGGATGGGGTACGATTGGACATAAGATATGCCAACAAGAGGATGAGGAAGGTAGATAGAAGCTAGGAAGAATGGATTGGATAGAGGATATGTGGCTAAAAGGTGTGATGGATGCCAAAAAGGTTCCCAAAAGCATGTATACCTGGCGATCTCTATTTTATCATCAAGATCCAAAGGAGGATGAAGGAGGCGAGAGACAAATAGGATGGAGGAGATGTTGGATAAGATGTGATAGAAGGGAGTGGCCCCCAATTGCATGACACATGTTTTCCAAGTTTTCACCATGGTACTTGTCCAAGGAACTTGAATTGCTAGGTTTTCACCATAGGATGAATGTTTTTCTCTTGATTTTTTCCAATTTTTATAGATTTTCTTATTTTCTACTGACTTTCACTGATATTCTAATTTGTTGTTTAATTTCTTTAACTTTTTTATCACTGACTTTCTGATTCTCTGATTTTGTTATAGACTTTCTAATTTGTCTGGATGTTGGTATAGCTTTGTTAGGATGGATAATTTATGCAAAGGCATGAATTGGATGGGGAAGATGGGAGATATGGTGGTAGAAAGTGTTTGGATGGAATGATGGGAATTGATCATGATAGGGGGATGTTCTCAGGACCAACATTGGCACATGTTCCAAGGAAGATGGATGAAGTGGATGGGTTTTGGTGGATAGATGCAAATAGGATAGAGGATTTGTGCTAGGAGATTTTGGGACATAAGGACCCAAAATAGATTTGGAAGATGGAGGAGAAAGATGAGTAGCTAGGATATTAGAAACTTTGGATGCTATTGTGGATGTTTCTTTTAGATGTATTACATCTTTTTGCTTTGGGATCCACATCATTTTTTCTTTAGCTTTGGTGGGCCTTTGTGGCCATAGAGATGCTTTGGATTCTTGTTGTGCTTTGTTGGGCCTTTGTGGCCATAGGGATGCTTCAGATGTTACTTTTGATTTGATGGGCCTTTGTGGCCATTGGGATGATGTGCATTGCTTGATTGGATTTTGATTTGTTTGAGCATGTCGTTTAGACTCAACATGCCAATCTTTGGATTTTTGTGGATATTTCCCTTTATGCATCTTGGATATGGCATCCAAATTGTGAGAAGCATTGGAAGGAATATGAGGAGTTGTGTGGGATGGAGGAAATATGGATGGAGAGATGAAAGGAGATTGGTAGATAGGAGATATGGGCATATGTCTTTGTTGATCTTGACTAGGGATGTTTAGATTTTGGATGAAGGATTGAGTAGGATAAGGTGGGGGATGATATTTTGGGATGTAAGGGCCCAAAATGGATTTGGTATGTAGAGGATATGGGCTGGTAGATTTTTGGACATAGGGACCCAAAATGGATTTGGAGGATGAACGAGGAATCTGATAGGTTGTTTTGAGTTGCAATGATGGAGGAGGAGGAATAGCATTGTATGCTTTGGAGGGATGATGGGAAGATGTAGTGGTGTTTTTGGATGTGTTCTTGAATTTAGCTTTAGTTGTACCAACATTTCTAGAGGAAATTCCTTCTTCGGATGTGTGACCAATACCACATGATTTTGGATGTTTCTTGTCTTGGATGGGCTCTAGATTTCCTTGTTCATGAGCACCTAGGCCTTTTCCTTGATAATTCCATTTCTTGAGAATTTTATCCAAGAAAGGATACTCTTCACTTGGAGAATATGATAAACATCTAGTTTCAGGTGTCATGGTGGAAGATATGGAACTTATTTCTTCTGCTTCAAGTGGGCTACCTTTGACAAATGTAAGTGGACCAATAGGATAGAGTGATGGTAGTGGGATAGTTTTAATTAGAGGATCCTCAAGTGTAGAGGATGGGATGATGGGATCTTGACTGGGATTGGGGGATGGTGATAGATCTTGAGATGGAGGAATTGGATTTGTAGGATCTTGGATTGGGGGTGATGGAAGTAATAGAATATGCGATAGAGGAAGTGAAGGGATTGGATCTTGATTTTATTCTATGATTATTTCAACATACTTTTGGACAAGATCTTAACATGATAGGATTGGTGTGGATAGAGTGATGGGGGATGTAAGGATGGACTCTTCAGACTAAGTGGATGGAAGGATGGAAGATTCTACAACTATGATGTGTGGAAGAAGGGAAAAATTTTCAGATGGTTTGAATAAAAGGGTGAGAGAATTTGCAACTATGATGTCTAGAAGAAGGGAAAACTCTTCAAATGGTTTGAATGAAAGGGTGGGAGATTCTTCAACTGTGATGGAAGGAAGAAGGGTGAACTTGTGAGGCTCTTTGGATATGCTTTGGATAATGCTCAAAGGAGGAGAAGTGGATGGAGATTGGATGGAGTCAATGCATGGGAATGACTCAATGATGCTAGGAGATGGAAGAAGATAAATGCATGGGGTATATGGAAGAAGGATAATTGATGGGGGAGATGGATGGGCCTCATCAATGATGGCTCCACATGAAGGATTGAGATGGCATGACTCTTCAGCTTTAGAAGTGATATTTTTTTATGGCTTCCTTGTGAAACTTCTTGGAGACATTTGTGATGTATATTGAGGTGAAGGATTGGAATGTGGAGGAGATGGAGAGATAGGATAGGCCTCACATGAAGATAGGGTGGAAGATGGAGAACCTTCTTGAGGGGATGATGGTGTAGATGATGATTTGGAGGATGGTGAGATTAGATAGTTCATATAGGTAGGTTTTGAGGAAGCTTGTGAACTTGATGGACTTTTTGGTGAGATAGGGGTGGTGGGTTGAGATATGGGATATGAAGTAGATTGGGGGATGCATTCTTTTTTGGAAAGGGGATTTGCAGAAATGTAGGAAAGAATGAAAGATGCTAGATTTGAATAGGATATAGTGGATGGTGAATCTAGATTTTGGTTTTGAAAATGTGTTGGAGGATAAGTAGATGGAGGATTTGGATAAAGGATGGGAAGACTAGGATTTTGGTTTTGAAAGTGATTTGGAGGATGAGTGGATGGAGGTTTTAGATAAGGGAAGTAGCGTGAAGTGTTTCTATGGGATGATGGTGATTGGGATATGACCATAGCAGGAGAGGGAGGTATGAAGGATGCATATGGAGAATATGTAGGTTTAAGATAGGAAGAAGTTGTGGATGGATAGGATAATAGATTTCCCTTGCCAAGCACATGAAAGGGAGTGCTAGTGGATAAGCATGAAGGCATGATAGGATAGTTTTTAGGAATGGTTGGATGCTATAAGGTGCTTGGGGAAAGCTTGCTAAGATTTTCAAAGTATTTATTATGATCTACAAGGCTTTTGTCATCATTGGGATAGAAAGGAGAGGGAGAATATAAGTGACAACCAAACTCATCATAATAGATTTGAGACATGCTGACTTGGAAATGAGTTGGATAGGGATGAAGGATGAATATGGATTTGGAAGAATAAGGCTTAGATTGGGATGACTAATGAGATCAGACTAAAATGATAGGTTTTTGTAAGTTTGGATGACTTTTGGATTTAAAGGATTTGACTAACATGGAAACAAGGATTGATTGTAGACCTCTTCACTGTGTGTTTCTTCAACAAATGTTTTGCAATGAGTCTGAAAATTTGAAAAACACATCAAGAAGAACTACCTAAGGCAAGGTGAGTATCAAAATCCTTTCCCATAGCTTGATACCCCCTAAAAGAAGATACATATGGTGAGTATCTTAAGGTGACCTGGTAAACCCCTTGGATTGGTCCTTGCACAAGGATTTTGATACCTTTGGGTGTAGATAGGGTAGCTTCTATTTTATAAGGTTTTTAGTTGTTCTATGGAGTCCTAACAATTGGTTTGTACATGCATGATGCACTTAAGAGCCTAGTTGACCATGTTGGAATAGTAGGGATTATTCACCTACCCCGGGCTACCATCAACATGCATCGCCTGAGCTTGAGGAGATGCAAGCAAGATTTTTCTCAGCACTTTATTTCTATATCAGTTGGGGAAGGTATCAATTTGAGGTCATTCTCTAGAGAGGAAGCACTTTTCTCTCCAAACAGGCCTCTCTAGAAGTAAAATAAGTGAACTTTTTTGAGTTCAAGTGTTTTACATCACTTAGATTAACAAGGATTTATAGAATTTTGAACTCCTAGAAAGCACAACAAACAAAGGTTCTTTTCCCAAATTGATTAAGTGATTTTGAATTAAAATTTTGAAAACATAAGTGTTTAAGGATTTCATTTTTTCTTTCCCTTTTGAAAATAAGAACTTTGAGCGATTGCAGTTTCTTTGCTTTGGGCATTCAAGATTGAATTTGCGTGCTTTAGGAACTTTGAAGAGAAGGGAATAGAGATACTTTAATTTCACCTTTAAGTCACTCAAGAGTGTTTTTTTATTTGGAATCAAAATAAAAATGACTTCTTTGGACTTTGGTTCATTTTCTTAGTTTCATTCAAGATTTTGCGTGCTAGAGTACATTTTTTTTATGCCCAAAATGAGATTCCTAGATTGATCTTTATGCATGAAAACTTTGGAAACTTTGAAGATTTTGTAACATGACATTAGTTTTCATCAAGATCAAAGCTTTAGGACTAAAAAATTTAGGACTCTTTAGGAACCAAATATGAAAGTGTGCAGGAAAGATTTGTAGACTTTGTTTCTAATTTGCATGAGATTTTGAAAGATATGTTTAAGATAATGCAAATAAACCTCACTTTTAATGATTCCAAGACTGATTTTGAGAATTAATTTTAGAATGATTTAGGACTGATTTTTAGGAACAAAAATAGAGATGATATGCAATTTTGTGGTTCTTTTTAAGCTCCCAAAGTTTGAAGTGTTCCTAGTTTGCATGAAGCTCAAAACACCTAGATTTGAAAAGCATGATGGTTCTTTTTATCCAAATGAAGAAATTTTAGAAGTGTGCTTGAATTTTTTAGGACTAATTAGGAATGAATTGAGTTGATTTGGATTTGATTGATTTTTTTTAGCTTGCTAGGCATTCCAGAGTGATTTTGAGGTTCATTTTAACCATTTAGACAAAGTATGTTAATTCTATTCTTTTTATCATTAATTCATGATCCCACTAAATCTTCCTAATTTTTGGGATAGAATATGGTAAATTTGTCTATATATTTGGATAGAACTCTGAGCCATCTTTCCAATGCTTTTTGAATTGTCAAAAATGGATCTTGTATGCAAAAGTTACAAAGGTTTTCGTGAAAGTGCCTCTTTATGGTTTTTTCTGAAAAATAAGCCAAGATCCTGCAAGAAAAAGAAGAAGAAGAAGTAGATGGAATATAATAATAATAATAATAATAATTCCAAATGCTCCCTCAACCTAAAAACTAGAAAAAATAGCAAAACACTCCAAAACCCATTATAATGTTAGCAAAGAACCCATGCAGTGGGTCCCATTGGGTGTGCCAGAATGTGGACAACGGTCTAATCTGTATCTATCTTGAAAGGCATAAACAAGAAAATGTTACACTAATCTAAACATTATATCAATTCAAAGCATAAACAAAAAAAACCAAGCCACCTCAAATTGAGCCAAAACGAATGCTTCAAGCATTGTTTGATTTGCTCTGATTATGAGGGATGTGGGTGTGCTCTCTAAGCACTTGGAGCTTGTTTCTAATGCATTCTAAGGATGATTTGGTATGATGCATAAATAATTAGAAAAGAATAAATGAAACTAAGATTCATTCCATTAAGCTATCCTATGATGATTTAGAAAAAAACATGAAATCTAACAAATATACTAAAAATGTTATGATCTAGCAAGAATCTAACATTATAACTTTACTGAGTATAATTACATGAATTGGTATTTTAATCTTGAAAGAGGAGGGTATTTGTAGGATTTAAAGAAGGGCTTGGGTTAGGAAAGAGAGTTAGAACTTGGGGTTTGGTTAGGGGTTGAGTCAAAAGGATAAGGATTGAATTTCAAAGGTTGAAGGCTCAAAGGTCAAATTTAGTATTTTCTAGAAGAGTCTAGAGGTTCTAAGGATTTCTAGAGAATATCTAGGATTTTAAGATTTAAATAAATGTTAAATTTATTAAAAGGGGTTGGTTGAGGACTTTATTTATCAAATGAATTTAATAAATAGGAGAGATTATCATGGTCAAGGTTACTCACACATGTGTGAGCAACACTAGGGAAGTGTGCAAGGGGACAAGGGTGGAAGAAGAGACATGGATCTCATTCATGAGGCTATAAGAGCCTTAATGAGGGTGTAAGAGGCATTTATGAATGAGTAAGGCTCATTTATGAGGGGTTTTGACCCAAAATCAAAAGTTTAGGGTTTAGGCTTAAGAAATGTAGGAATCACTTTTTAATTAAGATTAAAGTGAAATTAAGAAATTCTAGAAGAGGTTAGGGGTTTCTAAGATATTTCCAAGGTTTTAAGATTTAAATAAATATTTTATTTATTTAAAAGATTTTTGATCAATTTATCAATTAATAATTAATAAAGAGAGGAATAATGTTTAAATGAGATTTAAACATTTTTGGAAGAGATTCTTTAATTAAAGATGTTTAATTAAAATAGGAGGATTTAATGGCATAAAAATTATTTAATTAATGATGATGTCATTAAGGGTTTTCAAAAAATAAAAATATTTTATTTTCTAATAGATTTTTAGGTGTCTACACCTATGCATAGTTTAGTTATCCTACATGTGTTGGTTGCTTCTGGATTAGTGAGTCTTACCTATTGTTATCTTTTGTACACCTAGTGTTAGAGTGCTTTTAGGATCTCTTCCTTACCTTGTTCTGTCGATGTCTATTATCCATTTGGGATTTGTTGTTATCTCCTCAAAATGATGGAAGTGGACCATTTAGGTTCCACGAGGTCGGGTGGTAGTGATTCTTTTACCATTTGAGATTCTAACGTTTGTGTACCAGTGTTGGATGATCCCAGTAGCAGTTGATTCTTCTTGATCTTCATTGTTGGAGTTGTGTTCAAGTCCTCTCCTTCTCCTTCTTCTATGTAATTTTGGATCATTGTATCAGTTATTTAGAGATATCATGTGCTTCTTTTCGGTTATTATAATACATACCCTGCACCATGTGCAGTGGATGTAGGTTATTATGGATATCTTATGGTACCAGTTGTATCTATCTTATCTTATATGTGATGTTTCATTATCTTTCATTTGTTTATATGAGTTTTTTAATTATATAATCTAAATTAATTAATTAATGTTAACGTAATCTTCATCAAGGAATCCTCAAGAGTTGTAATCTATGTGAGTTGTATATTTCATTGTATTGCTTTTGGCTGTATTGTAAAACTTTATTATTGTTGTTTGTTAACAATAAAAAAAATAATTATTCTATAAACTTAGTTGCATGTTTAGGTTAAGTTGTCTTGGGTTCCTTGGTAGTACCCCTCCCATAGTCTAATTTTATATATGTTATGATTATTTTAGGATGATTAGATATATGTTAGGAAATCATTTATGCTTATGATTCTACTAACCCCATGATGAACTACAACTAATTTAGAACCTGATTGAAGAATCTATGATTTAAGATCACTGAGCTGATTAGATATGTAAGATGATTAAATCAGTATTATGTTGTCATTGATGTCAACTAGTTTGATAGCACTTATCTTGTAAGTTACTATACCTAAAAATCTGTAGAAAAGGAGTGAAAAAGATGAAGAACAGAAATATCTACATGAGGAAGATGGATATGATAGATGAGGATAAGGAATACATTGGGCAACTTGTTGATGAGTCTATGACCTTATGATATTGACTTGATTATGTTGCATTCATCTATGATGAGGAAAAGAACTAAAAGACACAAAGTAGTGTTGTCAGTTAATGAAGCATTTCAGTATACACCGACAGAGTGTATTGTATACCGAGCATAGTGTAAACTGAGCTTGGGTTTACCGACATATTTCTTTGTTAACCAAATAGAACAGAAGAACTAAATGACTAGTTTAGCCAATAAGAATTGATGAGCTAGAAAGTGTATGAAATCGAGGTTGGAGATAAAGTTTTTTATGAAGATTAACGGCTAACAAAATTTGAGAAAGATCTAAAGGATGAAAATCAAACATGTTATTGACACATCAGCCGAGAAAGGTTAAAGCGGCAAAATCAATGAAGATGATTAAGCGGCAAGATCTAATGGAGGAGGAGAAAATAGTTTACTTGTCTATTTAAGAGACTAGAGTTTCATAATGAAACATATGCCAGAAGAAGGAGACTGTAGAATTATCACATCAATAAGTTTTCATGCATACCTAATCAAATTGGTTAGTGAGAACCAAATTGCAGAGTTTTTACCAAGTGACATGAAGCTATTACCGAGTGACAGTAAGCCACTAAATATTGATTTAAAAAGTATTGTTAATGATCAGAGGATTGAATGAGCCTAACATTGATTTGTACATCTGCTATTGAAGTTGTATTAAGGAAGATCATCTACTGCTACATTTTAACCATTGTACACAGTCAAATCTCTTAACCAAGTGGACTAGGAAAGTCTTTTTATGTATCATTCATAGAATGAATATTGTTATCCTGTCAACCCCATAGTGAATGCTGGTTGGATGATAACAGTTGGTCTAAAATCCTCTAACAAGGTCACACCTAACAGTGTGTTTGTAACCTTTAATAGGGTTGGGTCTTCACCGACCTCACTTTAGAAGAGTGAACATTTTTGGGTTGCCGGTCCCAGGTGGTTTTTCCCTTCATAGGGTTTCCATGTTAAATCTCTTGTGTTATGTGTTGATTGTGATATTTGTTTGATGTCATATTTTCATATTGCATATTTGATTTGATCGGTAATCATTAGTCTGGTAATCGGTAAAAGCACAGACAGTAAAGTATTTTAAGTTACCGAGTAGCAAAAGTTAAGTAATTTGTTTTGGATTATACATTTTGACTTGAGATAGTGATTAAATGATTCACCCCCCTCTCAGTTATTCTAACAATTGGTATCAGAGCAGTGGTTGCTTGGAGCAAAGTTTTAAGGACTTCAGCACAAAGATCTCAAAATTCATAAGAGGGAAGTGCCAAGGCTAAACAAAGAGAACTTCCCAGTATAGAAAAGCCGAATGAAGTTGAACATATCTGATATTGGGAATTCTACACTAGAACTGATGGAGAATGGCTACATTGAACCGACCATTGGTCCCTTGACTCTTGATCAACTAAGAGACATGCATGAACACAATGTTACTATGATGGAGATTGTTGTTGTTTGTACCGATGCCGAATTTGAAGATATCAAAAGATACACAACTACCAAAGGTATGTGGGATAAACTTTCTCAAGTCACATTGGTGATGTGAATGTTAAAAGAGCCAGAGCTAAAAGCCTAAGGGGTAGATTAGATGACATGAAGATGAAGGAAGGTGAAAATATTATGCAGTACACAAATATACTAAAAGAGGTAGTACATGCTATTAGAGCATCTGATGCCGTTATTACTGAAGAGACAGTTGTAAGCAAAGTCCTTAGAACCTTATTGCTAGTTTATGCAATCAGAATATTTGCAATTCATGAAACAAGGTCTGCAGCTAGTAACATTCTTACTCTTGATAATTTGATTGGTAAACTTACAACCTTTGAATTGAATAACTTTGAAAATAGTGTTGTTTTGACTATTGAATCTGCTTTCATGTCTTCTTTGAAGATTGGTAAGTCTAGTAGGAATAATAAGAATGATGACAATGATAGCAATATCGATGATGAGCTTGATGAACTTGAAGCTCTTATGGCAGAAGGTTACCTAAAGGTAAAAGAAGGTATAGAAGTAAGCTAACTTTAGCATGCTTTAATTGTAAAGAGGTTGGCCACATCACTGCTAGATGTCCACATAAGAAAGATGATGAAAGATCCAAAGACCAATCTGATGGAAGCTATGGAAGGAGAGTCAATAGGAGCTACCAACACAACAATCAAGACAATAATGATAAAGGTAAAAAGGTATGTTACATAGCTGAAGAAAATGAATTTGAATCTGATTCCGATGATGATGTAGAAGTTGTATTTGTTGCTATGAAAGATGACTCTGAGGAAGAAGAAAAACATGTAGAAACAACACTGATCTCTAAAGTTCACAAAAATGATACATGGATCATAGACAATGGCTGTACACATCACATGACTAGTGATGAAGAGAAATTTGATCAACTTGAAGAATATAATGGAGGATCTGTTAAGATGGGTAATGATACACCTTGTATGGTAAGAGGTAAAGGATCACTAATGATAAATGATAGAATAAAATGTGAAATTCTTATTGGGTAGATGGACTGAACTAAAATTTTCTAAGTGTGGCACAGCTAAACAATTCAGGTCACCGAGTTGCTTTTGAGAGAAAAAAAGTGAAAATATTTGATGATGGAGGAAGACTAGTTGGAACTGGTGCACAATCAAGAGGTAATCTATTTTATCTTGATACTGATGAGTCTTCTTTCTTGATGATGAAAAATGAAGATTCTTGGTTGTGGCATAAAAGGTTATGCCATGTGAATTTTGATAATATGATTAAGATCAGTAAAATAAAAAGAGTTAGAGGTCTGCCTAACTTGTCAAAACCTGATCATGTTATGTGTCATGAATGTCAAAAAGGTAAAATGACTAAATCTAGTTTCAAAAGCAAGGATTATTCAACAAAGAAGATACTTGAGTTGGTTCATACCGACCTATGTGGTCCTATGAGAACTCAGAGTTATTATGGTGATAGATACTTTATTCTTTTTATTGATGACTACACTAGATTGATGACTATCATGTTTCTAAAAGAAAAATCTAAAGCATTTAAGATTTTCAAGTGGTATAAAGAAAAATTAGAAAAAGAGACTGGTAAGGAATTGAAATGCCTAGGATCTGATAGAGGAGGTGAATTTATCTCTGATGAATTTACTAATTTTTGTAATGAGTGTGGTATTAAAAGATAGGTCTCTACACCGAGGACACCTCAGCAGAATGGCATTGCTAAAAGAAGGAATAGGTCAATAGTTAACTATGCAAGGACATTGATGTTGCAAAAGAATGTTGCTCAGACATACTAGAGGGAAGCTATCAGTACAACTATTTATGTTCTGAACCAAGTACAACTAAAGGACACTAATAAGCACCCTATGAGTTATGGTTTGGACACAAACCCATTGTAAGTTATTACAAGATTTTTGGAAGTAAATGTTTTATTTTGAAAGTTGAAAGAAATGGGAAATTTGACTCAAAAGGTGATGAAGGGATATTTCTAGGATATTCCAGTAAAAGAAAAGCATATAAGTGTCTGATGCAGGAGCATCCTGGGTGTAAGGGCAATCTTGAATCACCCAAAAATATTTCTATTTTTGTATTCAATAAGGGTTATCTTGTGCAGAGTTGCTATTTATGGAAACTTGCTATTTTTAGTAAGTTGGTCTTACGATCTCAAAATGTTCTAATTTTACATGTGGAGGTTCATCTCAGTCATATCAGCCTGCCAGCAAAGTTTCATGGCTAGATCAGGTCTAGTTTTGAAGATATTGAAGATTTTCGGTATTGGCAGCAGGGTACAAAAACTTTGAACTCAGTTTTGAAGGCTTTAGAGGCCCTGGATGAGGTTGAAAATTTGGGTGATGGGTGCTTTTCATTGGTCAAGCTTGTAGAGTGCTTCGTGGCATTTCCAGAATGGGGTTATAATAGCCAATCAGGTCAATGGGTGATGACTTATGGTCTTCGGAAGTTGGGTCACCTGAAATGGCAGAAAATAATTTTTTTTCAAAATTTCTGTTTGGGTTTCAAAAGTTATTTTGAGCTGACTTTGATGTAATAAATTGAAAAATAAAATAATTCTAAGTTTGGTCGGCCCTTAGGGCTAAATTTTTGGAACCTTCTCGGGTGGTGGAAATTGCCTATATAAAGAAGGCCCGTAGTGTTGTCTAGGGCAGTTCAGGGTAGTAGATCTAGGTATTGATTTGATACTTTATCCTACAGAATATTGTAAGGGAATGCCCATGTGGCTTTGCATATTATAATTTTGAAAGTTTGTAATTCCACATTTGTGGAGATAATAAGAAGCCAATTTTTTGTTCTTGCATATTATTGTTGTTGTTTTTCTATTTATGTTATGTGTTTGTGGTATTAAGGGGAGCACCCTTCATCAAGTGGTATTAGAGCAGGTTCTCTTGAGTGTGTAAATAGATCACCGACTGTGAGGTAGTTTGCACCAGGACCGTGGTTAGGGTTTCAACATGCATCGTGAAAATGCCTCCACGAAAAGAACGTGGCAGAAGAGCTGGTGCTGTGACACCTGAGGTTAGAGAGCTGCAGAGATAAGTGCCAGCATTACAAGAGATTCACAGAGGAATGAATCTTAATGTCAGAGATGAAAGTGAGGATGAAGCCGAAGAAGAATATCAAGAAGGAGAAGCTAAAATTGTGAACCAGGAGGAAGAAAGACTTTTTCGGGCGATTTCCAAGATTGGGAAAAGACCTAAGATTGAGGTTCCTACATTTTCTGGAAATCTTAACCCAGAGGAATTGATCGACTATATCAATGAATGTGAGGAATATTTTGAGTATGAAGATGTTGAGGATCCTGATAGGGTCAAGTTTGCGAAGGCCAGATTGAAAGGTCATGCGAAGATCTAGTGGCAAGAAATTCAATTGGAGCGAAATAGAAGAGGGAAAGATAAAATCACAAGATGGGATCGGATGGTAGATAAATTGAAGTGACAGTTCATTCCTGTTGATTATGAGCTTGACCTACTCAAGAAAATGCAAAGTTTGAAGCAAGCAGGAAAATTTGTTCAGGAGTATACAAAGGAGTTCTATTGACTCCTCATCAGAACAGGCCATCCAGAAGCTAATAAGGAGAAATTTGCCCGATACATTAATGGGTTAAAGCCAAGCATTCAGGAGGAGTTGAATCTAGTTTGAATGAACAGTATTGAGGAGGCATACCAGTTTGCCCTAAAGGTAGAGGAAAAGCTGAACAAGAAGTTTGAGAGCAGACAAAATGGAAGAGGTTGTGGTGGAAGATCTGGCGGACGGTCATATGGTGGCCGAAATGAAGATCTGAAAAAGAAGGATGAGGCCAGTAGCAGTCAGAATCAGAGAGGAAATAATTCTAATTATTTCCAAGATCAGAGTAATAGAGATCAGAGAGGAAGAGGAAGAGGACAAGGATCTGGAAGAGGAGGCTTCCGTGGAGCATGTTTTCACTATGGAGAAGGTCATAGGGCATTTGAATATCCTCAGTGCCAAGGCAGAACAGATAGGAGAAATGAAGGCCAGGCCAGCGTTGCACATGTAGATGAAGATGCCAGATCATCAAATTCTCAAGATGTTGAAAGAGGAGAAACACTAATTAACAGAAGAGTCTTGCTGAGTGGTGAGAATGAACCTGAACAAAGGAGGAGCTTGTTTCGCACTAGATGCAAGTGTGAGGGTAAATGTTGTGATGTGATTATCGATAGTGGAAGCACTGCCAATTTGGTGTCAGAAGAGATGGTGACAAAGTTGAAGCTCAAGAGACAGAAACACCCACATCCATATCGGATTGCCTGGGTGCAGGATGACCACAAGGTCATGGTCAGTGAACAGTGCCTAGTAAAGTTCAAAATCGGTGGGTACCAAGATGAGGTACTATGTGATATCATCTCTATGGATGCATGTCATATGTTGTTGGGTAGACCGTGGTAGTTTGACAGATGTACTGTACACGATGGTCTTGTGAATACCTATTCCCTGACAAAAGATGGAGTGCGACATAAGCTAAAGCCATTGAAGGAGACCGAAGAAAAGGTATGTTATAATGCAAGAATAACATTTGTTGATGGAAGAAAATTCCTAGATGGTATGAGGCATGAGCATGTGTGTTTTGCTTTAATTCCAAAAGTTGGTAAAGAAGAAGTAGAGGATGTACCTGTAGAGGTTGCAAATTTGTTGAATGAGTTTTAAGATATTGTATCTGATAATATACCTGATAGATTACCACCGGTAAGGAAGATCAGTCATCAAATGGATTTGATTCCAAGAGCTAGTTTGCCAAACAAGGCAGCACACAGAATGACACTAGTAGAAAGTGAAGAGTTGAACAGACAAGTACATGAGTTATTGTAGAAGGAGTTGATTCGAGAGAGTCTGAGTCCCTGTGCTATACCAGCGGTATTAGCACCAAAGAAGAATGGAGAGTGGAGGATGTGTACAGATTTCAGAGCAATAAACAAGATCACAATCAAGTATAGGTTTCCATTGCCACGAATGGATGATATTATAGATTGTTTGAGTGGAGCTGTGTATTTCTCAAAGATAGATCTGAATAGAGGATATCACCAGATTCAGATCAGAGAAGGAGATGAATGGAAAACTGCCTTCAAGACAAAGGAAGGACTGTATGAGTGGTTAGTCATGCCTTTTGGGCTAACCAATGCACCGAGCACTTTCATGCGGCTCATGAATAAGGTTCTAAAAGAATTTCTAGGTAAGTTTGTCATTGTTTACCTAGATGATATTTTGATCTTTAGCAAGACATTGGAGGAACATATGATGCATATTCATATGGTGTTTGAGAAGTTGAGAGATGAGAAATTGTTGATTAATTTGAAGAAGTGCAGTTTTGTGAAGAAAGAGTTAGTGTATTTGGGATTTGTAGTTTCAGCAGAAGCTCTAAAAATGGACCCAGAGAAGGTACAGGCTATCCTTGAATGGCCTACTCTAAGGAGTGCTACTAAGGTAAGATCTTTTCATGGTTTGGCTAGCTTTTACAGAAATTTTATCAAAAAATTTAGCAGTATTTGTGGACCCTTGACTGAAACAATGAGAGGGGATAGAAAAGAGTTTAAGTGGACTAATGGGGCAGAAAAGAGTTTTCAATTGTTGAAACAAAAAGTTACAGAACAACCTGTTTTAGCACTTCCAGATTTTAATAAGGTGTTTCAAGTAGATTGTGATGCTAGTGGTACTACAATAGGAGCTGTTATGAGCCAAGAAGGTAAATCTATTGCTTATTTTAGTGAGAAGTTAAATGATGCCAAGAGAAAATATTCTATCTATGATCAAGAATTTTATGCTATAGTTCAGGCATTAAAGAAGTGGAGACATTATCTTCTTCCTAAACAGTTTGTTTTGTACACTGATCATCAAGCATTGCAATATTTGAATAGTCAAGGAAAGTTGAATCAGAGGCATTTGAAATGGGTTGAGTTTTTGCAGAGTTATACATTTGTTTTGAAACACAAAAGTGGAAAGTCTAACAGGGTTGCAAATGCTCTTAGCAGAAGGCAACTATTGCTGACAGAGATGCAGATTGAGGTGGTTGGGTTCAAGGAACTCAAGAATTTGTATCCAGAGGATCCTGATTTTGGTGGAGCTTGGAAAGCTTGTAAAGAACCTGTTAGTCTAGATAGGATGAAGTGGTTGGATTTTATCATCCAAGATAATATGCTATTTAGAGGGAGTCAGTTGTACATTCCATGAAGTTCTATGAGGGAGAATCTCATCAAGGAGAAGAATAGTGGAGGATTGGCTGGACATTTTTGTCATGATAAAACCCTTTCTTTGGTTAGTGAAAATTATTATTGGCCACAGTTACAGCAAGATGTGAAGAGGTTTGTACAAAGTTGCAGAGTATGTCAAATGGCGAAAGGAGTGAAGCAAAATATAGGGTTGTATCAGCCATTACCTGTACCAGAGAAGCCTTGGGAGGATATCAGTATGGACTTTGTTCTTGGTTTACCGAGGACATAGCGGGGACATGATTCAATTTTTGTAGTAGTTGACAGATTTTTGAAGATGACACATTTCATTCCCTACAAGAAGACTAATGATGTTGTTCATGTAGCAGAATTGTTTTTCAGAGAAGTAGTGAGACTACATGGTTTGCCAAAGACCATAGTTTCAGATAGACACACTAAGTTTATTGGATATTTCTGGCATACATTATGGAAGAAGTTGAAGACAGATTTGAAGTTCAGTTCATCACATCATCCACAGACTGATGGACAGACAGAGGTGGTGAATAGAAGTTTGGAAAATTTGCTGAGATGTTTGGTTGGAGATAAGCCAACAGGATGGGATTTGATTTTACCACAGGCAGAATTTGCATACAATAATTCTGTCAACAGGAGCACTTGTAAATCATCATTCCAGATTGTATATGGAAGTAGTCCAAGAAATGCATCTAAGTTGAGAAAGATAGATAAAGGAGAAATAAGTAGTGCTGAAGCTAAGGATTTTGCAGAACATTTGAAGAACATCCATGAGGAGGTGAGGAAGCATATTACCAAGATGAATGTGCAGTATAAGACTAAGGCATATGAGAAAAGGAGGCATAAGGAATTTTAGGTTGGGGATGAAGTCATGGTTCATTTGCGGAAGGAGTGATTTCTGGTTGGTACATATAACAAGCTGAAAATGAAGAAGTTTGGACCATGTATGATACTGAAGAAGCATGATTCAAGAAATGCATATGAGGTAGGATTGCCTACTGAGCTGAATATTTCACCAGTATTTAACATTTCAGATTTGATAGAGTATCATGAAGGAGGTGTTGACGATGAGGTTGCAGCAGCACAGTGGAGTATTCCAGCAACTAGTTCAGATATCAAGGAGATTAAAGACATACTGGACAGTCGTGTTGTCAGAAGCACAAGGAACATGACATATGAAGAGTATTTGGTCAAATGGAAAGGAAGACCTGTAGAAGATTCATCATGGCTAACAAAGGAGGAGGTTAACCGTCTTGGTTTTCCTCTACACACCTGAGTCGTGACAGGGTCACTTCTCAAATTACCCCAGGTGTCTGATGCAGGAGCATCCTGGGTGTAAGGGCAATCTTGCATCACCCAAAAATATTTCTATTTTTGTATTTAGTAAGGGCTATCTTGTGTAGAGTTGCTATTTATGGAAACTTGCTATTTTTAGTAAGTTGGTCTTATGATCTCAGAATGTTCTGATTTTACATGTGGAGGTTCATCTCAGTCATATCAACCTGCCAGCAAAGTTTCATGGCTAGATCAGGTCTAGTTTTGAAGATATTGAAGATTTTTGGTATTGGTAGCAGGGTACAGAAACTTCGAACTCAGTTTTGAAGGCTTTAGAGGCCCTGAATGAGGTTGAAAATTTGGGTGACGGGTGCTTTGCGCAGGTCAAGCTTGTAGAGCACTTTGTGGCATTTCCAGAATGGGGTTATAATAGCCAATCGGGTCAATGGGTGATGACTTATGGTCTTCGGAAGTTGGGTCACCTGAAATGGCAGAAAATAATTTTTCTTCAAAATTTTTGTTTGGGTTTCAAAAATTATTTTGAGCTGACTTTGATGTAATAAATTGAAAAATAAAATAATTCTAAGTTTGGTCGGCCCTTAGGGCTAAATTTCTAGAACCTTCTCGGTCGGTGGAAATTGCCTATATAAAGAAGGCCCGTAGTGTTGTCTAGGGCAGTTTGGGGTAGTAGATCTGGGTATTGATTCGAGGCTTTGTCCTACAGAATATTGTAAGAGAATGCCCATGTGGTTTTGCATATTATAATTTTGAAAGTTTGTAATTCCACATTTGTGGAGATAATAAGAAGCCAATTTTCTGTTCTTGCATATTGTTGTTGTTTCTCTATTTCTGTTATGTGTTTGTGGTATTAAGGGGAGCACCCTTCATCAGTGTCTGAATAAAGTTACAAATAAAATGATTGAAAGTACTAATGTTCAAGTTGATGAGTTTGGTGATAAGAATGTAGAGGAAAGCAGAAAGGAACTAGAAGACTACACCAAGCATAAAAACCTTGATACTAATGAGAACATTAATGTTAAAGGTAAAAATCTCAATAAGGTTTACATTAATGATGAAGTTATTCCAACAAGTCTGAGAGTTATGTTGATATTTTGTACCTGATCACTAACCAGAAGGTTTACAAGTTAAATCTCTTGTGTTATGTGTTGATTGTGATATTTGTTTGATGTCATATTTGCATATTTCATATTTGATTTGATCAGTAACATTAGACTGGTAATCGGTAAAAGCACAAATAGTAAAGTATTTTAAGTTACCGAGTAGTAGAAGTTAAGTAATTTGTTTTGGATTATACATTTTGACTTGAGACAGTGATTAACTGATTCACCACCCTCTCAGTTATTCTAACACCCCATACTTCCATGTGTATGGTTGATTTATTTGTTTTATATTTCTATTTTGATGTGCTTGATGTGGCTGAGGGACAGAGTCATAGTTACTTTCTTGCGAGATCCATACGATCGGTCGATCCCTGCCATTGTCTATTATATATTTATATGTATGTACATGCGGGTTTTGTATGCAGGTTTGCAAGTACTGGGCATCGACTTCCCTAAATTGTCAAGATGAGCATGCCCTATTGCAATATCTCAAATGGTAAGAGAGTGGAGATAACACAGGTACAAATCCTAATCTAAGCCATATTATTGTCCTAAAATAGTGGACAAGATTCTATTATCCTTACCCTTTATAAACTCATCTAGTTGACGTGAGTTTATATCCCTCTTCTTATGTATGAATGTCGGTCCTTAGGTCCATGTGATGCTTTTTATTTTGGTGCTTGGTGTATTTTCTATATTTAGATTAGTTAATTTGATTAAATAGTGCAATTTCATTAAATTGGATCTTTGTTATTTTTAGCTATGAGAGATTATTTAAGTAATTAAAAATTAATTAAATGCAAATGTTAAGTTTAGTTTATTATGTGGTAGAATTATTTAATTAATGATGATTAATTAAATACCTTCACCTAATTAGAATTATTTAATTGCAAATCTAACATTTGATCAATTATAATGTACTTATTAAGTTGAGATTAATTAAGCATGTGAAAATTACTTTAGATTAAATATTTTATTTTAATTGAATGCATTAAAGTTGCACAATTGAAATTGTTTAAATTAAATTAAAGGTATTAGTTAGTTTTGGGTTAAAGTGCTTTCAACAAAAAGCAAAGTGAAAATAGACATGAATTCAACTGAAATTGAACTGCAAATCAAAGTCTAAATTCATGCAAGCTTTTGGAGAGTTGAGTTTTCAAATCCTAGCAGGTAAAAAAAGAATTCCTACATGTTGGAGATTTTTGTCATAATTTGGGACATAGGTTGAGGAATTTTGGTAGGTAGAATAAAAGATTTTTGTGGAGAATTCAATTTTGGAAAGCTTGGAGGTTTTGGGTTTTATCTTCAGATCTGGTCTTCGTTCGAATATTTCCTTCAGTTTTGAGGTAGGGGTTGATTTTTCTTATGAGTATGTTATTTTGTGAATTTTAGAAAGATTGTCTTCTTCATACCTGGTTGTATGCCTGTCTAGATCTTTGCCTATGTATTTCTCTCTCTCTCTCTCTCTTTGTATTCTGGAGTTGGAATTTATGGAAATCCTTGCTGCATGCATTCAATTCTGTTGAATTTTAGAATAAATTTCATTAGAGTTTGAAGTTGTGTAAATCTGGCTAAATTGTGGTAATTGGGTTTTCTTTGTTAATTGGCTATTCTCCTAGTTTTCCATTAAAGAAATCAAGTGAGAATATATATATGTGATTTTTAAAAAAGGGTGATTTTTGTTATTTGAATTTATTAATATTATTATTTATCAATTTTTATATTTAAAAATTAATTTTAAAAAAGTTATTATTTATTAATTTATGCATTTAAAAATTAATTAAAAAAATTCTTTATTTATTAAATTTCAGATTTATAATTGTTATAAAAAATTAATTAATAAATAAATATTAATTGATTTTTGTACATGCGGGTTTTAATATTAATGTTGCCATTTGTTTTTAGAAAATTAATAACATTATTTTATTATTATGTGCATGGTGTTTTCATATGCATGGAGATTTTAGTTAAACACTTATTTAAAAAGTATACATGCATGAGATTTTATTTTAAATAGATAGTTATGTGTGAGACATTTATATGAATGCTTTTGTAGTCAAATGGACTTTAGTCAACAAGATGATTGTTTTAATCAATTGAAATTTATAATTATATATGTTTATTTGCATGGTTATACATACATGAAATATAGTTGAACTAGTTATCTTTTATAATTAATTGGATTTCTTTAAGGGAATCATGTTTTCATGTAAGTGTTTGAAGTTTTTGATTTGAAATATTTTTATTGGATGCATTTTATTTACGAATTATTTCTACATCTAATTATCTTGCATGGAGTAATTAGATGTTAATGATTTTTGCATGAGTATTGGTTATAAAATATAGGACTAGTATTGTATAAAAGAAATTGATTTTGTGTTAAGTTTTAATGTGGGTGTTTAGCCATGCAAGTGTGTGTTATGTGAATCTGGTTGTTTAGATTAGTTAAGTGTTTTCATGATGACATCATTTTGATTTGAGTCAAATGTGGTTGTAATTAGTTTATTTTAATTAAATCAAATTTAGTCTTTTATTACCCTATGTGGTGCTCTTGAGGGGCTAGAATGTCAGCTAGTGAGAATGTGATTTCAGAGGCAGGGTTTTGGATGTTTTGGTTTTCATGATTGTTTGTCTTGTAAACTCTATGGTATTCGATTGTTTTAACCCAACCTAATGTGATCTTTCTTCTATGATTCTCTTCTGTGATATTTTCTATGATTGAGTTTTACATTGTATTCTATATAGGTGAATATGATGCTGACTTTTTATGTCCTATCCATGGGATCAACTGTATATTCTTATGTGAACACTTAGAGAGTGTTTTGTGATGTTCTGGTTGGAGACCTATTGCATGTTCCTATTGCTTTGTGGAATAGTCCTGAGGGAAATTATCATTATCTTGTGATGTTATGTGGCATCTTTGAGCCTAGGGTAGTTTACCTCGATGTGTAGTAGGAGGTGGCTTGCAATAAGCGTCAGGGCCCACAAGTGGCTCCCAAGATCACTTATTGTAAGTATTCTTAATCAAGTGATAATTAATAACATTGGGGGGTATTAAAATGAAATTAATAAGATATGTTTCCTCGCCCATGCTTGAGTGCTATTATAGACTAAGATGGGAATGGAGATGATCCTTCCCACCTTGAGAGGTGTTTCTAGCATAGTTGATGTCTTTGTCTGTACGAGGAGTCATTGATCCATGTATGGTCACTTGAGTGTCGGGATCCAGAGTGATTACCAGGATGAGAGTCAAGGGTTAGACGTACATGATGACACCTTCCTATGCATAGTCTAGTTATCCTAGATGTGTTGGTTGCCTCTGGAATAGTGAGTCTTACCTATTGTTATCTTTTGTACACCTGGTGTTAGAGAGATTTCAGGATCTCTTCCTTAGCTTGTTATGTTGATATTTGTTATCCATTTGGGATCTTTTGTTATCTCCTCAGCATGGTGGGAGTAGACCATTTACGTTCCACGAGATCAGGTGGTAGTGATTCTTTCACCATTTGAGATTCTGACATTCGTGTACCAGTGTTGGATGATCCCAGTAGCAATTGATTCTTCTTAATCTTCATTGTTGGAGTTGTGTTCAAGTCTTCTTCTCCTTCTTCTATGTGATCTTGTATCATTATATTAGTTATTCAGAGATATCATGTTGTGCTTCTTTTCGGTTATTATAATACATACCTTGCAACATGTGCAATGGATGTAGGTTATTATGGATACCTTATAGTACTAGTTGTATCCATCTTATCTTATATGTGATGTTTCAATTTTTAATATGAGTTCTATAATTATATATAATCTAAATTAATTAATTAATATTAATGTAATATTCATCAAGGAATCTTGGAGAGTTGTAATCTATATGAGTTGTATATTTCATTGTATTGCTTCTTCATTGTAAAACTTTATTGTTGTTGTTTGTTAACACTTAAAAAAAATTATTCTGTAAACTTAGTTACATGTTTAGGTCAAGCTCTCTTGGGTTCCCTGGTGGGGCACTACACTTGGTATTAGAGCACCGAGTTCTACACTGGGAACTCTGGGAAGTTGTGTGCCCATTAGATGTTTAAACTATCAAAATTTGAAAACCAAACATAGACATATAACTCTTTTATATTTGAGAACCATTAAATTACAACTAAACATTTATGTTTCTTCTTTCTCTTAAATTTCTTTGAGATATCACTTTATCTATTGATTTTCATAGGTGATTTCATTGTCTATTGTGTTTGGATACCCTCTCTAATGCATCTAGGGTGAAGTACCTTTGGATCTCATGAAGTAATTACTTCCTTGAGTGTGGCTACCACTAGTCACCTTGTTATGTCAATTTATTTTTATGATTGATCATTGATGCAAGATCATCATGGGTGTAAGAGCAATCTTGCATCACCCAAAAATAATTCTAGTTTCTTTTCAATAAGGGCTATCTTGTGCAGAGCTACTATTTTTGGAAATTTACCATTTTTAGTAAGTTTTCCGTTCAAGCTCAGAATGTTCTATTTTCTTTTCTGAAGGTTCATTTTGGTCATATTAGCCTATTAGTAAAGTTTCATTGCCAAATCAAGTCTAGTTTTGAAGATATTGAAAAATTTTAGTATTGGTAGTAGGGTACAGAAACTTTGAACTCAGTTTTGAAGGCTTTAGAGGTCTTGAATGAGGTCAAAATTTTGGTTGAATGAAGCTTGCTTGATTCAAGCATTGTAGAGCACTTTGTGCCCTTTCTGAAATAGGGTCATAATAGTCAATCGGATCAACAAGTGATGACTTTTGGTCTCCGAAAGTTGGACCACCTGAAATAGCAGAAAATAAATTTTCTTCAAAATTTCTATTTGGGTTTCAAAAGTTGTTTTGAGCCGAATATGATGTAATAAAATGAAAAATAAAATAATTATAGGGTTGGTTGGCCTTAATAGGTAAATATCTGGAACCTTCCCAGGTGATGGAAAATTGTTTATATAAGGATAGCACATAGTGTTGTCTAGGGTAGTGGGGGAGTAGTTCAGAGTAGTTCTGGGTAATAATTCGAGGCTTTGTCCTATAGAATATTGTTAGGTAAATGTCCATGTGGCTTTGCATATTGTAATTCTGAAATTTGTAATTCCACATTTGTGGAGACAATAAGAAGCTCATTTTCTATCCTTGCAAATTGTTATTGTTCTATGTTTTTGTTATGTGTTTGTGGTATTAAGGGGAGCATCTGTCATCAATAATTTATTTTGGTTGATTGATGAATTGTTTGTGATATGTGGAGGCTAGCAGTAAACTTTTGAACTTTCTTATGATTGGATTAGTCACTTAACTCTCTTTTCGTCATCTATTTTGTGACGCTAATCACACTTAATTTATTGTTGAAATTGAGCTCTTATGATTTAATGTTGGACTTGTGATTCCCCCACTTCGGTTTTACCTTTTCAATTTTTGTGAAAAATGTTGTTTCTATCATGTTCATCATGGACCCCTGATAGTATGTATAAGTGAGAACATCGCAAAGATGGTACTATGTTTGATGTATGAAAATACAATCACTATGTATCATATATGATTGCATAAGTGTTGCATTAACTAGATTTTCATGAACTTCTCAACTTATTATTTGATGAAGATACAAATGTGCGTTGTATGCAATTGATTCTAGATGTTTTCTATAATGATGAATGAATAAAGGTTTAGATCTATTTTTAATTGTTAATGAATGATTGATCAATGTGATTTTTGGTTTGTTCTTAAACTAGAAATATATTCTCCTTAATGCATGTATATCATGTTCTTATTTTATGGCTTGTTTTCAGATGTTGTGTTTTAGTTTAATAATGCTTCGTGTTTCAGGGATGCATAACCCTATCTATTTGTAGGCTTCCAAGAGTAAGCCTAATCTTAGGGGGGGTGGATGTAGTACCCCTCCCATAGTTTGATTTTATATATGTTATGACTATTTTAGGATGATTATATATATGTTAGGAAATCATTTATGCTTATGATTCTACTAACCCCATACTTCCATGTGTATGGTTGATGTGTTTTTTTTATATTTTTATTTGTTGTACCTGATGTGGTTGAGGGATGGAATCGTAGTTACTTCCTTGCGAGATCCACATGATTCGGTGATCCCCGCCATTGTCTATTATATACTTATATGTATGTACACATGAGTTTTGTATGTAGGTTTGCAGGTATCAAGCATCAAATTTCTTGAATTATCAGGATGACCATTCCCTATCGCAATATCTCATATGGTGAGAGAGTGGAGATAACACAGGTCCACATCCTAACCTAAGCTATATTATTGTCCTGAAATAGTGGACAAGATTCTATTATCCTTACCCTTTCTAAACTCATCTAGTCGATGTGAGTTTATATCCATGTTCTTGCATATGAATGTGGGTCCTTAGGTCCTTGTGATGCTTTTGATTTTGGTACTTGGCATGTTTTCTATATTTAGATTATTTAATTTGATTAAATAGTGCAATTTAATTAAATTAGATCTTTGCTATTTTTAGCTATGAGATATTATTTAAGCAATTGAAAATTAGTTAAATGCAAATGTTAAGTTTAGTTTATTATGCGGTAGAAGTATTTAATTAATGATGATTAATTAGATACCTTCACTTGTTAGAAAGTAAAATCCACCAAGATAACTAAGAGGGGGGGGTGAATAAGTTATCTGATAATTATAACTTTTATCAACTTCAACAAAATTTAACCATGTAAGTAATATAATTACCAACCATAGAAATATATTCATATACAATAACACAATAACACAAGATATGTTGACTAGGGAACCTCTTGATCAAAGAGTAAACCCCGGTGGGAATGATGCCCAAAAAAGATGCACTAATATGAATATTCCTTGTGAAAGGATGGACTCTGTTAGGAGTCTTATGAAATACATTTAGTACATATGAATCCCTATTAGGAGATTTTGAATCCCTATTAAAAGATTCTGACCTTGTTAGGAGTTATGGAAGACAGAAGGACCCACTGCCCAAACAGCTTCAATGGTAAGATCACTGAACACACTGTCCAACTGACCTTAAGATTATTCAATAGAATAATATCAAATATGTTACCTCCTTTTTCACTGTGCCAAACTGCACTCACTACTACACCAGATCTCAATTTTAGATCTCTATACTTCGCATGTCTTCCTTCACAATTTCGCTTTCACAACTGCATTAGCTCTTTTCTTCACTTCATGCATACAGCCACATTCAGATATATCCTCATCATCATTAAAATAAGGAATCATATTCCTTCCTTTATACTACACTCAATTAATTACAATTGAGTCAACACACAATTACAAAATAAAAGTTTCCACACCCTACATCAAAATTACACAAAATTGTTAGCTTCCAAATACAATAATTCTCCACTCATGTGACCTCAAAGTTTGCATTGTCATACATATCACTATTAATGTGTCTCTAACTTCCATTTAACTATGAAAAGCTAGATTCCATCCTGATCAGGAGATATCATCCGATTTCCACAAATGGCAACTCAGGAACATTGCCTAAATACTACTTCCACCAAAATGCTCATAACCTCCATGAATAAATGAATTATTTTCTAGGCTCTTAACAATCAACATATAACATATCAAAGAGTATATCCTCAACATCACATAGCTCCAACTACAATATACAATGTGCGCTAATCCAAACATTGTTTTCTTCTCTGCAAGTCTCTAGAAGGTCACTATGTTGACATCAATGACAATCATAGTCATGAATGCAACAACAACTGATATAGAATGACTACCAAACATTCAACATTCATTCCTAACAATCTCCCCCATTGGCATTGATGGCAACATAGATGAAAAACATCCAATGTTCCAAAAATCTAATACTGCAACACTGCTCCTCTGACAAACATTTTGAATCCTCTTCATCAATTAAATCTTGCATCGTTTTCCTATTCAGTTCTCTTCAACAGATGGTACAAATGGTTTTTCATGTACACTTCTCCCCCATTGACAATAATGACATAAATTTTATCATTATTTCAACAGCTCCAATATCAAAAGACACTATTCATAAAATACATTCACTATAGTCCTCATGGCTCAGCTCATATACACATACTCCCCCATAGAGGAAGTACCAACATCTAGTCTAGAAGAAAGATTAAGCTCATATACTACTGGATGGATGCAACCAACTACATGATTACTCAAAAGTAGGCTAGGGAATGACCCCAAGCATACCTGCCAGATACTCAAATGTATCCTTAGGTAAAGGCTCTGTAAATATGTTTGCTATCTACTCCTGTGTGCTTATGTACTCCAGTCTAACTTCTTTCTTAGCAACTTTCTCTCTTACTACATGATACTTGATCTCTATATGCTTTGTCTTAGAATGTAATACATGATTCTTAGACATACTAACTGTGTTGGTGTTGTCAAAATGTATGACAAAAGGCTCAAGAAACTTTATTCCAATATCATTCAACATTTTCTTCATCCAAATTATTTGGTTACAATTGTTTGCTGCTACTACATACTCTACTTCTGTTATGCTCTATGAGATACAATTCTGCTTCTTTCTTAGCCAAGAAACCAATCTTCCTCCAAGGAAAAAGGCTCAACCACTAGTGCTTTTCTTATCATCAACATGACCTCCCCAATCATCATCTGTATATGCACATAGGGTAAAATCATCAGATTTTTCCTACCACAATCCATAGTCCATTGTGCCTCTTAAATATCTCAGTATCCTTTTTACTGTTGCATAATGTGATTCTCTAGGTTCAACTTGAAATCTTGCTACAATTCCAGCTGAATGTGCTATATCAGGTCTTGTATGTGTCAAGTATTGCAATCCTCCAATCATAGATCTGTATTTCTTCTATTCAACTGCTAGTGTTTCATCTGTGCTAGATAGTTTATGTCCAGTTACCATAGGTGTTCAACTAGTTCATAGTTCTCCATGCCAAATCTTTTCAACAAATCATTCAAGTACTTTGTATGACTTACAAAGATACCATCATTATTTTGTGTTATCTGTAATCCCAGAAAGTATTTCATTTCACCAATCATTCTCATTTCAAATTCAGTCTTCATTTCATCAGCAAATTTGTCACTAGCCTCATCTTCTCCTCCAAAAATAATTTCATCAACAAAAATAACTATAATCAACAAACCATTTTCAATTTCTTTTTTGTACAAGTTGCTATCATCTATTCCTTTTGTAAATCCCAATTTTAACAAATACTTATCCAATCTTGCATACGAAGTTCTAGGTGCTTGCTTTAGTCCATATAATGCTTTCTTCAGTTTACATACCATGTCTCTTTCTTGAGTCAAATGAAAACCTTCAAGCTACTCAATGTAGACTTCTTCTTCCAATTCTCCATTCAGAAATGCAAACTTCACATCCATCTGATATACTTTGAATTTCTTAAAAGCTGCATAGGCCAAAAACATTCTTACTGCTCCAATTCTTGCTACTGGTGCAAAAGTTTCTTCATAGTCAATTCTTTCTTGCTGTGAGTATCCCTTATATACCAATCTTACTTTGTTTCTTACTACTTCTCCTTGTTCATTCATCTTGTTTCTGAATACCCATTTAGTTCCAATAGCATTCTTATCTTTAGGTCTAGGGACCAATTCCCATGGCTTGTTCTTTTCAATTTGATCTAGTTCCTCTTTCATAGCATTAATCCAATGTCCATCTTCACAAGCTTCACTAGTAGATTTAGGTTCAATTTGAGAAATCAAACATAATTGTTCTTGTACCTTATTTCGAGTCAGAACTCCTCTTTTAATGCTTCCAATAATTTTCTCAAAAGGGTGATTTCTTGATAGGCTCTTGTTAGGTGTCACTGTCTCAGATCTTTCTTCAGGTGTTAGTTCTTCAATGACTTCACTGTGACTTTCATTCACCAAATCATTGTCAGTCTCATAGAATTTTTCATTAGTCTCAGTGTTAGGATGAGCTTCTCCAAATGATTCATAATCAAGCATTCTTTCCTAAATTTTGAACTTTCCATCAACTTTAACATTTGCACTCTCAACAATAGTTTTAGTTCTCTTATTGTAACATCTATATGCTTTTCTCTTCAAAGAATATCCAAGAAAAATACCTTCATCACTTCTAGGATCAAACTTTCCAATATCATCATCCCTCTTTATATAACATTTTCTTCCAAAAATTCTAAAATACTTAACTAAGGGTGCATGTCCAAACCATAATTCATAGGGTGTCTTGTTTGTGTCTTCTCTGATTTGTACTTTGTTCATTGTATACACTGTTGTGTTCACTACTTCTCTCCAGAATATCTTTTCCAAATCATTCTCAAATAACATAGCTCTTGCTGCTTCAATCACTGATCTATTTCTTCTTTCTGCAATACCATTTTGTTCAGGTGTTCAAGGGGCTGAAAACTGTCTCTTAATACCATTCACTTCACAAAAGTTTTTAAACTCTCTAGAAGTAAATTCTCCACCTCTATCAGATCTCAAACATTTAATCTTTATTCTAGATTCATTCTCAACTTTATTCTTAATGATCTTAAACTTATCAAATGCTTTAGACTTTTCTTTAAGAAATGCAATCCACATCATTCTTGTAAAATCATCAACAAGAATCATAAAATACCTTTCTCCATAGAATCCTCTAGTCTTGGTAGGACCTCTCAAGTCTGTATGAACAATCTCTAACTTCTCTACAGATGTGAACTTCTTACTAGGAAATGAACTTCTCTTCTGCTTAGCCATCACACATTCTTTGTAAATCATGTTAGTAGGCTTCATAATTTTAGGTAAATCCCTTACTACAAGTGTAGTAATCACTTTCACAATGTTATCAAAGTTTATATGACAAAACCTTCTATGTCATAACCAACTATCATCAATCTTGGTAATCAAACATGTAATCTCAATGGGATTCAACCGAAATACATTACCTCTGGTTCTAGATCCAGTTCCAATCAGATTTCCATCTTTATCCTTTATCACACAAGTTTTCTCAGTAAACCAAACTTGATATCCCTTATCAGCTAACTGTCCAACACTCAAAATATTATGTTGCAATTCATCGAAAAAGTAAATATCATCAGTATTAGTCTTTCCATCAAGAGTAATAGATCCTATACCTTTAATCGAACAAGGTGCATTATTTCCAACTCTAACAAATCCTCCATCATAATTGTTAAACTTTATGAAATTTTTCATCTCTCCAGTTATATGATGTGAACAACCACTATCTATAATCCAATTAGCTTTCTTTTCAACTTGGGAAACTAAGTTGTTTTCTTCCTTAACATTAGTTTCAGGATTCCCTTCTTTAATTTCTACAAATCCTATGTCATCATTATTCTCGGTATCACTTTCACTTAGAGTTCTTTCTATACTAGTTTCAAGGTCTTCATCATTAGCATAATAACATTCCTTAGATCTTCTAGGCTTGAAATTATTTCTTTACTTTTTAACTCTCTTAGGATATTTAGATGCAAAATGACTATATTCTTGACAAGTCCAACATTTAAAGATTTTCTTACTGTCTGGTTCTCTCTTCACAAGCAAGGAAATACCTTCTTCAATCTTTCTATCTTCTTCATTTCTAGATCTATTGCTTCCAACATAATCTCCACTCACACTGATGCTTCTTGACAAAGTAGGGAAAACACTAAGAGCACTAAATGCTATCTCCATTCTAGGTAAGTCTCTTGATAACCTCAGGTTCATTTCTGTTGCTTCCAATCTTCCAAGAAGAGTCTCTCTTGTAAAGTTTGTAGTACAAGGTATAACTTGTTCAATCATCTATGTTGTCTACTTAAATATAGGAGTCAATGTCCTCATAATTTTCCATATCACTTCATTCTTTGTCTTTGTTTCTCCACAAGATTTTATCCCTGCAACAATTTCTGACATTCTACCAATATAGCTTCTAACAGATTCATCTTCCATCATTCTTATATCTTCAAATGCACATATCCAATTATGTAATCTAAATTTATTTACATGTTCATCACCTTCAAAAGTAGAGTGTAAAGCTTTCCAAATTTCATGATATTTTTTCAAACATTTTACCTAACTATACTTATTCTCTGAAAGTGCTATCAAAAGTTCTTCTCTTGCAAGTATGTTACACATGAATAGATCTCTCTCATAGCTAGTACATGTTTCAAGATTTTCTTCTTCAATGATAGTCTTATCATTCTTTGTCATCAACCAATAACCTGGTCCTAAACACAGTAGATGTGTCTTCATCTTTTCCTTCCAACTGTCAAAATTTACTCCATCAAACTTAGGGCTTTCTTTCCTGAAATTCACCATGGATCTCCTTAAGTTGTTAAACTTTTCTTTCAAGGACCTGCTACTCTAATACCAATTGTTAGAAAGTAAAGTCCACCAAGATAAATGAGAGGGGGGGGGTATGAATCAATTATCTGATAATTCAAAATTTTATCAACTTCAACAACATTTAACCATTTAAGCAATATAATTACCAACCATAGAAAGATATTCATACACAATAACACATGATATGTTGACTAGGGAACCTCTTTATCAAAGAGTAAACCCCAGTGGGAATGATGCCCACAAAAGATGCACTAATATGAATATTCCTTATGAAAGGATGGACTTTGTTAGGAGTCTTATGAAATACATTCAGTACATACGAATCCCTATTAGGAGATTTTGAATCCCTATTAAAAGATTCTAACCCTATTAGGAGTTATGGAAGACACAAGGACCCACTGCCAAAACAAATTGAATGGAAAGATCACTGAACACACTGTCCAACTGACCTTAAGATTATTCAATAGAATAATATCAAATATGTTACCTCCTTTCTCACTGTTCCAAACTGGACTCGCTACTATGCCAGATCTCAATTTTAGATATTTGTACTTCGCATGTCTTCCTTCACAATTTTGCTTTCACAACTGCATTAGCTCATTTCTTCACTTCATGCATACATCCACATTCAACTATATCCTTATCATCATTGCAACAAGGAAACATATTCCTTCATTTATACCACACTCAAGTAATTATAATTGGGTCGGCACACAATTATAAAATAAAAGTTTCCACACGCTACATCAAAATTACACAACACTATCGACTTCCAAATACAATAATTCTCCACTCGTGAGACCTTAAAGTTTGCATTGTCATCCATGTCACTATCAATGTGTCTCTAACTTCCCTTTAAGTGTGCCAAACCATATTGTCATGCCCCGCAAGGGAACCAGGGAAGAGAACAAAGATTCTCTTAGTAAAAGAAAAACCTAAGTAATGATTTATGAAAATTTTTGAATTTTTAAAACAATTATATGAACAAAACTTAAACTTAGTTTCCTCCCAAGTTTCCCTTCCATTTAATGCATGATTCATTTAAGTCCATTTAGTAAACTAACAACAAGATTTATTTCTCAAAGCAAACTGCATCATATCTTTAAGAAATAAAAAATATTTTCATTTCAACTTTCCATTTAAAAAAATCATCTATATTCCTAAGTATCCTTTATGAACAATATAACCTTTAAAATTTATCCAACTCATTTGATACATTACAAATATACTACATTTGATTTTTCAATAGCTTCACTTAAACAACAATAATGAAAGCATGTTACAAAATTTGGAATGTTACAAGATCCTTTTCTTTTCCAACATACATCTTAAACATAAAGTTCACATCTCCCTTTCCCTTTTCCTAATTCTACCCATTCCAGATACATTATGAACAATATAACCTTTAAAATTTATGAACAATATTCTATATTCCTAAGTATCCTTTATGAACAATATAACCTTTAAAATCATCTATATTCCTAAGTATCCTTTATGAACAATATAACCTTTAAAATTTATCCAACTCATTTGATACATTACAAATATACTACATTTGATTTTTCAATAGCTTCACTTAAACAACAATAATGAAAGCATGTTACAAAATTTGGAATGTTACAAGATCCTTTTCTTTTCCAACATACATCTTAAACATAAAGTTCACATCTCCCTTTCCCTTTTCCTAATTCTACCCATTCCAGATACATCATTTTAAATTATATCAATGATTACATTACATTCATCTCCACTCAAGAGGTAACAATAACTTTACATCATGAAAGATAATTACAAAGCCTTTATTCTTCAAAAACTGGTACATAAGCAAGCATGAATCTTCAAACACTGCATCTGCAAAAGATACCTCGATAAAATATTTACCACCCAACCATGTGGATACCCAAAGGCCCACTCCCCCGTGCTAGGAGATAAACACCAAGGTCCATAAAGAAAGAATAGCTAGGCCAAACCTAGGGTCAAGTTACCTTTCCCAAATAACAAATGAAAAGAAGGTCAAAGTATAAATCTTTCCCCAAATAGGTTCTAAGGCTTGGTAGAAACTCTAAGCAACAACCTAAGTGAATGTCATCGCATAGCCCTCACTCCTTGGGTTGTCCTAGTACTAGCCACTCCGGGCCCCGGCCCCCAAGTAGGCACATGCGGGATCGAATGCCTTTCATACTGATAAGTGCTATTCGATTGTACTTATGCATAGGTACCTTCTCCCACTCCCATCCATAGCCTTTACTAGCGCTAATGGCATGGGCGAGGCACATTTAATCTTTTTAATGTTTTAACCCATTCCCATAAGTTTAATTAAGTTTTCACTTGTTAAATAACTCTTCAGTCGGTTATCCTGGTTCTAGCCACTTAGGGCCCCGGCCCCACACTGAGAGCCACTCACTAGGTGTCATTAGGTTTTCTACCCTTAACCCACATTTCACAATCACATCATAAACATAGTAGAAACATATCATAAACACATTTGTAAAATTGTATCAAAGAGTAGAAAATAATAACATAGTTTATGAATGTTTAGGGAAATTAGGAACGTTTAAGGATGTTTAGAATGTCTTGATCCTTTAGACAACCCTAAACTGTAAACTACTTCCTAAACACATCCTAACCCTATTAAGGAATCTAAATGCACTGGATGTAACCTCCACTAAACATGTTTAAGGTTTACATAAAAAGTCCATATGCTAAAGATAATGTCCCATCAATTTCAACCTAAGTCTAAAATTTGACTAAGTCTGATTTTTATTAAAATCTAAAATTTTAGAAGTTACAACTTAACTCCTAGGAAATTGAAACCTATTCCAATCAATCTGAAGGGTACCTAATCCCTTTATACAAGTATAACTTAAAGTATAAGAAATAAAGTACGTAAACTTATACTCCTATTATTCAATAACTAAATTCAATATCAACTTAAAATTAAATCTAAAACAAAGAAAAAAATAACAAGTACCACATAAAAAGAAAGTAAAAGTGGCTTTATGGGGGGGACCCTGCGGGCCCCACACCCCATTGACTGAGCGCCCTGCGTGCTTTCCTATCTCACAGCCCATAGCAGGGTACTGCTACCACAGTACCCACTGCCGTAGCAGTCAAGTACTACCATAGCAGTTCCTGCCACTGCTATGGTTAGGTGTTGTATGGGGAGTGGGGAAGGTGGTGGCCCCCACCTCCCAAAACTTTACACTTTTTTTTTTTTTAAACTATTAAATTTTATTTTCTTTCTATATTTTTTTTTTGAAGAGTAACTTTATTTATACTTATATAATTATTTAAGCATAACTTTATACTATATAAAAATTTTATTTTATTTTTCATAAAAAGAAAAGAACTCAATAATTTTATTGAAACCTATATTATTTTGATAGAATAATATCTTAATATAGCATACGCAATACAATAATACAGCCTTTGAATAATGCATAGACAGCTAGCAACATAATACAATAATATATATACACGATCACCAATAATACCAGACATTCTGTAATAATAATACACAGTGCTGTAATAATTCAATAGTGCACAACATTCTACAATAATAATATGAAATACAACAACGTTCAAACAATTATACAAACAACACTCATACTGTAAAAAAAAGGATTTATTTTCCAGGATGGATTCCAACCTGGAGTCCTGCGAAGGTCGATTGGTGAAGGAGAAATCAAGCTTCTGAACCCCTTCCAGCACTCCTTTGAATTCCTCCTATAGGCAAGCTCCAACTCCTTCTCAGAGAAAAATCAATTCTCTCTCTTCCCTAAACTATAGAATATCCTATCAAAGATAAAGCCTCTCCTCCAAATTTCCTCTCAAAAATGAACTCTATTCAACACCCTTCCATACGAGAAATATTTCCTATATATAGAATGGAGGAGGTGGTTGCACAGGTAATCCAACCGATGCAACCATCTCAACTATCTACCCGTTAAAAGTTAATGAGATGGTTTGCAAAAACCATTCCCGTAAGGGAGAATAATCTTAAAATAAAACTATAATCCATGTTCCCTAAATTTAAGGGAGTCAACATAAATAATATAATCTTAAAATAATTTACTAATTTATTTAACTATGGTAATAGAATCTACTAATCCTATTTACCATTTATAAGAATAACTTAGATTTATATTTATCCAAAATAATTTTCCCTCACACTATTAATTTAATTATATAATATTAATATATATATGTATTCATAGGCATGTGTGTGCATCCACATGCTTATGGTACATATATCATAAGTAAGACACACTATTACAAATATTAAATATTTAAGAATAACATTATTATTAAATATATTATTTATTCATACACTAATCCTCATTCTAAAATATATATTAGGTAGCTACTAACATAAGTTAGATTTTATCACTATTTATTTAAAACATTTTATTATTAATATTGCCATAGACACTTTGTTATTATGAGTATTATAAAATAATACCATAAAATTATTCATTATTATAAATATTAAAATCACATGATTTAATCACTTACCAACTCGTCCCTAATGAGATATGCTAGTATAATAGTAGCTACTAATTAAGATAAATTAACAAATCCTACCTTCAAATAAATCACATCAGTAATCTACTAACAAAATTGAGCATACCAAGAAGTAAAACTACCATACTCAAAACCTTATTCTCAATGAATGTGAAAGACAAGAACTAGCTACAAGATCCATAAAACCAACAAATTGAGGGATCACATAATACATCCACACAAGGGACTGACTCGGTACTTCCCACCTAAGGATAAAAGGATCAAAGGTGAAGTTTCTTCCTGTGGAACCTGGTGATATCTTCATAACAACAACAATGATCAAGGATTTTAAGGGATCACTCAAACCTGTGAAGCTAGGTGGAGATGATACCCGGTACCTACAATCCTGCATCACCAAGAAGAGATACATATATATACATATGGATATACATACAAATCAGATATATGCAAACAGATGACCAGGATCGATACATCGTGTGGACCTCAACTGAGTGAGTAACTACGACTTCATCCTGAGTCATGAAACCACATCAGACACATATCCATGAAACATAAAACATCATGATAATGGTTAGATTCAATCCTTGGGTTAGATCCATAAAACATATAAAAATAGATGGCTTTCTAATCTCATAAACATATAAATGATAACCATAAATGAGCATATCCATCATATCATCATTCACAAAACATAAATGTAAATGTATAGTCCTAACCATCATAATAAAAATGTCCAAATCAGCAAAGTCTAAGTATCACCATAGGAGAGGTATTACACAGATTCCATCCTGATTAGGAGATATCATCCAATTTTCACAAACCGCAACTCAAGAACACTGCCTGAATACTGCTTCCACCAAAATGCTCATAACCTCCATGAATAAATGAATTACTATTTGCGCTCTTAACCATCAACATATAACATATCAAAGAGTATATCCTCAACATCACATATCTCCAACTGCAATATACCACATGCGCTAATCCAAACATTGTCGGCTTCTCTACAAGTCTCCAGAAGGTCACTATGTTGACATCAATGACAATCATAGTCATGAATGCAACAACAACTGCTACAGAATGACTACCAAATATTCAGCATTCATTCCTAACAATCTCCCCCATTGGCATTGATGGAAACATAGATGAAAAACATCCAATGTTCCAAAAATCCAATACTGCAACACTATTACTTTGACAAACATTTTGAATCATCTTCATCAATTAAATCTTGCTTCATTTTCCTATTCAATTCTCTTCAAAAGATGGTACAAATGGTTTTTCATGTACACTTCTCTCCCATTGACAGCAATGATAGAAATTTCATCATTATGTCAACAACAACTCCAATATCAAAAAACACTATTCAGAAAATACATTCACTAGAGTCCTCATGACTCAGCTCAGATACACATACTCCCCCATAGAGGAAGTATCAATATCACATAGCTCCAACTGCAATATACCACATGAACTAATCCAAACATTGTCTGCTTCTATGGAAGTCTCCAGAAGGTCACTATGTTGACATCAATGACAATTATAGTCATGAATGCAACAACAATTACTACAGAATGACTGCCAAACATTCAACATTCATTCCTAACATAACCTAAGAATTATTTAATTGCAAATCTAACATTTGATCAATTTTAATGTACTTATTAAGTTGAGATTAATTGAGCATGTGGAAATTACTTTAGAATAAATGTTTTACTTTAATTGAATGCATTAAAGTTGCACAATTGAAATTGTTTAAATTAAATTAAAGGTATTAGTTAATTTTGGGTTAAAGTGCTTTCAACAAAAAGAAAAGTGAAAATAGACTTGAGTTCAACTGAAATTGAACTACAAATCAAAGTCTAAATTCATGCAAGATTTTGGAGAGTTGAGTTTTCAAACCCTAGCAGGTGGAAATAGAATTCCTACAAGTTGGAGATTTTTGCCATAATTTGGGACATGGGTTGAGGAATTTTGGTAAGAAGAATAAAGCATTTTTGTGGAGAATTCAATTTTGGAAAGCTTGGAGGTTTTGGGTTTTATCTTCAAATCTGGTCTTCATCTGAATATTTCCTTCAGTTTTGAGGTAGGATTTGATTTTCCTTATGAGTGTGTTATTTTGTGAATTTTGGAAAGATTGTCTTCTTCATGCCTGGTTGTGTGCCTGTCTAGATCTCTGCCTATGTATTTCTCTCTCTCTGTATTTTGGAGTTGGAATTTATGGAAATCCTTGTTGCATGCATTCAATTCTATTGAATTTTAGAATAAATTTTATTACAGTTTGAAGTTGTGTAAATTTGGCTAAATTGTGGTAATTAGGTTTGATGGAATATGGATGAAGTGACTAAGAGGGGGGGGGGTGAATCAGTCAACCATAAATTTCTTCACAATTATTTCTTTCCAGATCCCTTAGGATATCTTAATGAATATTATCTTTTTAACACTCGGTAAATAGATTGCAGTGACTTTGTAGATGCAGAAAGTATTAGTAAATTATCTTTAGATAATTTATCAGCACTTGTATATGACTAAGATAGCAATTAAGAACACAAGAGACACAAGATTTAACGTGGAAACCCAATATGGGAAAAACCACCAATTTATCTAGATACTGATTTTCACTTTTCTGAAGTGATACCCTGTTAGAAGCCAACCCGGTAAAAGGTTACAAAACACACTGTTAGGTGTGACCTTGTTAGAAGATTTAATCACCCTGCTAGGAGTGGCCTGGTAAGAGGTCTTGAGAACAATTCAATAGAATTGTCACCTTGTTAGAGGATTTACAATATGGCTGTTAAACCAACTCGATTAAGAGATTTACAATTCACTGTTACAATGATAAGAAGGTAACAATGAAAATGACCTGTATAAAAATGCAACTGCCTTGCTAATTACAGATCTCTGTTCTGCATAAGTGTGATCCTTCAAATATATCTCTGCTTCTCCTCAAGGATATCTGATCATCCTTCACAAATTCGCACACACCTTTCCTGTCTCTCTTCTATATATCTTCTGCTGTGTATATGTTTTATTTTCACATTTGACCTTTTATTTATATGATTTTAGATTTGTCAAATCGACATTACTTAGTATAACAGTCGGCTGAATTAAGAAAACTTTATTAGCAAAAATCCTTCAAGGGCCGACAGTGCTTAGTGATCATAACTTTCTACAATTTTTTGGAGACCGAGGGAACTCGGTAAACACTGATAATCCTTTTTCTTTGAAAACTGACTGAACTCGGTAGATGCTAACTTTTCTTTGATAACCGACTGAACTCGGTAGATGCTAACTTTTCTTCGATAACTGACTGAACTCGGTAGATGCTAACTTTTCTGCAATAACCGACTGAACTCGGTAAACACTAAATTTTCTTTGACAACCGACTGAACTCGGTAAATGCTAAATGCTGTGGACTATGACATAGTGTGACATCAAAGACAATACATAATTTGAGTAGCAATTTCCTTCAGATAATTGTTTCCAACAATCTCCCTCTTTGGCATTGATGGCAACACAATATGTCATAGCAAAAGAAATTTGAAAGAATTAGCTCGGTTCAGATTCAAATCTTCCTCTGTCAGCAAACTTCCTGTTTCTTGAAAACTCTTCCTCTGACTATTTGAAAATTTCTTGAAGTAATAGAAAAGACATAGCAAACACTCCCTCTTTGACAACACATGCCAAAGACAATTCACATATTACCGGTGTAAACTAATGTACCTCAAGTACTGATTCATATGCAATGATTCCTTGAATATGCTACATCAACTGGTTGATTTTAAATCATGTTCTGGTTGATGCATCACTAAAACTATATGTAGTGAGCCTCGGATAGGGGAATGACCTCTAACTTACCTCTTAGATACACAAATGCATCCTTAGGTAATGGTTTGGTGAAAATGTCTGCAATCTGATCTTTTGTATGAATATATTCTAATCTGATTTCCTTGTCCTGCACCAATTCTCTGACAAAGTGATAATTAATAGCAATGTGCTTAGTTTTGAAATGCATTACTGGATTCTTCAAAATATTTATTGCACTGGTATTGTCACAAAATATAACAATTGGTTCTTTGATTTCAACCTTCATACCTTGTAATAACTGTTTAAACCAAACAATATTTGAACAATTTACTATAGCAGCAACATATTCTGCTTCAGCTGTGGATTGAGATGTGCAATTTTGCTTTTTACTGGTCCAAGATACCAGTCTTTTTCCAAGAAAAAATGCTCCACCACTTGTACTTTTTCTATCATCAATGTTCCCTACCCAATCAGCATCAGTAAATACTTTTAAGTCTAGATTGCCTCCAAATTTATACCACAAACCATATTCTTCAGTTCCTCTTAAGTATCTTAAGATTCTTTTGATTGCCATCATATGATTTTCCTTAGGTTTTGCTGAGAATCTTGCCACTATACCGACTGCTAAGGCAATATCAGGTCTTGTGTGTACTACATACTGCAATTTTCCAATCATAGATCGGTATAAGGTCTGATCTACATCTTTTGAATCATCATTTTTGGTAAGTTTCAGTCCAGTACACATGGGTGTACCAACTAGTTTTGAATCTTCCATACCAAACTTCTTAAGTATTTCCTTAATGTATTTAGATTGAGTAATGTATATACCATTCTTGCTTTGCTAAATTTGAAGACCAACAAAGAATTTTATTAAACCAAACATAGACATTTCAAATTCTTTGTTCATTTGCTCTAAAAATTCTTTGCACTGATCCTCATTCCCTGTAAATATAGTATCATCTACAAATATTTCTACCAATACAATTTTTTCATCTGGTCCTTCTTTAATATACAGATTGCTGTTATCATTGGCTCTTTTGAAATTAATCTAAATCAAATAGTATGGAGTCTTTCATACCATGCTCTAGGAGCTTGTTTCAATCCATACAATGCTTTGTGTAACCTGCAGACCATGTCCTTTTTTATCTGGATCAACAAAACCTTCAGGTTGTTCAATGTAGACTTCTTCATCAAGAATTCCATCGAGAAATGTAGATTTTATATCCATCTGATATACCTTAAATCCTTTATGTGCTGCATAGGCAAGTAGAGTTCTTACACCTTCTAATCTTGCAACAGGAGCAAAATTTTCTCCATAATCTATACCTTCTTCTTGAGAATAACCTTTACATACCAATCTAGCTTTGTTTCTAGATACTTGACCATCTTCATTCAGCTTATTCCTAAATACCCATTTTGTTCCAATTACATTCTTATCTTTAGGTCTAGGTACAAGAGTCCATGTTTTGTTCTTTTGTATTTGTTCTAATTCTTCATTCATTGCTTCAATCCAACTTTCATTTTTCAATGCATCTTTGATATTTCTAGGTTCAAAATCAATAAGCAGACATGTACCTTTTAGCTTGCTTCTTGTCATAGTACCATCTGATTTGTTTCCAATGATTTGATCTGGTGTATGATTTCTTCTGACATATTTGGCTAGTATAGGTTCCTTTCTTTTTAAATGATTCATGTTGTTGTCTTCTAGGATCTCTTCTTCAAGTTGCTCGGGCTCAGTAGATATTTTCTCGGTAGCTTCAGGCTGAGACTTGGTTTGAATTTCTTCTTGTGACTCGGTTTGAACTTCTTCTTGTGACTCGGTTTGAACTTCTTCCTGTGACTCGGTTACTGTGCTCGGCTTGGTAGATATAGTTTCCTCATTGATAGTTGTGTCTTCCAATGTTTCAGGTTCAATGTAAATAAATCTTCTATAGTTTTCAGGTTCCCTTTTGCTTTCTTCTTCAGTCTTTTCTACAAACTCATCAAATTTTACATGTATACTTTCTATGACTTTGTGAGTAGACAAATTCAGACATTTGTATGCCTTGCTTTTGCTAGAATATCCTAAGAATATTCCTTCATCACTTTTCACATCAAATTTATTTCTTCTGGATTCTTTTAAGATATAACATTTGCTACCAAATACTTTCATGTAACTTACATTGGGTTTATAGCCATACCATAGTTCATAAGGAGTTTTGAATGTGTCTTTCTTCAATTGTACTCGGTTCAAGGTATGAACTGCAGTGCTGATAGCTTCCTTCTAGTACTTATAGAGATGTTCTTTTCTATCATTAGAGTCCTTGCACAATCCATAATAGATCTATTTCTTCTTTCTGCTATTCCATTCTGCTCAAGAGTTCTTGGAGCTGATACCTGCCTTTTGATTCCTCTTTCAATGCAAAAGTTGTTAAAATCATGGGAGATGAATTCACCACCTCTGTCTGATCTTAAGCATTTCAATCTTTTCCCTGTTTCCTTTTCCACTCTTGCCAAGTACCATTTGAACTTTTCAAATGCTTCTGACTTTTCTCTTAAATACATAACAGTCATCATTCTAGAATAATCATCAATGAAAAGAATAAAGAATTTATCTCCAGTATAGCTTTGTATTCCAATAGGTCCACATAAATCAGTATGCACAATTTCCAAAATTTTTGTAGACTGATAGTTCTTACTCTTAAAACTAGTTTTACTCATTTTGCCAATCTGACAATTCTTACATAGACCAGTATCAGGTTTCTTCAAAGTAGGAATGCCTCTTACCTTCTTGAATTTGCTTATTTTTATCATGTTATCAAAATTCACATGACATAAACCTTTGTGCCATAGCCAACTTTCTTCAATTTGAGCAATAAAACATGAATATTCACTGAGATCAAGATAAAATAAGTTACCTTTTGTTTGTTTTCCTGATCCAATGAGTTTTCCTTTTTCATCCAGGAGTCTTGCTTGACCATTCATGAATTCAACCTTGAAACCAGTGTTGATTAGCTATGCTACACTTAGAAGATTATGTTTTAGTCCTTCAACCCAATAGGCATTATCACATATGAGTTCTTTGGTTAATGAGATTCTTCCTTTTCCTTTTATACAAAAAGGTTCATTGTTTCCAAATCTTACATTGCCACTATCACAGTCTTCTAGGTATTCAAATTTTGTCTTGTCACCAGTCATGTGGTGTGAATATCCACTGTCTATTATCCATATATCATCTTTGCTTATATGAGAAATAAGTGCCATCTTATCTTCATCATCATCAGATTCATCTTTTATAGCAATAAAAACAATTTCTTCTTCACTATCATCAGAATCTTTAGCCATAAAACATGTTTTCTTACCTTTATCCTTGAATGATTTGAAATTCTTTTTGCCATAGTACTTGTGACCTCTCTTCTCTTCCTTGACCTGCTTGTTTGGGCACCTAGCTGCAATATGTCCAATTTCTCCACATGAAAAATAGATTAAAGGAGTTTTACCTTTATATTTACCTTTCCCTTTAGAGTACTTCTTTGCAAGTAATGCTTCTACAATTTCAAGATCACTATCAGAACTTTCTTCTGATACTTCTTCACTTTCTGATTGAACTTCTTTAATTTTCTTGTTCTTCCTTAGTGAAACCTTGGCCTCAAATGCTGACTCAATATTTTTGGAACTTGAAACATAGTTGTCATAGTTGTCTAATTCAAAGGCTGTCAATCTTCCAACTAAAGCATCCAAAGTTATATTGTGGTTTGTTTCACATCTTCTTTCTTGAATAGCTAATACTCTAATTGCATAGATAGGGAGTAATGTTCTAAGTACCTTACTTATAACAGTTTCATCTGAGATTGTTCCTCCAGAAGCTCTAATTGCACTGACACTTGCTTTGATTCTTTCAACATATTTTGCAATGTTTTCATCTTCTTTCATATTCATCTTGTCAAACTATCCTCTTAGGCTTTCTGCTTTGGCTCTTTTCACATTTGCATCACCACCATATATTTTCTTCAGTGACATCCACATTTCATATGCAGTAGTGCATTCTTTAATATCATCAAATTCTTCATAGCTGAGAGCAGATGCAATGTCTATCATCATGGTGTTATGAGTCTTTTTCTCTACAATGTCTTCAACAGTTAATGCGCCAGTAGGAACTGTGTATTCTTCATCAATGTATTTACATCCTAAATCACCAATGGAAGCCAGATGAAGTCGCATGAGACCTTGCCATGCTGAAAATTTATCTCTGTTGAGCTTTGGAATTTCCCTCTTGTAAGACATCCTGATCTTTAGCTTAGGTCCTTGAAACCCTTCCTGCAAGCACCACAGGCTCTGATACCAATTGATGGAATATGGATGAAGTGACTGAGAGGGGGGGGGGGGGGGGTGAATCAGTCAACCATAAATTTCTTCACAATTATTTCTTTCCAGATTCCTTAGGATATCTTAATAAATATTATCTTTTTAACACTCGGTAAATAGATTGCAGTGACTTTGTAGATGCAGAAAGTATTAGTAAATTATCTTTAGATAATTTATCAGCACTTGTATATGACTAAGATAGCAATTAAGAACACAAGAGACACAAGATTTAACGTGGAAACCAAATATGGGAAAAACCACCAATGTATCTAGATACTGATTTTCACTTTTCTGAAGTGATGCCCGGTTAGAAGCCAACCCGGTAAAAGGTTACAAAACACACTGTTAGGTGTGACCTTGTTAGAGGATTTAATCACCCTGCTAGGAGTGGCCTGGTAAGAGGTCTTGAGAACAATTCAATGGAATTGTCACCTTGTTAGAGGATTTACAATATGGCTGTTAAACCAACTCGGTTAAGAGATTTACAATTCACTGTTACAATGATAAGAAGGTAACAATGAAAATGACCTGTAAAAAAATGCAACTGCCTTGCTGATTACAGATCTCTGTTCTGCATAAGTGTGATCCTTCAATTATATCTCTGCTTCTCCTCAAGGATATCTGATCATCCTTCACAAATTCGCACACACCTTTCCTGTCTCTCTTCTATATATCTTCTGCTGTGTATATGTTTTATTTTCACATTTGACCTTTTATTTATATGATTTTAGATTTGTCAAATCGACATTACTTAGTATAACAGTTGGTTGAATTAAGCAAACTTTATTTGCAAAAATCCTTCAAGGGCCGACAGTGCTTAGTGATCATAACTTTCTACAATTTTTCGGAGACCGAGGGAACTCGGTAAACACTGATAATCCTTTTTCTTTGAAAACCAACTGAACTCGGTAGATGCTAACTTTTCTTTGATAACCAACTGAACTCGGTAGATGCTAACTTTTCTTCGATAACCGACTGAACTCGATAGATGCTAACTTTTCTTCGATAACCGACTGAACTCGGTAAACACTGAATTTTCTTTGACGACCGATTGAACTCGGTAAATGTTGAATGCTGCGGACTATGACATAGTGTGACATCAAAGACAATACATAATTTGAGTAGCAATTTCCTTCAGATAATTGTTTCCAACAAGGTTTTCTTTGTTAATTGGCTATTCTCCTAGTTTTCCATTAAAAAAATCAATAGAGAATATATATGTGATTTTTTTTTAAAAAGGGGTTTTTTGTTATTTGAATTTATTAATATTATTATTTATTAATTTTTCAGATTTAAAAATCAATTTTAAAAAAAATTAATTATTTATTAATTTTTGAATTTAAAAATGAATATAAAAAAATAATTATTTATTTATTAAATTTTGGATTTATAATTGTTATAAAAAATTAATTAATTAATAAATATTAATTGAATTTTTTTACATGTGGGTTTTAATATTAATGTTTCCATTTGTTTTTAGAAAATTAATAATATTATTTTATTAGTAGATGCATGGTGTTTTGATATGCATGGAAATTTTAGTTAAATACTTATTTAAAAAGTATACATGCATGAGATTTTATTTTAAATAGATAGTTATGTGTGAGACATTTATATGAATGCTTTTGTAGTCAAATGGACTTTAGTCAACAAGATGATTGTTTTAATCAAATAAAATTTATAATTATATATGTTTATTTGCATGGTTATACATGCATGCAATATAGTTGAACTAGTTATGTTTTATAATTAATTGGATTTCTTTAAGGGAATCATGTATTCTTGTAAGTGTTTGAAGTTTTTGATTTGAAATATTTTTGTTGGACGTATTTTATTTATGAATTATTTCTACATCTAATTATCTTGCATGGAGTAATTAGATGTTAATGATTTTTGCATGAGTATTGGTTATAAAATATAGGACTAGTTTTGTATAAAAGAAATTAATTTTGTGTTAAGTTTTAATGTGGGTGTTTATCCATGCAAGTGTGTGTTATGTGAATCTGGTTGTTTAGATTAGTTAAGTGTTTTTTCGTGATGACATCGTTTTGATTTGAGTCAAATGTGGATGTAATTAGTCTATTTTAATTAAATCATCTTTAGTCTTTTATTACCCTATGTGGTGGTTTTGAGGGGCTAGAATGTTAGCCAGTGAGAATGTGATTTCAGAGGTAGGCTTTTGAATGTTTTCATTTTCATGATTGTTTGTCTTGTAAACTCTATGGTATTCAATTGGTTTAACCCAACCTTATGTGATCTTTACTGTATGATTCTCTTATCTGATGTTTTGTATGATTGAGTTTTTCTTTGTATTCTATATAGGTGAATATGATGCTAACTTTTTATGTCCTATCCATGGGATCAGGTGTATATTCTTTTGTGAACACTTAGAGAGTGTTTTTTGATGTTATGGTTGGAGACTTGGTGCATGTTCCTATTAAATTGTGGAACATTCCTAAGGGACATTATCATTATCTTGTGATGTTATGTGGCATCTTTGAGCCTAGGGTAGTTTACCTAGATGTGTAGTAGGGGGTGGCTTGCAATAAGTGTCAGGGCCCACAAGTGGCTCCCAAGATCACTTATTGTAAGTATTCTTAATGAAGTGATAATTAATGACATTAGGGAGTATCAAAATGAACTTAATATGATATGTTTCCTTGCCCAGGCTTGAGTGCTAGTACATACCAAGATGGGAATAGAGATGATGCTTGTTGCCTTGCGAGGTGTGTATATCATAGTTAATGGCTTCATCTGTATGAGGAGTCATTGATCTATGTATGGTCACTTAAGTGTCGTGATCCAGAGTGATTACTAGGATGAGATTCAAGGGTTAGACGTACATGATGACACTTTCCTATGCACAGTCTAGTTATCCTAGATGTGTTGGTTGCCTCTGGATTAGTGAGTCTTATCTATTATTATCTTTTGTACACCTAGTGTTAGAGATCTTTCAAGATCTCTTGCTTATCTTTTTTTGTTGATGTTTTTCATCCATTTGGGACCTGTTGTTATCTCCTCAGCATGGTGGGAGTGGACCATTGAGGTTCCATGAGGTCGGGTGGTAGTGATTCTTTTACCATTTGAGATTTTGGCATTCATGTACCAGTGTTGGATAATCCCAATAGTAGTTAATTCTTCTTCATCTTCATTGTTAGAGTTGTGTTCAAGTCTTCTTCTTCTCCTTCTTCTATGTTAACTTCTATCATTGTATTAGTTGTTCAGAGATATTATGTTGTGCTTCTTTTCAGTTATTATAATACATACCCTGTGACATGTGTAGTGGATGTAGGTTATTATGGATACCTTATGGTTCTGGTTATATCTATCTTATCTTATATGTGATGTTGTATTTATCTTTCATTTGTTTATATGAGTTCTGTAATTATATATAATCTAAATTAATTAATTAATATTAATGTAATCTTCATGAAAGAAATCTGGAGAGTTGTAATCTATGCGAGTTGTATGTAACACTAAAAAAAAAAATTATTATGTAAACTTAGTTGCATGTTTAGGTTAAGTTCTCTTGGGTTCCTTGGTGGGGCATTACACTTTAATAGAGCATCTCTAAAAGAGAGACACCCTCTTCCATTAATGGAACAAATTTTGTAGTACGTTTCTAGTTCTGAAAGGTTTTCCATTCTAGATGGGTATTTTGGTTATAACTAGATATTAGTAAAAGAGGCAAATCAATTTAAAATGGCTTTTACCAAAAAATAGGGAACAATGGCATATAGAAGTATGCCATTTTGTTTATCAAATGTAGGGCCACATTCCAAAAATCTATGGCCATGGCTTTCAAAAATCTAATGTACAAATTTGTTTTGGTTTACTTAGATGATGTCACTATTTATAGCAAAATTACAAATCAGCATATAGGCCATTTAAGGCAAGTGGTTCAAGGATGCAGAGAGTTTGGAATCTCTCTTAATCCTAAAAATTTAGTTTTTATAGTTCATGAGGGTAAGCTTTTAGGTTATCAAGTTTCAAAGGAAGGTACAACAATAGATCCTTGAAGAATCCATGTCATTATGGATTTATCTTTGCCAAAATACAAAAAAGGGACTACAAATTTTTATTGGTAGGATTAACTTTGTTAGACGCTTTATTCCAAGCATTGCCAATCTATTGAAGCCCTTAACTGCAATGCTGAAGAAAAATGTGTCATTCAGCTTGACTAATGAGGGAAAGTTAAGGTTTGAACAAATCAAACAATCACTATCATCAGCCCCTACATTAGCTAATCTTGATTTTTCTAAAGATTTTGTCTTATATGCTTATGGAGGCTATGATAATGTTTCAGAAATGTTTGTGCAGAAGAATGATGATAATCAAGAACAACCAGTTGCCTTTTTTAGCAAAGGAATGGATGATTATGAACAAAGGTATAGTTTTGTTGAAAAATGTGTACTTGTTATTAAATCTTTAAAGAAGTTTGAACATCCGATTGCTAGAAATAAAGTTCATATAATGGTTGCACATCCTAGCATTAAAGAGTTTTTGTTGAACAAAGATGTAAATGAGAAAAGACCGGGATGGATCACTAGAGTTATGGAATATGATGTGCATATCCATGTAACCAAGCCAATTAGAGGAAAAGGTTTGTGTGCTCAAATGGAAAAAGGAGAAGAAGCTGAAAATAATGAGGAGGTTCTCTTACTACAAGATAATCCTATACTTAGTGATCATTCAAAAACTTGGTTGTCTGACATGAGCATATTTTTACAAATTGGACAATGTCCACCTGATTTTGATAAATCCAAAAGGAGGTATTTCAGGTTACAATTTGTTCCTTACGTTACGAATGGGAACACTAAGAGGGGGGGGAGGGTGAATCAGTGTTCACTATATTTTAACTTTTCACTTTAACCTGAATACTAAATTATAAATGCTTAAGTACTTAACTAAACATTCACATAAACATGAAACATGAAATCAACACATGACACCAATATGGTTACAGGGAAACCCAAATAGGTAAAAATCCTAGTGGGACTTGATACCCACTAATAATTTGCACTAGTGTTTTGTGATCCTTGTTAGAAGATCCTTTACCCTGTTAGGAGTAGCTTTACAATGCTTTTAGTATAGTAGACCTTGTTAAGGGTTGGACCCTATTAGGAGTCTTTTACAATGATCCCTATTAGGGGAGTGGACTCACTATCCTAGAGCTCACTTCTCAAATGATAAAGGCTACAACCTTTTGAATCAGATACACACTATATCTGTAGGCGAAATGTTACTATGACACTGCTTGTTAGATCAGTTCCTTTGGTGAGCTAATACTTTGACCTCTTACAAAGCTCTAATACATCATATGCTCTCTTTGCATACCTCTGATCTGCTTGTCACAACTCTCTCACAACTTCCATATCAAATACAATGGGTGCACCTTATATTTATGCACTCATACCAATTATACAATTAGGTCCTCCCTATAACTAATTACAAATAACATTTCCAAATGAATTGGCTTAAGTATGATTACAATTATACATATACATATGTCAGAAACTAAATACAATGGGAACATAGCCTCTACAAAATTAATTTACAATCGCAAACAAAAATAGTCAATGTTGGCTCTATGCTCTATTCTCTGCTGGCATACACTGGCTGTGCAACTTCAATTGACTGTAACTTTCACATCTTAGCATATCTACTTATGTGTTCTTAGACTAAGCAAGAATATAGTCTAAAAACCTTAACTTCTAGGGCACATACCATAATTCATCCATACGCATGGGCATAGGTGCTCTGAGTTGCAAGAACTTTGTATGTTGTCCCGTCTTCAACACTTAATTGATTTCTGATCTTTACACTTAGTGTGTTGACTCCAAACTGCTATATGAATTTTTTTCCATAATGAAAACACTATATCTAGTCATATACTTCATTATAGAAAACTTGCCAACAATCTCCCCCTTTTTCATTGATGGCAACAAAGGAATATGGCCAAGTCTCTAATTGTTCCTATACACAAAAAACTTTTGTCTTCTATACAAACTCTTATATCTCCCTATATATATGTACTCCATATTCTATACAACTCCCCCTTTGAAATTAATGACAAAGGTGCATAAAAAAACTTTATCTACATACACTCACTGAGGGAAAATATTTAGATATGCAATCTTGAGTTTCTGGATCTCCTTGTTCCAAAAGGTTATCAGAGAATTGACTATCTGTAGATGGGCGCATAATGCATATTGAATCTTCTCCATCTTCTCCAATTCTATGCTCAGACCTTGATCATAGGTTATCATGGTTGCATCAATCTCCTTTATGTTTTGACTAAGAATGTCTAGTGAGGGTGCAAGAGCATTCCTCAATTGAGTCTGTCTAGACCTTATCTTCTCCATTTCTTTCTCTATCTTCTCAATTATGTCCAACTGAGCTTGATAGACATTGTTGCACATGTTTGCATTAGTGGTTGTGTCTAGCACTGAAATCTTCACCCTCTCAATCATTGTCTCTACATTTTTTATCTTCTTAAGATGGGCATCAGTGAACTTATCCTGATCCATGGATTCTGCAATGACTTTCCTTCCTTGATCTGCAAACAACTTCAATGATGCCTAACTAGACTTAAGAGAGTTCAAGTCTAGTGCAAAGTTACTCATCAGTTCATTGAGTCTCTTTTTTAAGTATTTCTCCTCTACCACTATGGTTGTAGATTCTTCTAGGCTTGAAAAATTTACTTTGAACTGAGAGATGATTGTGCTCACATCATCAACTAAATGTACATTTTCCATTTTCTTATCCTCCGACAGCAAACCATTCAAAATATTTACTGATTCTACCAGGAGAGGATTCCTCATAACTTGCTTCTCCTTGGCCTTCTCCATAGCTAGGACACTAAACTTAATCAGGTCTTCTTCCTTCCAGGAGTCCAAACTGCTAGTTTCAAGTGTGAAACTTGACAACAATGCTGAGGGAGTGATGGGAGTGCTATCCATCACCTCTTGCTTCATCTTGAACAAATCAACAAAAGATTCATCTTTATTTTCTACCTCTACTCCTTCTTTATTTTCTTCATCATATATATCTTCTATGACTACTTCTTGCTGAGTGGGAGGGGTATTTCTGCATAAGATTTCTTCTTCCTCAGTGCTAACAAATGCTTCCTCAAACTTGTCCAAGTCCTTATTAGTAGCCACCATGGCTATTTCCACATTATCTATGATAACTGTGTTGTCTTTGGGTGATTCTAACATGGGCGTTGAGTCCTGAGGACTTTTCATTGGTACATTAGTGGGCTCTACCACTTTATCTTCCTTAATGGGTGCATGAGTGATGGGCGTAGTAGGTGGTTTGATCTGTTGTTCCAACAAAACCTTCTCAAAGGTCTTCTTTGTTTCCTTTGTTATCAACTCATAATCTTTGTTCATAATGTGAAGAATTCTCATCTTTGTTCTAAGGTGTGGCTTTACCAAAGTCAATATCAGATCTATTTCTTCTTTAGAACATACAGGCAGAGTGTCTTCTAGCACTTTTTCCCTGGTCCTTAGGTCTTCTTCATTTGCTTGTCTTTTAAGGTTTTCTAGAATGTCCCATACATTATCTGGTATTTCTATTTTCAATTCAAGAACTATCTTTTTGAACTTTATCATATGTTTGATAATCATACCATGAATTTTAGACTTATCAATCTCACTGTATGATTCATAGAACTTCCCTATTTGATCAATCCTTCCCTTATCAACAATTCTTGCATATAGAACTTTGAGGCTAGGTGTGAATCCTTCCTAAGGAGGTACTTGAGTGTTTTTCTTACTCCTTAATGCTTGCAAGGATGGATGACTAGTGCTTGCTTATTTGTTCCTCTTGAATAAAGGCTTATACTCTGGAGGAGTATCTTTGGGTGCAAAAGGAGTACTATCTTCCTTATCCTTCTGACTGTCATCTTTCTCAATTTTTATTTTCTTTACCTTGGGATCTTCTTGTTCTTCTACTGCGCTCTTCAATTCTAGAGCAATCTTCTCATCCATTGCTTTATCAAGGTCTTCTTGGGATACACCATGTATTCTTAGGATCTCTGATGTGACCTTTCCAACCTTTCTCTTTATTGCAACACTATTCAACTTAGCATCAACTTCTCTAGTCTTCTCTTCATAGGTTCTCCACCTAGGTTCATTGACATCCTTAGGGGTTGATAGCAATACCTATGCATAAGTTTCAAGAACTTGTTCTTCAACCTCATACCCAAGTGGATGAATCCACTTAGTCCTAGGTTCCACAGCTTCCATACATGTAGTATCAATCTCCACCATGAAGCATATTGTATCCTTATACTTCTCTACAATACTCTTAGGAATCATGTACCTCATCTTCATTCTTTCTCTAAAAGTATTCAATTTCAGGGTAATGTAATCTCTAAGTGTGCTTTCTATGGTTGCCTTTTTTGATATCTAAGGCATGGTAGCAATGGACTTGTCTAGATACAAGTCTGACACTTTACCAACTATATGAAGGTACATATAGATGATTAGGGACCCAAACCTAAATACCTTAGTCTTATCATGTTTGATGGCTTTGATATTGTCTATCAACTATGTGCGTAGGATATCAAACAAGCTGAACTCTCCATCTTCTTGCACAAGACAAATGGCTACTAGAATAGTGCCCGCGGACACACTATTCACCCTATTGGTGTGATGAAACCTATAACCAAGTATCATTGACATCAATTTAATGTCTGGCTGCTCTATAGGCTCAATGGTCATGTTGCGCTTATCACTTCTTGATTTACACTCTTTCTCCACCATTTTCTTGACATCCTTATCCACAAGATGGATGGCATCTGTCTTAGAAAGGCTTGTCATCTCATGAATTAGGTCTACTGTGATTCTTACTGGTACATCTCCAATCCAAAACAAATCATCATGGATTCTTCTTAACAATATCTTTATCCATTCTTCCTCATAGAATTCATATGCCATGGCATATTCAACAATGGGGTGATCATTCCATTTTGTGTACTCAACCATCAAGGTTTTGTCTATTTTTAACATTGTGTACATGTACACCCTTAACCTATCCAGTCCAATAGGTTCCTTCTTACAATAGATGTAAGCCCTTATGTCTTCTACATGCATGACACCCATCAGTGTGTGAGAGAAAGCTCCTTCTAAATCATCTAGGGTTGAATAAAATGGGTGCCTCTTAAAAATATACCTCTTCTTCTCAGCAATATCAAAAAAGATAGGAGTGGCCATGACTTACTTGATATTCACTTTCCAAATGATCTCTAAGATGTTCTGATGGTTTTCAAATCGGTGCAACAAGCTATGGTTTCTGCAATTGATCAAATGCACTACAATTACTAATAGCTCAATCTCCAAATCATCACAACAACTTCCAAGGCTTAATCTACTCTCTATTCACTTTGAGTATGAATGCAATGAGTGAATAAACAACTTCCAATGTACTTAAAGTAAGAATTTTTCCATTAATGCAACTCACATAAACTAGGTTGTCACTTCAAATTTTCGAACTTGAGTTCCGCTAACAATCAGCATGTGTTCTCTTGCACAATGGTTCCTATACACTTCAATAGCTTAAGTCCAAATGCACATACTCTGAGGATGAGTATACCAGCCACATAGGGGTCTAGAGCTAAATTAGCTCCCCCTATGACCCCGAGGGCCATTTATATAGATGTAGAGGGTGTGTCCACTTGGGATGCATCCAATACATTCTCAACAACATTGTCTTGCTTTCCTTCTGACCAAATCAAGCTTGCATCCTCTGAGGCTTCACAAACTTGACTTCTGCTTCAGGATCCAAAACTAGTTCTTCAATCTTTTTAGGGCTTTCCTGACCTTGTGTCCTTGATCTACAAAACTTTGAGATATGTCTAGCCTTGTTACAGGTGTGACAAATCACTGGAGATCTATTATTCCTCGGTGCATTGACATGATTTACCATTCTGCATGTTCTAGCTGAGTGACCATTATAGTTACATATCTGACATGTAACATTCTGAGAACTTCTAACATTTGTCTGATTCTGATTTCTTTGATCAAGATGAATTCTAATCTTCTTACTACTCTTGCAATTTATTTCTCTATGACCAAATCTATTACATGTATAATAGTAACCATTAAAAGGTTTTACCTCTGTACAGTTCCTTGCAATGTGTCCATGCTTGTTACATGCAAAATAGGTGCATTCTATAGGCTTGTGCTCATTCCTAGGAGGACCACCATTGTCTTTGGTTTGATCTTCAATATTCTCATCATTAGTAGAGTTCTTTTGTGAATCCTTTCTTGCTTGCATACTATCAATCTAATTTTTTGCTTCATTGTATCTGATACAGCTAGTGTCTCCTTTGATTCTTCTTGCATACAACTATGATTCTACCAATTTAGCATTGGTGTGTAATTTGGCTATATGATCCTTTGACTTTTTCAATTTAGACTCCAAGCTTTCTTTGTTGTTTCTTAGCTCCAAGATTTCCATGTTTTCTTGCCTTAGTTCTTCATTCAACTGAAGGTTCTCTTTGATTTGTTCATCATAGACTTCCTGATTATTAGTCAGCTTATCATCAAACTCTTCAAGTTGTTCTTTCAAGGACGTATTTTCTTCATTCATCTTCTTGATTTTTTCTTCAAGATCATTTCTAGAGTGTCCTTTCAAATCCTTTCTTAGTCTTTTGATAACTAATTAAGCATCACTGATTTTTCTTTTAGTTCTTCAATTTCTTTTTCTAAATTGTCCAGGTCTTCAAGAGCTGCTTCAAGATTCTTCTTCAGATGTTTCATTTCTACTTTATCCATGATCTCCTCAAGTGGTTAAACTTCTTTGCTGAGGACCAGAGCTCTGATACCAATTGTTAGGAATGGGAACACTGGGAGGGGGGGGGGTGAATTAGTGTTCACTATATTTTAACTTTTCACTTTAATCTGAATACTGAATTATAAATGCTTAAGTACTGAATTAAACATTCACATAAACATGAAACATGAAATCAACACATGACACCAATATGGTTACAAGAAAACCCAAATAGGTAAAAACCCCAGTGGGACTTGATACCCGCTAATAATCTACACTAGTGTTTTGTGATCCTTATTAGAAGATCCTTTACCCTATTAGGAGTAGCTTTACAATGCTTTTAGTATAGTAGACCTTGTTAAGGGTCAAACCCTATTAGGAGTCTTTTACAATGATCCCTGTTAGGGGAGTGGACTCACTATCCTAGAGCTCACTGCTCAAATGATGAAGGCTACAACCTTATGAATCAGATACACACTATATCTGCAGGTGAACTGTTACTGTGACACTGCTTGTCAGATCAATTCCTTTGGTGTATTGATGCTTTGACCTCTTGCAAAGCTCTAATACATCATATGCTCTCTTTGCATACCTTTTCTCTGCTTGTCACAACTCTCTCACAACTTTCATACCATATACAATGGGTGCACCTTATATTTATGTGCTCATACCAATTATACAGTTAGGTCAGCCCTATAACTAATTAGAAATAACACTTCCAAATGAATTGGCTTAAGTGTGATTAAAATTATACATATACATATGTTATAAACCTAAATAAAATGGGTGCATATCCTCTACAACATTAATTTACAATCGCAAACCAAAATAGTCATTGTCGGCTCTATGCTCTATTCTCTACTGGCATACACCGATTGTGCAACTTCAACTAACTATAACTTTCACATCTTTGCATATCTACTTATGCATTCTTAGATTAAGTAAGAATATAGTCTAACAACCTTAACTTCTAGGGCACATACCATAACTCATCTATACACATGGGCACGGGTGCTCTAAGATGTAGGAACTCTGTATGTTGTCTAGTCTTCAACACTTAACTAATTTTTTATCTTTACACTTAGTGCGCTGACTCCAAACTGCTATATGACTTTTTTTCCATAATTCCAACACTATATCTAGTCATATACTTCAGTATAGACAAATTTCCAACACCTTATGTTTTGTTTAATGGTATACTTTATAGAAAATAATTTTCAGGAATGTCACTTAAATGCACTAATTGTTGATCAAAGCAAAATATTATCTAAATTTCATGATGGATCATGTGGAGGACACTTCAATCCCAAGACCACATCTTGGAAGATATTGAGAGTAGATTATTACTGGCCTGATTTGTTTAAGGATGCCCATTCTTGGGCAAGAAGATGTCATAAATGTGCTCTTTTTGTAGGCAAACAAAGGCTACCAGCATTGCCACTGAATCATATCATTGTCGAATAGCCATTCATCAACTAGGGAGTGGATTTTATAAGTCCCATTAATCCTAATTCTATTGTAGGTCACAAATGGATCTTGACTACAATAGACTATTTCACAAGGTGGATTGAAGCCATTGCATTGAAAGAATCAACTGGATCTGTTGTTCTCAAATTCTATGAAGACATTATAACCAAGTTTGGGGTACCTCAATCAATTATTTCAGATAATACATTGGCTTTTGTTGGTTCTAGAATAATAGAGTGGGCTATTAAAAATGGGATTTATTTGAATACATCATCTAACTATTACCCTCAGGGTAATGGACTTGCTGAGTCTACTAATAAAAACCTCATAAAGATTATCAAAAGGACTTTACAGGAGAACAAAAGAGATCTGCATTCAAAACTTAAAGCATCCCTATGGCTAGACAAAATCACTCCAAAACAGATCACTGGCAGCTCACCTTATGTACTAGTTTATGTTAAGGAAGCAAGGTTACCAATTTCTACTAAGTTTCCAGCTTTACAGTTGGCTGATCAAATGTTGTTGTTTGAAGAAGAAAATTCCCTTAAGCTAAGGTTTTCTAAGTTTCTATAGCTAGAAGAAGAAAGGAGAAAAGCCTTAAGGAGTATGGAGCTAAGACAAAATCAGACTAAAAGGTCTTTTGATAGGAGAGCTACACCTAGGGAGTTCAAGCAAGGTAACCTAGTTCTTAAATGGGATGTTCTGAAAAGTAGACCAGGATAGCATGATAAGTTTGACAACTTTTTGGTCAGACCCATTTGATATCACTGAATGTAAAGAGAACAATGCCTTTTAGTTATCCACCACAGATGGAGAGATCTTGTTGATTCTAGTTAATGGGATCTTCCTCAAGATTTTCTTTGAGGGTTAGTGCTTTCGGGTTAGGTTTCATTTCAATAAGTGATGTCAAGCACTAGTTATCTTTAGGTTGCATGAGTCTTAGTTTAGGTGCATTTTCATTTCAATAAAAGTTTCATATGTATGCTCTAGTTTTCTAACTCCATTTCTCAATGAATAAGGTCTATAGTTCATGTCTAGCAGGTAGACATCTAGCAGAGGTCGCTAGAATTGTTATCCTAATTTTGTACATGCGGGATGATAAACATAAATATAAAAAGATTGCATGAAGGTACACCTTTTCAACACTATTATTCATGTGATGAAGATAAATACATTTCTATTGCATTCATATCATTAGTTATATTGTACTCTAAGTATTGATCATATCCAAAATTTTCAAATTCATAATTGATCATTACATTGTGCATTCAAACTGAATGTAATAGAGAAATGTTCTTTCATATTTCATCTTTCATGTTGGAATTGAGATCAAATGGCAGATAAGAAAGCATGATAGAAGTATGAGTAGGGGCCCATGCATTGCCTTGTAGGATCTTCTTCATTTAGGATCTAGTTGTCTATTTTGGTCCAAGCCTTGAGGTCTTTGTCTGAGTCCTCATGTTTTGTGGCTTAGGTCTTAGGGTCTTGTCCTGCATCATAAAAAAAGTGCTAGATCCAAATTGGATCTAAGAAATGCATGAAAACCTAGAAGCATCATACAACAACCAAACTTTTAGAGTTGCACATCTATCTATGATATCAATGCAATAAAAAAATATGCATATGCATTAACAAAATAATAGTATCAAAGGGACATGACTCCATGAAACCTTTTACTATTTATGGTCATCATTAGCCATGTTTTTATAAACTAGATATCTGAATCAAAAGGGACTTAGTTCCTACATCTGAGAATTTTTTTTGAAAAATAGAAGAGTAGCATTGGAGTAAGAAGAAGTGCATTCCAAGTAATAAACTATGTATTCAATATAACAGTCAAAAAGAAGAAGAAGATGCGGTATCAAATGCACTAAAAAGATGCTACAGGTTGTGCATATGCAGACAGGGGAGTATTCATTATTGATGTGCAATGTAAAGAGGTTTTATCTCTTACAAAAAATGATAAATGGTATGCTTATTAAAATCATGGATCTACAAAAATATTATCAAATGAATATGCTTTGTTATAGATTATTCTTATACAATAAAGAGAGACAACAATGTTGTGTTAACAAGAAGAAATGCTACAGGAAATGCATTTTTAATTATCAAGTAATATTCATAGAATTTGTATTTATGGATGTCATGATCTTGTGCTTGAACTTCATGAATCAACATTCTTATGTTTATGGGTGTCATGAGCCCATGCTCGAACCCCATAAATCAACATTCAAACATGGTTGCATTTCACATTTCAAGAAAAATCAGTTTGATGCACTTGTCACTATCATTCTAGCAAAGTAAAAACTTGAGGTTTGTAGATATGGACAATGTTTGGTAACCAAATTAATAGCATTTCAAAGTCACTCCCCAATAGGTAGACTCATATCATGGTGACTACTATTGGTCCCGAAAAGACAAATAATGATAAATCACAAGCATGATCACTTTTGATAGTGGACATGAAAGCATAGAACTTAAGTTAGACAATTGGGAATACAATAATAATAGACTGCAGATGAGTGGTGGTAGCAGAGTAATACATCTATGTAATAGCTTGATCATTCTAGGCCACTAGGAAGGATAATGAACAATGGTGACTACAAGCGATGATTCATTTTGGAGTAAAGATATTATCAAAATTTTCATTTAAATAGCAAAGAGAAAACCCCAAAATCATTGCAATATGAGGAGGAGTAATAACTAAGAAAGCCTTTATCAACAAGTTAAACAAAGTAAAAAAGGAGTGGTATACTTATCTCAAAGTCGCAGATGGAGATCTTTGCAAGAGTGGCCAGATGTCATCAATAGTCAAAGCCCAAGTTTCAGCTATAAAACATGAGCTCTAGTTGTACAACCTGAGCTTCATTTTCATACCAAGAGAAAGTAGAGGATAATTTCATGATAGCAATATAACTCCTATTTCTCAATAGTGAGCTCTAGATCTAAAACCTAAACACAGAGAAACAGTGAAGCCAAGCTCAAAATATTTTTAGGAATGTCCCCATGGATTAGGGATCTCATTTTCCCCCAAATGCAAATGCAACACAAGAACCCATAAAAATGTCAAGTTTTGATAAACTTTGGAATTCGCTGACAGTGGAGGAGTAAATACCTTTAATGTCTACAGTGTATGACAACCAAGACTTGATTTCCCAAGTGCCATAGGAGCCACCTAGCTATATATATTTCATAACAGATTGTTGATTGCATGAAGTCGGTCTTCTTGAACTTATATTATGTAATCAAAAATAATATTAAGACTTAGATTTTTAAATTTAAGTTTCATTTATGTATAGGCTTAGTGGAGTTTGTTAGTGGAGTTTATTGATACATGTTGGTGATATTTGTATACCAACATTAGGGGCATGATTCAAGGCATGATTTGTGCTTGTTAGTTAGGGTTTCCTAGCTGATTTGGAGGGCTTGTGATGAAGGGTGCTCCCCTTAATACCACAAACACATAACAGAAATAGAGAAACAACAACAATATGCAGAACATAAAATTGGCTTCTTATTATCTCCACAAATGTGGAATTACAAACTTTCAAAATTACAATATGAAAAGCCACATGGGCATTCCCTTACAATATTCTGTAGGACAAAGCCTCGAATCAATACCTAGATCTACCCAAAACTGTCTCGGACTGCCTAAGACAACACTACAACCTTTCTTATATAGGCAATTTCCACTACCCGAGAAGGTTCCAGAAATTTAGCCCTAAGGGCCGACAAAACTTAGAATTATTTTATTTTTCATTTTATTACATCATAGTCGGCTCAAAATAGCTTTTGAAAACTGAACATAAATTTTGAAGAAAAATTATTTTCCACCATTTCAAGTGGCTCGACTTCCAAAGACCATAAGTCATCACCAGTTGCTCTGATTGACTATTATGACCCTAATTCAAAAAGGGCACGAGGAGCTCTACAACACCTAAATTAATCAAGCTTCATTCAGCCAAAAATTTGACTTCATCGATGGCCTCTAAAGCCTTCAAAATTGAGTTCAAAGTTTCTGTACCCCACTGCCAATACCAAAAATCTTCAATATCTTCAAAACTAGACTTGATCTAGCCATGAAACTTTACTGGTAGGCTGATATGACTGATATGAACCTCCACATGTGAAATCAGAACATTCTAAGATCGTATGACCAACTTACTAAAAATAGAAAGTTTCCATAAATAGCTGCTCTACACAAGATAGCCATTATTGAAAAGAAAATAGAAATATTTTTGGGTGATGCAAGATTGCTCTTACACCCAGGATGCTCCTGCATCAGACACTTGGGGTAATTTGAGAAGTGACCCTATCATGACTCAGGTGTGCAGAGGAAAACCAAGATAGTTAACCTCCTCCTTTGTTAGCCATGATGAATCTTCAACAAGTCATCCCTTCCATTTGACCAAATATTCTTCATATGTCATGTTTCTTGTGCTTCTGTCAACACAACTATCTAATATGTCTTCAATCTCCTTGTTATCTGAACTGGTTGCTGGAATACTCCACTGTGTTGCTATAACCTCATCTTCAACACCTCCCTCATGATATTCTATCAGATCTGAAATGTTAAATACTAGTGAAATATTCAGCTCGGTATGTAATTCTACCTCATAGGAATTTCCTAAATCATGCTTCTTTAGTATCGTACATGGCCCAAACTTCTTCATTTTCAACTTGTTATAGGTACCAACTGGAAATCGCTCCTTCCGCAAATGAACCATGACTTCATCTCCAACCTAAAATTCCTTATGCCTCCTTTTCTCATTTTCCTTAGCCTTATATTGTGCATTCATATTGGTAATATGCTTCCTCACCTCCTCATGGATGTTCTTCAAATTCTCTACAAAATCCCCAGCTTCAGCACTACTTATTTCTCCTTTATCTATCTTCCTCAACTTAGATGCATTTTTGGGACTATTTCCATATACAATCTATGGATGATGTGATGAACTAAACTTCAAATCTATCTTCAACTATTCACTTTCTACTAGTGTCATTCTATGTGCTACCTTATTTGGAAAACTAGCTCCTGGAATCAAATCCATCTGATGACTGATCTTTCTTACTGGTGGTAATCCATCGGGCACATTATCGGATACAATATCCTGTAACTCATTCAATAATTTTGCAACTTCTATAGGTACATCTTCTACTTTCTCTTTCCCAGCCTTTGGAATTAAGGTAAAACACATGTGCTCATGCTGCATACCATCTAAGAAATTTCCTCTATCAACAAAAGTTATTCTTGCATTACCACATACCTTTTCTTCAGTCTCCTTCAATGGCTTTAGCTTATGTCGCACTCCATCCTTTGTCAAGGAATAGGTATTCACATGACCATCATGTACAACACACTGTCAAACTACCAAGGTCTACCCAACAACATATGACATGCATCCATAGATATGATATCACATAGTACCTCATCTTGGTACCCACCAATCTTGAACTTCACTAGGCACTGTTCACTAACCATGACCTTGTGGTCATCCTACACCAAGGCAATCCGATATGGATTTGGGTGTTTCTATCTCTTGAGCTTCAACTTTGTCACCATCTCTTCTGACACCAAATTGTCAGTACTACCACTATCAATAATCACATGAAAACACTTTCCTTCACACTTGCACCTGGTGCGAAATAGGCTCCTTCTTTGCTTAGGTTCATTCTCACCACTCAGTAGGACTCTTTTGTTAATCGACGTTTCTTCTCTTTTATCATCTTTAGAATTTGATGATCTGGCATCTTCATCTACATGTGCAACTCTAGCCTGGCCTTCATTCCTCCTATCCATCCTTCCTTGGCATTGAGGACATTCAAATGCCCTATGACCTTCTTCTCCACAATGAAAACATGTTCCACGGAAGCCTCCTCTTCCTGAACCTTGTCCTCTTCCTCTCCCTCTTTGATCTCTATTATTCTAATCATGGAAATGATTGAATTATCTCCTCTTTGATTCTAACTATTATTGGCCTCATCCTTCTTTTTTGAATCTTCATTTCGATCTCCATATGACCATCCACTAGATCATCCATCGCGACCTCTTCCATTTTGTCTGCTCTCGAACTTCTTGTTCAAATTTTCCTCCACTTTTAGGGAAAACTGGTATGCCTCTTCAATACTGTTCATTTGAACCAAATTCAATTCATCCTAAATGCTCGGCCTCAACCCATTAAGGTAACAAGAAACTTTCTCCTTATTAGCTTCCGCATGGCCTATTCTGATGAGGATTTGATAGAACTCCTCTGTATAGTCCTGAACAGATCTTCCTTCTTGCTTCAAACTTTGCATCTTCTTCAATAGGTCAAGCTCATAATCAATAAGAATGAACTGCCACTTCAATTTATCCACCATTTGATCCCATCTTGTGATTTTATCTTTCCCTCTTCTATTTCACTCCAATTGAATCTCTTTCCACTAGATCTTCATATGACCTTTTAGTCTGGCCTTCACAAATTTGACCCTATCAGGATCCTCAATATCTTCATACTCAAAATATTTTTCACATTCATTGATCCAGTCGATCAACTCCTCTGGGTTAAGATTTCCTAAAAATGCAGGAACCTCAATCTTAGGTCTTTTTCCGATCTTGGAAAAGGCCTGAAAAAGTCTTTCTTCCTCCTGGTTCACAATTTTGACTTCTCCTTCTTGATCTTCTTCTTTAGCTTCATCCTCACTTTCATCTCTAACATTAAGATTCATTCCTCTATGAATCTCCTCTTGCAATGCTCACACTGGTCTCTGGAGTGCTCTCACCTTAGGTGTTACAACACTAGCTCTTCCACCATGTTCCCTTCATGGAGGCATTTTCATGATGCACGTTGAAACCCTAACCACGGTCCTGGTGCAAATTGCCTCATAGTCGGTGATCTGTTTACACAGAAACCCTAACCCATGGTCTTGGTGCAAACTGCCTCACAATCGGTGATCTATTTACACACTCAGGAACTCCTACTCTGATACCACTTGATGAAGGGTGCTCCCCTTAATACCACAAACACATAATAGAAACAAAGAAACAACAACAATATGCAAGAACATAAAATTGGCTTCTTATTATCTCCACAAATGTGGAATTACAAACTTTCAGAATTACAATATGCAAAGCCACATGGGCATTCCCTTACAATATTATGTAGGACAAAGCCTTGAATCAATACCCAGATCTACCTAGAACTGTCCCAAACTGCCTAAGACAACACTACAACCTTTCTTATATAGGGAATTTCCACCGCCCGAGAAGGTTCTAGAAATTTAGCCCTAACGGCCAACCAAACTTAGAATTATTTTATTTTTCATTTTATTACATCATAGTCATCTCGAAATAACTTTTGAAAATTGAACATAAATTTTGAAGAAAAATTATTTTTCGCCATTTCAAGTGGCCCGACTTTCAGAGACCATAAGTCATCACCAGTTGCTCCGATTGACTATTATGACCCCACTTCGAAAAGGGCACGAGGAGCTCTACAACACTTGAATTAAGCAAGCTTCATTCAGCCAAAAATTTGACCTCATTTGGGGCCTCTAAAGCCTTCAAAATTGAGTTCAAAGTTTTTGTACCCCACTACCAATACCAAAAATCTTCAATATCTTCAAAACTAGACTTGATCTAGCTATGAAACTTTACTCACAAGCTGATATGACTGATATGAACCTCCACATGTGAAATCAGAACATTCTGAGATTGTATGACCAACTTACTAAAAATAACAAGTTTCCATAAATAGCAGCTCTACACAAGATAGCCATTATTGAAAAGCAAATAGAAATATTTTTGGGTGATGCAAGATTGCTCTTACACCCAGGATGCTCCTGCATTAGCCTGTGGGGGGCTTTGAATTTTGAAGTTGGCCTTTAGAGGGTATATATTTAATTGTCAAGTTCAGTTTTAGGGGTTCAAAATTGAAGGAGAAGGTGACTTTGTGAACATATTGGTTCCTTTGTGCCTTTTGCATATGTTTTGTAATCATTGGTTCATTTTTTATGCTAAGTGTGTTTAAGTAAATGTAACTTATTCCTTGGCATGTTTTATACCTTGGCATGTAACCATTTTTTAGAATTTGAAGGAAATAAACCAAGTTCTCCATATTTCACCTATTTTCTGAGTTTTGTTATCAATCCTATTCATCTTTTTTGTATTTCGGTATTATATGTTTAGTAGCAATGATAAGTGAATTAATCCAATTCCTTCTCTAAGTTATCAAAACCAAACCTTTTGTATAATTTGTATGTCTATTGGAAGATTATCATTGTTTGTGGTGCAAACCCTAAAAGTGAGTTTAAGTCAACCTATATGTTGAATAGTGAATGTTTAAAGAAAATATCAGTAGTTTGTGTATTATAGATGTTGGTTTGAAGTTTCTGATAAGTCTAAATCTAGTTTGGTGTATCACTCCCTTTTTTCATTCAGTTTTAAAGTTATCTCTTTTCCCTTTTCCAATCAAAGTTATAGTCAACGACGATATTC
>BSBK01007443.1:5000-10000 GCA_027943335.1 Chamaecyparis obtusa | reverse complement strand
GGAAGGCCAGCCGATAGGATAGGCCTCTTCTCCTAGGAATTTTGGGGGTTTGTGTTGGAGTCCAATTTAGAGGAGAGTATGGGGAACATTAGGGCTGTTCATCCACTCTCTATCTTTAGAGACAAAGTTGGAGACCACGGAAGGGGGATGGCTAGAGAGAGAGAGGAGAGGAGCTACATTTTGTGAAGGCTTGGAGGAGAGGTTGGTGCTTCAACCATTTCCAATTTTTTTTATGTATGTTGTTGTGTGTGATCATGAACTGCAAGTTTTCCTTTCTCCATGAAGTGATCAATGTTATTGTGAAGGTGGTTATAGTGTTGTGAGAAATCTGTTTGTAGTTTTGGTGTTGATTCTTTCTTGTTTTCTTCTTGAGTTTGAAGGGTTGTAAAAAGGGTGTCCCTCACCCTCCTTATGGATTCATGAGTGATCAAATGTGATAAGCTAAAATGGGAGTAATATGTGATTGTGTATTCTTATGTGGTGAAATATGTGTTTTGACTGTATGTGCCCTATGTCTTATGTATTTTTCCTACCTTAGCATGGTTCCCCAAGCTTGGGGGTTGGCTAGGGCATACTGAGGGCCTCATGATGCCATATGGTAGGGTGGAGAGCACCCATGGTTATGCTAGTTTTTGATATATGCAGGTTTTGGGTGTGTTGGTATCTTTGAGGCAAGTTTAAGTTGAGGGAATCTCATGTTTTGCAGCCCCTTGGAGAAATGTGTTTTGTATGGAAGGAAATGATGAAGGGTGCTCCCCTTAATACCACAAACACATAACAAAAATAGAGAAACAACAACAATATGCAAGAACAGAAAATTGGCTTCTTATTATCTCCACAAATGTGGAATTACAAACTTTCAGAATTACAATATGCAAAACCCCATGGGCATTCCCTTACAATATTCTATAGGAAAAAGCCTCGAATTATTGCCCAAATCTACTACCCAAAACTATTCTGAACTACCTAAGACAATAATACAGCCTTCCTTATATAGGCAATTTTTCCACCGCCTGGGAAGGTTCCAGAATTTTAGCCAATAAGGCCGACCAAACTTAGAATTATTTTATCTTATATTTTATTACATCATAGTCGGCTCAAGATAAGCTTTGAAACCCAAATAGAAATTTTGAAGAAAATTATTTTTCACCATTTCAGGTGGCCCAACTTTCGAAGACCATAAGTCATCACCAGTTGACCCGATCGGCTATTATAACCCCATTTTGAAAATGCCACGAAGCGCTCTACAGGCTTGACCCACACAAGCACCTGTCACCCAAATTTCTGACCTCATCTAGGGCCTCTAAAGCCTTCAAAATTGAGTTCAAAGTTTCTGCACCCTGCTGCCAATACCGAAAATCTTCAATATCTTCCAATATACACTTGATCTGGCAATGAAACTTTACTGGTAGACTTATATGACCAAAATGAACCTCCAAGAAAGAAATCAGATCATTCTGAGCACATACAAAAATTACCAAAACTAGTAACTTTCCATAAATAGAAGCTTTGCACAAGATAGCCCTTATTGAATTCAAAAATAGAAATATTTTTGGGTGATGCAAGATTGCTCTTACACCCAGGATGCTCCTGCATCAGACACCTAGGGTAATTTGAGAAGTGACCTTGTCACGACTCAGATGTGCAGAAGAGAACCAAGATGGTTAACCTCCTCCTTTGTTATCCATGATGAATCTTCAATAGGTCATCCTTTCTATTTGACCAAATACTCTTCATATGTCCTGTTCCTTGTGCTTCTGCCAACATGACTATCCAATATGTCTTCGATCTCCTTGATATCTGAACTGGTTGCTAGAATACTCCACTGTGCTGCTACAACCTCATCTTCAACACCTCCTTCATGATACTCTGTCAAATCTGAAATGTTAAACACTGGTGAAATATTTAGCTCAGTAGGTAATTCTACCTCATATGCATTTCCTGAATCATGTTTCTTCAGTATCTTACATGGCCCAAACTTCTTCATTTTCAACTTGTTATATGTACCAACTGGAAACTGCTCCTTCCACAAATGAACCATGACTTCATCTCCAACCTAAAATTCCTTATGCCTCCTTTTCTCATCTGCCTTAGTCTTATATTGCACATTCATCTTGGTAATATGCTTCCTCACCTCCTCATGGATGTTCTTCAAATGTTCTACAAAATCCTCAGCTTCAGGACTACTTATTTCTCCTTTATCTATCTTCCTCAATTCAGATGAATTTCTTGGACTACTTCCATATACAATCTGGAATGGTGATTTACCAGTGCTCCTGTTGACAAAATTATTGTATGCAAATTTCACCTGTGGTAAAATCAAATCCCATCCTATTGGCTTATCTCCAACCAAACATCTCAGCAAATTTTGCAAACTTCTATTCACCACCTCTGTCTGTCCATCAGTCTGTGGATGATGTGATGAACTGAAGTTCAAATCTATCTTCAACTTCTTCCATAATGTACGCCAGAAATATTCAACAAACTTAGTGTCTCTGTCTGAAACTACGGTCTTTGGCAAACCATGTAGTCTCACTACTTCTCTGAAAACAATTCTGCTACATGAACATCATCATTAGTCTTCTTGCAGGGAATGAAATGTGCCATCTTTGAAAATCTATCAACCCACCACAAAAATTGAATCATGTCCCCACTGAGTCCTCGGTAAACCTAGAACAAAGTCCATGCTGATATCCTCCCAAGGCTTCTTTGGTACGGGTAATGGCTGATACAGCCCTATATTCTGCTTCACTCCTTTCGCCATCTGACATACTCTGGCAACTCTGTACGAACTTCTTCACATCTTGCTACAACTGTGGCCAATAATAATTCTCACTAACCAAACCAAGGGTTTTATCATGACCAAAATGACCAGCCAATCCTCCGCTATGCTTCTCCTTGATGAGATTCTCCCTCATAGAACTTCGTGGAATGCACAACTGACTCCCCTCTGAATAGCATATCATCTTGGATGATAAAATCCAGCCATTTCATCCTGTCTAGAGTAATAGGTTATGTACAAGCTTTCCAAGCTTCACCAAAATCAGATCCTCTGGATACAAATTCTTAAGTTCCTTGAACCCAACCAACTCAATCTGCATCTCTGTTAGCAATAGTTGCCTTCTGCTAAGAGCATCTGCAACACTGTTAGACTTTCCACTTCTATGTTTCAAAACAAATGTATAACTTTGCAAAAACTCAACCCATTTCAATGCCTTTGATTCAATTTTCCTTGACTATTCAAATATTGCAAAGCTTGATGATCAGTATACAAAAAAAAACTCCTTAGGAAGTAGATAATGTCTCCACTTCTTTAATGCCTGAACTATAGCATAAAATTCCTGATCATAAATAGAATATTTCCTCTTGGCATCATTTAACTTCTCAATGAAATAAGCAACAGGTTTACCTTCTTGGCTCATAACAGCTCCTATTGCAGTACCACTAGCATCACAATCTACTTGAAAAACCTTATTAAAATCTAGAAGTGCTAAAATAGGTTGTTCTGTAACTTTTTGTTTCAACAATTGAAAAATCTTTTCTACCCCATTAGTCCACTTAAACTCTTTTCTATCCCCTCTCATTCTTTCAGTCAAGGGCCCAGCAAATACTGCTAAAATTTTTGATAAACTTTCTGTAAAAGCTAGCCAAACCATGAAAATATCTTACCTCAGTAGCACTCCTTGGAGTAGGCCATTCAAGGATAGCCTGTACCTTCTCCTGGGTCCATTTTTAGACCTTCTCCTGAAACTACAAACCCCAAATACACCAACTCTTTCTTCACAAAACTGCACTTCTTCAAATTAATCAGCAATTTCTCTTCTCTCAACTTCTCAAATACCACACCACGAATATGCATCATATGCTCATCCAATGTCTTACTAAAGATCGAAATATCATCTAGGTAAACAATGACAAACTTACCTAGAAATTCTTTCAGAACCTCGTTCATGAGCCCGCATGAAAGTGCTCGGTGCATTGGTTAGCCCAAAAGGCATGACTAACCACTCATACAGTCCTTCCTTTGTCTTGAGGCAGTCTTCCATTCATCTCCTTCTCTGATCTGAATCTGGTGATATCCACTCTTTAGATCTATCTTTGAGAAATACACAGCTCCACTCAAACAGTCCATAATATCATCCATTCATGCAATGGAAACCTGTACTTGATTGTGATCTTGTTTATTGCCCTAGAATCTATACACATCCTCCATTTTCCATTCTTTTTGGTGCTAATACTGCTGGTACAGTACAGGGACTCAGACTCTCTCGAATCAACCCCTTCTGTAATAACTCGTGTACTTGTCTGTTCAACTCTTCACTTTCTGCTGGTGTCATTCTATGTGCTGCCTTGTTTGGCAAACTAGCTCCTGGAATCAAATCCATCTGATGACTGATCTTCCTTACCGGTGGTAATCCATCACGTACATTATCAGATGCAATATTCTGAAACTCATTCAACAAATTTGCAACCTCTATAGGTACATCCTCTACTTCTTCTTTACCAACTTTTGGAATTAAAGCAAAACACACATGCTCATGCCTCATACCATCTAGGAATTTTCTTCCATCAAAAAATGTTATTCTTGCATTACCACATACCTTTTCTTCGGTCTCCTTCAATAGCTTTAGCTTGTGTCGCACTCCATCCTTTGTCAGGGAATAGGTATTCGCATGACCATCATGTACAGCACATCTGTCAAACTGCCACGGTCTACCCAATAACATATGAAATGCATCCATAGAGATGATATCACATAGTACCTCATCTTGGTACCCACCGATCTTGAACTTTATCAGGCACTATTCACTGACCATGACCTTGTGGTCATCCTGCACCCAGGCAATCCAATATGGATGTGGGTGTTTCTGTCTCTTGAGCTTCAACTTTGTCACCATCTCTTCTGACACCAAATTGTCAGTGCTTCCACTATCGATAATCACATCACAACATTTACCCTCACACTTGCATCAAGTGCAAAATAGGCTCCTCCTTTGCTC
>BSBK01007442.1:1822500-1976705 GCA_027943335.1 Chamaecyparis obtusa | reverse complement strand
GATAGATGATCTTATAGGTCAGTATGCACCACCATCACCACCTCCTTCACCTCCCCCTCCCCCTCCACCTCCACCCAGATAACTTAGAGTTAATATCAGGTGCAATGTTGAGCAGATTGTGGTAGACATAAATATTATTAGGAATGGTCCATATCTGTCTATCCATCTACTACGCCTTGCAGATAGGATGCAAGGCGTAGTAGATTCCATACATACATTAGACTATGAGATTGATAGTTTTGAGTCGTGGAGATAGAATATGCATGCATATTATTCTGATGGCCTCTCTTATAAAGAGATTAATAAGTTAAAAATTACAAAACATGATATGGCACACTATTTTGAGAACCCTAAAATGGGTGAGCAAATACTTGGTAGGAAGCCATGTATCTCGATTAGATGGTGCAGACACCCCACCATAGCGGCACATTTTTGGGAGCGGTGGTGGATGGTTTTTGACACTCCACGACATGCTAATCATGAGGTCCCACTTTATATTTTGAAGAAATTGTGGGCTGAGTTTGAATTGGGTAAGAAACCCAATTATTTTGACATGAGAGCATTTCAGGGGGTTGGTCGGGGCATGCCACAGGATAGGCTAGGGGCCAAATTGAGTGATAGAACTAGAAACCATGTGCGCACTAAGTCCCTTGTTCCTCTCCCATCTCCTGTACTTCCTCAACCCCTCCATCATCGAGCAGTGCAGTCATCTCTTGGGTCTTTGAGTGTCCTTACGGGTAATTTGTTACAACACATGACCCAGGCGAGGACTGCCCCCAGCATGGCACATGTTTTCACTAGTTGTGGGGGTATATGTAGGGGTCCCCAACCTGATCCTAATGCTGCCAATGTTGCCCATGGTGCATATGTCGATGATGCTGGTGGCAGGCATGGTGGATACACCGATGATGATGCTGATGGCGCGCATGGTGGATATGCTGATGATGATGATGGCACACATGGTGATGTCAGATATGATATCTCATCATATGTTGATTTTCTCAATGCAGATGATGAGCATCCCACACAACTAAATTTAATTATAATTTAAATATATAGTGCAATAAATTAAATTTCTTATTTATATACAATTATGAGCCATAATACATGTGGATTTTTTGGTGAACAGAGGAGGGTTGACCCCCCAATATTCATTAGCCATCATCATATGACATCGACACCTTGACATCTCGATGCTCCATTCACGGTATGCACTTTGATCTGGATACATTTAAACTTTAAACAAAATAAACTTTAATTGGTAATGTGTTTGACGTATTTTTCTAATTTTGTAGGGTCTGTCATGTACCACTCAGTTTGACAATCCTTCATCCTCTACCCCACCAGTCAGTGAGAGTCAGCCACATATACCTGACTCATCAGTGACATTAGCTACGTGTCACACAGAGGTAATGTGTACACGTTTTTATTTCATATTTATATATAATCAAGTTATATATATACTTTATAATTTATGTATATATATGTACTATAAGTTTATTTAATTCATGCTTTAAATATATATATATATATATTGTTCAGGTTGACACCACCATGACTCTTGGCATGGCTACAAGATTAAGCCAAATGCATCCATCAACACTATCCTTTGAGGTGATAATTAATTTATGTAAATTTTCAATGTCCTGTGTGTATCTAGATATTTTTTAATGTCCTATGTGTATCTAGATCTTAGATGATTAATTTAAGTAATTTTTAATTTGTACTTTAAATGTTTTTATAGGATTTGGCTTCATCCACTTTTCATGTAGTTGAGGATGAGGGTACTCAAGACTAGACAGAGCAGGATGGGGGTACTCAGGACCAGACAGAGCAAGATGAGGGCAGTCAGGACCAGACGGAGCATGTTGATGCATCACAGTCCTCTCCACGTGGAGTGAAGAGGACTGTAGATTAGCTAGATGAGTAGAGACTTTAGATTATGATGGTCTTATTTAGACATGACTTATTTTATGCTGACTATTTGGACTTGTTCATGTTATTTTTTTGATTATTTGGACTTTTTTAGACTTGTTCTGACTATTTGGGCTTGTTTAGACTTGTTCATATTATGTTTACTTGTTGTTAGATTAGGACTTGCATTATATGCTAGTCTACTTGTTATCATATATTCTACTTGGACTTATTTTTAGAGTACAGCTTTGTTTTGTGATATTTATGATGGACATTTCAGGACTTGTTATGCTATTTATCTTAATCACGAGTTGTTATATAATTTATCAATTTATCTTAATCAAGACTTGTTAAGTAATTTATCACTTTAAATCCTTGAAAAAACTTCTATCTAACAATGAGTTGATATGATGGACATTATGATACATGTAAATTATTTCAAGACAATGTTATGTTATTTATCTTAATCATGAGTTGTTATGTAATTTATCAATTTATCTTAATCAAGACTTGTTATGTTATTTATCTTAATCATGAGTTGTTATATAATTTATTAATTTATCTTAATCAAGACTTGTTAAGTAATTTATCAATTTAAATCCTTGAAAAAACATCTATCTAACAATGAGTTGATATGATGGACATTATGATACATGTAAATTATTTCAAGACAATGTTATGTTATTTATCTTAATCATGAGTTGTTATGTAATTTATCAATTTATCTTAATCAGGACTTGTTATGTAATTTATCAATTTATCCTTAAAAAAATAGCTAGATCTAACAATGAGTTTATATTCAATGGACATTATTCAATACATGTAAATTATTTCAAGACTTGTAATATGTTATTTATCTTAATCATGAGTTGTTATGTGTAATTGATCTAAGTACAATATCTAGATACGTGTTACAAGTAATATGAACACTTTGATTAACTATAAAAAAAAATCATCTAGATCTAACAATGACATCTATTAATACATGTAATTGACAAGAACAATATGGATGTTACAAACTTAATAACTAAATTAAGTAATGAGATCAATTAAGTGAACATAATCTAGAACCAATGTGCATAGTTTAATATCTACAACAAAATTAGGTGAATACAAAGTTATGAATTTACAATAAGAGTGCATTGTAATACATAAATAGTTCATGTAGATATGTTCTTCTAGGTCCATCTTGCATCACAAAAATAAAACATGTTGAAATTATGTTAGAATTCATAAAAATTCACTTAAAGTTAAATTTAATTTTAATTTCAAATTTATATCTCTAAATTATAAATTATGTCACTTGAAAGAAGACATATAGAAAACATATATATACAAATATGACAATTGAACAAAAACTTACATCACATAAAATTGATTCAACCTAATGTACCATCAACATCCTCTATTTTTTGCAATGTAGATCTATGTTCTTCCAGACAATCTGCATCACAAAAATAAACAAGTTAAAATGTTAGAATTTTTGTACTCAAGTTCATTTATTAAAGTTAATTTTAATTTGAAAGTTAATAAGAACAATTGAATAAAAACTTACATGTATAAATTTCATTCAACTTAATGTACCATTAGCATCCTCTCTTTTCTACAATGCGTCTATGATTCCCTCATGCTCTTCCATCGAAAATGTCCTTAAAATCTTATTAGCAGGTCTCCCTTTGTATCTTTCCAATTTGATATTTGTTGCCACTACCAAATGGGAATAGTGTATAATCTTATTTTCTGATTGGTAGTCTTCAAAATCTGGTAAACCATTCCTTCTTGTTAGGTATTTGCATAGCCATGTACCAACTACCACAGTAGACCCAATTGGATACTAAAAATTATCATCATCTACTTGATGACATATCAACTTTTTCTTGGGTTCTACACATCAAGCTAACCAATACTCTGTCTGCTCTTCATTATCTTCAGGTGCAACAACAGCATACACGTCCTACAAAACAAAATTTTAAGTACACGTGCACTGTAAATAAAACTTGTTTAAAAGTTTATAATTCAAATATATATGATCATAAATTCCTCTACATACAAATGTAACTAATGTATAATTTAAAGTTTTACATTAAATTGTAATAAATTACCAGGTTGTATGAGATCTGAAATATGATCATAATCTTCTGATGCAAAGGCATGATCTAGGTCTTCACATTTATTATAACATCTTCATCTTGTCTCTCACTAGGTGTTAAGGATTTTTGTTGTCATTCTTCAACCCATTCTGTATTCTCGCATTCTTCCCATTCACCTGCAACACAAAATTGACAAAAACATGCAAGCTCCCTAGTCCATATAGTCCAAGTGTTAGAATTAGAACTCCTAAATGAATGCCATTTAGTTGATCCGCTGATTGTATTACAATCATATCTTGAAAGGATATCCTTCTCTTCAACTAGCCAGAAAAAACATCTGATTATAGAGTTCTGACTTGATCCTATAGACAAACTTGTTTTACACCATTCAACAATTGCACATGCATCTTTAAATTTTGATTTTTCCTCAAATTTGAGTTGCTCTCTACAAAGGGCTCTCTTAACACATGCATTGGCACCATCATGCTCTCCCTTCCCATGTCCAGCCTCAAAAAAACTCCAGATATGTTGGATATTTTTTTTCTTGTGCATCTTACTCAACCAATAAAACATTCTAGCATTCTTGAATTGGTCCTGTGCACTTATCTGACCATATTAGATGTTGTGTTATATGAATTTCTCTCTCCATTATCCAAAATTTTTTTAACTAATAGTTAACACCTTATCCAAAAAATTTATACTAATAGTTAACACCTTATCATCCAAAAAATTTTTATACAATTCTGTTTGAGTCATATCTAAAAGGTGTTTTGGATGTGGATCACAAACTTTTGAACTGACTCTTAATTTAAGAACATCTCTTGCATTAGGGGATACTCTTGTATTATCGTGCCAAAGTTTTTCAATCAAAGTTTTGACTTCACCAGTAAGTTTCATGTCAGACCTTGGGTGTCTACCACTGAAGGTCCATAAATGGTTTGCCAGATCACTCTCAAAGTTAACTCTTCTCTTTACAGCTCTTGCTAAAGTTTTACGATTAATATTAAGATATCCACTTATGTTTGAAATCATTCTTTTATCAGTAGTAGTTTTTTTTACTAAAGCTGTTGTTATTGCTCATCGTGCTGCATTACTATCTTTAGAACAACTTTTTTTTCCAATTGTGTCAAAGGCACTAGCAACAATTGATACAACTTGTTTTAGAGACTCATCCTTCTTCTTAGTTTTCACATAAATGCCTAACCTCTTCATTACTTTTCACATTTTAGACATTTTAATTAATTGTAACATTAATTGACATTGAAACCCAAATTTATTATTATAAAAAAATTGTCTAAACAATCTACTCGCATGTGTCCTAATCTGTCTCGATGAAACCAAACCACACAGATTGTCTAACACATCAATTTTTAATTGAAATTGTCATTTATTTCATTATCATTTAAATGAGTTTCTTTTTCAATCGGTGTTTCTATGTCTACATTTTCATTGTTGATTTCAATCTAAATTGGTGTTTCATTTTTAGTTTCAATTGGGGTTTGACTTTTAGTTCCTTTATCATTATGATAAACATTACTAATTTCTGAAATTAAACGTGTTAATCTATTTTTAGGAATAAAATTTAAATCATTTCTATTGTAACCCGCTTTTAGCAAATCACGAATATCTTTATCAGAATAAGTTGTAACAGTTGGATCCGAAGACATACCCGTATCCAATACTGGATTCAAAGATGCACCTGATTTTGCTTCTTCAACCTCTACATCCATTATGATGTCTTCATTATCCTCCTTTTCTGAAACAATTATTGAACTCGATGCTCCAACATTATTTGCATTTCGAAGTCTCTCTCTTCTTTCTCGTTCTCATTTTGCCTCCTTCTCTCTATTTTGTCCAATCTCCTCAGGTGTCAGCACCTTCATTGACCTCTTTCTACGTCTGTTTGATCCCATTTTTGCACCAAAATTCAAATTCAAACAATCTTTTCTGAATGAAAGACAAAAAAAAGGAATGATGGCAAAAATATTCTGTTTGTCTACTGCAAATCGATAGAATACAACATCAAAAGTTGCCAATGATTAGATTAGGCCCATAGTCTAGGTGTTTTTTGCTACAATGGTCATTTAAGAAATGGGTGCCCATTTTCTGAATCTAATAACGGGCGCCCGATTTGTAAATCTATGGGACCGTTCTTAGATTTACAAAATGGGCGCCCATTTTTTGAATTTAAATAATGGGCGCCCGATTTGTAAATCTATAGGTAGGAACCTTACCTCCTGCCTTGGGTTTTGGTTTGGGACAAGTTCGGTGGGACCAAGCCTGTGCTTCAACCTGCAAAAAAATGGCTAAGGCATTACATAGAAAAATTTCCGCCTTGCCATAATTTTTAGAACAACTTCCCAAATGAATTTTTTTATAAAATGAAAACCCATTTTAGCTCTTATTGTGTAGATTATAAAAATATAAATTTTATAGTGATACGATAAATTTTAATATTTATACAATATTTATTAAGCCAAAGTGGTACCTTAGCTTGAAATACCAAGGTTAACTAAAACTTTAATAACTTTTTTAATTTTTGGTTTTTTGAAAAATGAGTTATATGTGACCAAACTAGATAGAATTATTTTCAATTAAAAAAAAAAATTTGAAAAAAGGTGAAGTTATCATCAAATTATGGTGTCCGTACACCAGAGGTTTCAAAAATGTACTTTATAGTCAATTAAAAATTAATTAAAAAAAAAAGAAAAAATATCCTGACCAATCTTCAGTGTTTAAGGTACCTTTTCCCAAAAGGATTCCCCAAAATACATTCATTTACTTAAAAAAAGGGTGTCCGTACACGCATAAGGTGTGGTCCTGAAACAAGCATTTTGAAAAAGTGGTTTTTAGACATTCATACTAAAATTCAATTTATACCATGTGGGTATTAAAAAAAATTACATATTTGAAAACTATATTCCGAGCACTAAATTTGATATTACTGAAGTTTTTCAAGATTCAATCTTTAAGTGCTTCAAATTTGGACATCAATTGATAGAAATTTTGAAAAACAGAAAAAACACTTCCACTTTTTGGCCAAAAGTGGGACTCAACTTCTTGCAGCCACCCTTCCACCCTGCTATTTTGAACCTAATTAATTTTAAAATGGTCAATTAATTATCCTTTGGCTCTTACTTATCCCTTGGCTGTCATATTGCTAGTTCTTACTCTTTATTTGATTGTCTCTATCATTTGTAATATTGTGGGGGTTTTAATTTTTGGTACCTCATAGATTTCCATGATTAGATTTGGCCAGCTAATGTACTTCATATGTCTTCAAATGTCTATTTATTGATTGCAGGATTCTTGATTTGCATGTCTTCAAAAGATTTACAATAAATGAGGAACCCTTTAGCCTCCTGTGTTGTTTCTTAATTTCCAATTCTATTTGGCATCAATAGTATCATGTACAGTTTGTTACAGGTGGTGCAACCACCTTTAATCACTTTTGTAAGTGGGAGCTTGGTATTTATGATTGGCTTTGTTCAAATGATTTCTCAAGGTCTATTTATTTTGGTCCCTTCCTTTTTAGTTGTTCACTGTATCTTGATAACCCCCATTGTTGATATCACTTCCTTTTCTATTCTTTCTTACAATCATGATTGCTAATAGATTTGTCGATGAATTTAGGCCTTTTAACTTGCAAGTTTATTTGTCTCCTAATGAACTTGAAATTTTGTTTGAAGGTAAAATCTCTTATGAACTTTTGGAATCTATGTTTATTATACATTGTCCCAAATGTTGTAGATGTATTCAGAGGCTCCTTGGTGAATCTATTTTATTGCCACAGTTTAAGAGGATCATCTTCCCATCCCAAATCATTTCAATTTTCTTCTCTATCCTTCTTGATTTATCTTAGTCTTGGTCTTTTTTATTCCACATTGAAAATTGGGTTATTTTGCCATGGTTTGTACAAAATAATAGTTTTCTTTCTCCAGTGCAAGGATATAATTTGTGGTAGGGTAACACTCATATTGGTGGAATATTCCTGTGCCATTTGCTTTATAATTATGATAAGTTTATTATGATGTTAGCAGCAATTAAGGATTGTCTTGCATTCTCTTCTATTATGTCACTTGATCATGTTCTTAATAGAATTCTCTTTGATGCGGGGTTCCGGGGCAAGGCTTTTTCCAAAACATATGCGTTGCTCGGGTTAATGTCCCATTCTCATGATATTAATTTATATAACTCGGCTCCTGGTATGGGTGCTTCATCTGTGGGCAGTAATGTTGTGTCTTGTAATCTCTTTGGTTCTTAGGATGCCTTTGTGCATTCTTCAAACCCATGCATTAGTGAATCCTCTTCTCCATCTATCTGCTCTAAAGTTGCCTCAGGTTTGGAAGCATTCATGCACATTGAGGCAGACAGGCTCTGGAATTCTCTATTTCTTTCTCCTCCTTCACAATTGGGGAGTGGGGGTCTATATCATGACATCAGAATTCTTCATATATTTTTGGGCTAGCATCATTTTGCAAATTCTCTCATTTTATTGCAGCTATCTATGTTTCTTTGTTGTGCGGCTATTAAAGAGGAAGGATGGTTTCTTTGGCCAAATATACTCTATGTTTATTAGATCTTCTTCTACCAGTTTCTGAATAGGTCCAACAAAGGTCTCTCTTGGTTGTCGGTGGGCTAGGTCTATGATTCTCTCTTTTGATATCCAATGTTATTGGATTGGCAAGGTGGTATTCATTTCCAAATTTTATCCTGGATGTATTGAACCTCTTTTTGTTTTGAGGTTGTTCTCTAAATTCATGCATGTACGCATGTTTATTGTATCTTGGGGATAAATGATAAAATTGTAATTGGGCCTCTATATGGCTTTGGGTCTTGGATAGCTTAGGTATCTGATTAAAAATTAAACTCTACTATACTTTGTATTATGATGAGTAACGAACAAACTTTTTCTTTTTTGGTTCTTTTCTCCGAGAGCCCTTTTTGAACCAGTTTACTATTAATATAAATATAAAGTTTCACCAAAAAATATTTTTAAATTTCTCTCTTATCAATTATGATTTGTTTTATAAAATATGGTGTTTCCCTATGAATTCCACTAGATATAATTATTTGTGAGTAAATATTTTATGCAAGGTTTAAATTAAATATAAGATATTTAAAATATATTTTTAAGTATTAAATTTATGTTAGTAGTTTCTAATAGCATTTACATTAGTACTTAAGATGTATTTGTTTTTTACATTAGTAATACTAAAGATTTATTTTTTTGTTATTTAAAAAAGTAATTAAGTTTAAATTATCAATATCAAGATTGTATAAATTAGAATATACTAAACTTTTTTTCTAATATTAAAATTTAATAGATTTAGATTAGTATTTGTTTACATAATATTAATAATAAAATTAATTTTGAAATATATTTAGAGTAATATATAATGATTAGAGTTAATATAAACAATAATGATTAGGGTTTACTAAATATTGTAAAATAATATTATATTATTTATTTTAAATGTGAAATAATACTTATATTTATTAATATAAATAATAATATATATTATATAAGATTTTACAATTTTTTGGTTAAAATATATAATATAATTTAGATGTATGCTTAATATAAATATATCAGATGATTTTTTTAAACAATATATTATTTTGTGAATAATAAAATAATAAATTCCTTAAGTATACTAAATTATTCATATACTAAATACAATCTAAATATATTTAACACAAATACAAAATTAATATACTAAATTATTCATTTACTAAATACAATCTGATAAATACAATGTAAATTCATGTAACACAAATACATCAAATCAAAGGTGATTAGAATCCAATCATTTGCTATCAGAACATGTACTGTCAAAACATTTTACCATAAGAATTATCATTTAATTATGTGTTCATAAGCTGTTGTTTAAACCCCTCATTTCTGAAACCCTTCCCTACACTTACTTTTGAAGATATAAACTGGGGTTGGAACCCCTCATTTATGAAAGCCTTCCCTACAGTTACTTTTGAGATCTTATCACCAAAGCATGGTTTAAAATTTTAAAAAATGATAAACATATTATTTTTTAGAATAATTTTTTTAAAAAAAATAATTAATCAATAGTAGCAAATGTTTCAATCGTCTTGCATGCCTATCCAGCACTAACAACCATAGATGTTGTTAACCCAGGTCGATGCATAAAGTACTCGTCTGAGCCCATTGAGACCCTGGATTCTATGATGGCAATTAAAAAAAACTTTTATATCACTTTTTTGCTCCATCAATTTACTATTAAATTTTATTTTATTTATATTCATGATCAAAGCTATTGGATTTTGATTTTGATTTACTAGATATTTATATAAAAATATATTTAGTTTTGAATTTCAATTAATTATTTTCCTGTGAATGTGCTAGCTTTTTATTTTTTTAATCAATATTTTATAATTACAATTGTATTGAATTTTAAGTTTTAATTAATTAATATTTTTATCAATAAAAAATATTAGATTTTAAATTTTATTTAATTTCTATTCATGATCAAAGGTAAAGGAAGAAGACAGAAGAACCGGGTAAAAAATTGGATCGTCGGGCACGTGGGACCTACATACCAAAATCAAATTATTTAATTTTCTCATGGACAATTTTTTTTCTTTTCTATTTATCTAATAAAATTATTTTGCACATTAAATGTAGTTGATGTTTTCATAGGTCATTACTCTTCACAAAGATAATTAATAGTTACTCGCCTTCAAAACATAAATCTTAATGTGATAATGACACTCATCTCTATCTATCTATCTATCTCCTAATTAATGAAATTTGAAGATGGTATAAATTAATGAAATGTGTAAAATTGGATGAAGTTTATGGCTATTATTTTTAAAAAATTCTTTGAACAAGAATTGATGTAGTTTTTAATTTTTAAAGTCCATTTTTCAATTGCTGAAAAATGTTGAAAACCAAGGGTCTAGTTTCCACCAAAAAATTATACATTTAAATAATATTTTTTCCTCTGATTTCAAAATATGTTTTAGATAACATGTATAGCTAGTGCATTAAAAAAAAGATAGGTTTTCGATGTGTATTTTCTCTTTTATGACTATTCAAAGTTAAACTTACCTAAAATCAATAATTTTCATCTCCTACCGAATTTTCCCTATCAAATATACACCATTCAGAAAAAGAAATCATATATTCTTGAAGAGGACTCTCTTATAGTGTTATATCTAATTTTAAAATTTTTCTACTATGATTTACTATTTTTTTTCCTTTTTTCAAAGCAATGTCTTCTTGAATGTTAAAATACCTACTTGCAATGTTTTGAAATTATAATATTTTAGATCTAATGAAAACACTATAAAACTTATATGAAAATAATCTTAACTCTAATCTCTACAAAAGGGTATTTTTATTTTTTAAATAAAGTTGAGTTTTGATGGATAAATTAGCTGCAGAAGTGAGAAATTTTACAATTCTATAATTTTTTCTTATTTGACTGCCACATGGGATGCCACATAAGTAGTTTTGGCTGGACCTGCTTTAGTCGAGCTAGGTTTGACCGAACTCCTACATATATATATATATATATATATATATATATATATATATATATATATATGCACTAATTTTTTATTAATCTAACATATATGGCTTATGTTTAGTCAATTTTCTTGTTTAGTCGGACTTGATTTGGCTGAAACCTATTTTCCACATCAACACCACATGGTGTCGCATATGTGCCACGCACGTTCATCCATACATTATCTGGTCGAAAGTATCTTCAGCCAGAACCCGTCAATTATTCTCTACTGCAACACAACTTTGTACTTTTACCCAAGAAGAAATTATTATATGCACATTTCCTTTTTCTATTTTTTTAAATTTTTATCATCTTTCATTTCTTATCAAGCTACAATTAACTTTTATTTCCTGTATTCAATACCTTTTTATTTTTTTCTCTATTCAACTCTATGTACCATAGGTGAGTGGAAACACCAAGTTTAACCCAACCAAAAGTTAAATGAGCTCTTTGCTCAGTATTAAAAACATGAAATGTATCATCTACATATTTATTTTGAAGAATAAGAGCACAAGATATGGGTTTTTCTAGCCAAAGTTTAGTTGTAGAATAATCAGTTGTTACTAGCAAATGGAAGCAATGAATTAGAGAAAATAGGAAGTTTAATGAGGGTTTTTCAAATGAAATTTAATTTTAAAGAGGTGTGAATTTTAAGATTCTTAAAGTTTTAAATATTTTTCCTTATGTATTTTGGTTAAGTTTTATTGTAAGTGGTTGGTGATGGATGTAGATGGTACATTAGATTTATGTAAAAATATTTTATATAAATAAGTGAAAGATATAATTTTAAAAACAAAGATAATTAAATAATATATTTGCCATTAATTGGATACTTTATATTGAAAATAATTTAATTAAAATATTTTTATTATTTTAATTAAAATGAGCTTTCAACTATTAAATATATATAGTTTTCATGGATTTAAAGCACCGAGGTGGAACTCTAGAAAAACCTCCATCAATTATCCTTGCAATAATCATAGATCATGATCTTTTATTGAACCAATAAAATTCTTCTCGATTTTCTATTGAGGCCCTGGAATAAAGATTGATCCAACTGTTGCCCTCTACAAGATTTGGATGAACCATTTTCCACACATCCATCAACTTCAAAGTCCTAATAAGATGCAATGAAAGGAGCTTTACTCCAATCTATTCTCAATTTTCCTCCATCTATCGCGCACTCTTCTCCATTCCAAAGGCTTGAGATGATTTTTATGGGTTGATTCTTCGTAAATGGGACCCTGATCCTTCAATGTTCTTAAAAACCTTAATGGGTATTGAATCCACTAAAAAACTACCTGGAAATTAGGTAAGAATATTAGACAAAATTGTATATATATTTGTTAATTTAATTAGATGAGAAAGATGGCAAGAGGCCAAGGATGTGATGACAGATAGGGATTATAGAATCAACTAGACATAATCATTTGAAACCATTCCCAACAGAGAGAAAAAGGATTCTGGGTAAAAGGAGAGAGATTTCAGTTCTTATTTCCATAAAATAGGAGACATATTTCCTATCTCACAAGAAAATTAGAGAGACAAATAAAATGGTTGTATATCACAAACATTAGGGAGAGGGCGGTTTGGGGATGTGGCTCGAGATAAAGAAAAAATTAAAACATGGAAGGGAAACCCTAACTTCGTGCCAATCTTCCTTATGAAAAGGGTGAGAAGACCCTTCAATCCCTCGCTCTCAAAGAAAGTATGATTAGAACAACATTGGGACATTTTTAGGAGACAAAGGATTGCTTGAGAAGGTAAGGGAAAGAGAAATTTTCATATAAAAAATAATAGATGGAAGACCCTACACAATAATAGGTTGATGAAAATATTCTCATAGAATACAATTATAGTAAATCGAAAACAAAGTGAAGATTTCACATGGAAATGGAAAAAGATAAAAATAGGGCCACATTCTAGAGAAATGGGAGAGAGACTAAAGCAAGCAGAGAACTAGGGGGAAAAGGACAAGATCCAGAGTCCAGAGAAAACAAAGAACTAAGGGGTTAATGGAAAGACCCAAGAATTTCAGACGAGTCAATTAATAGGGAAGACATATATAGCTACACTAGAGGCCTCCATCATCTTTTCAAAGGAGACACTCATAGAAAGATCAAGATGACTCCAACAATAGGTTATCATTTGTAAGTGTTGGAATACTAACCTATCTTATCAAGATTCTTGCAATTGGTCATATGATAACTGGAGTGATATAGTCCAAATAGAACTAATAGACTCTTCACTAGATTTTTTAAGAGTAATTTTAAATTCCAAAGAAAATAGAGATCAATTCTTTAAAAAAATGTTACTTTACAAAAATGTTGGTCTCCATATGCAACATTGGAGCCCTAACATCAATAGAAAAGCACATTGTATTGATGTAAATTCATCCCAATGTGGATCTCTCTAGAGAAGATCTATCATTAGAGAATAGGGATGCAAATATTCTAGAGATGGTTGGAAACAAATTAGGAATTTTTTAAAAATCCACCCTCTCCTCGAAACGGTATTGCTCTAAAAGTTGTATTCTTATGAAAATTGAAAAAGAGGTACCCATATTGATTAAAATTATTCTAAATTTTTGGGTATGGATTCAATGAATTTCATATGATCATTTAGATATGGATATTGTATCATCCCTAAGAGAATCAAACTTGGTGAAGTGCCCAGATAGGGTGACTATAATTTTTTCAGGGGATGACCCTTGCAGTAAGAATTACATAAGGGAGTTGGAGAATTTTGTAGTGAAGATGTCATAGAAGTTATCCATAGTGAAATTCAACATTCTCTTTCTAGAAATCTGTAGTATGGGAGAGGATTGGGAAGAGAGAAAGGAACAAGATAACACAAAATTTAGGGATAATGTTACACTAATTTTATGGATCCTTTATTGGAGATGATTTCATTTTTGTACTGGGATTCAAGAAAAGAAATTTATCACATTATAAAATCAAGGGCCTAACTAGAGCAAAATTAAAAGTTTAAAACTTATAGAGGAATAAGGATGAAAAATTCTAAAGAATGGAACACATTATTTAGTTGGGATGACAATGATAACATTTGGCTAGTTTTAAGAAATAAGGAAGGATTATACCAAAAGAGGGGGGAAAGAAGTACTAAGGTGAATTTACCCAATGTTTGGCAAATCTCCAAGGATGGAGGCAAATTGGGTGTTGGCAAGAAACTTATTAGTTATCCAACACTTGGAGAAATAAATTTGATCGAATCCCAAGGCATAGCTAAGGAGGATATCAACTTTGCGTTAGATGGATCAAACCATGAAAAATCATTCCACATTAGTTAGTGAGAAATGGAGATGTTAATTCAATAGTGGTTAGAAGAAGTCTGAGAAATCATTATAATAGAGATAGCAATCAGGTTCTGGCAGAGAATATGGGATTGGAAGATTAGTCAGATAAGTGCAAGAAGTTGGTTCCCAATTCGGTGAAATTTTTTGGGACTTGAAAAATGCCGCTAGAAATGGGCACCCATTTTGGTTCGGGCACTTGATTTGTGAAAAAAGAAATGCATACATGTTTAAAAAATGGGCACTCATTTAGCTGCAGGCACCTGAGCCTAAAACAGGTGCCTGTTTCGTAGAAGTATTTTTTTTTAACCACATTTTTTGGTATTTTTACCTCAATAGTTATAATAAGCACACATGTTACCCATTTTCAACCCTTACCAACAACCTCCTCATACCTTTGTTATCCATTTCTAGGTATGTACATTTAACATATATACTTTATTATTCATTTTTTATTTATTTTTTGACAAAAGATTGAATAAATAATTATATATAATTGTAAAAAGCTTAACTATGATTTTTTTAAAATAACTTTAATATAACTTATCAAACCTTGAATATATAAACCCTAGGTACAACTAAAATCCTAGATATACATAAACCCTAGCCACAACTAAAACCCTACATACATAAATAATGTGTAGGTTTATAAAAGCAAAAATAGAAAACCCAAGGTAGAAATCAAACCTAAGTAAATATATAAAGCCATCATCTCTCTCTCTGTATAAAGATAATTGATTGAGAAGATTGCAGGTGACCAGGCCGCAGCAACCAGGTGGGTGACTGACAACATTGTTCCATTTTCTTCTGTTAACATCAAATACATTGCGGTAGGAAACGAGGTCTACGCAAATCAACAGTACCTAACGTATCTTATCTCCTGCCAGCGATGAACAACATTCAGACAGCAGTGAATAACGCCAATCTGCAGAGCAAGATCAAAGTCTCTATTCACATTTTCCAAAATTACAAGTGTAATCTCATTCGGCTATCTTAATGCAAAAATCAACAAAAATAAGATCACTATATAAAAATGGATCGAAGTGGTCTCTCTATTCTCATTTTTCAAAACTACAAGTATAATATAATATGGCTATCTTAATGCAAAAACTAACAAAAATAAGATCACAATACAAAATTGATTCTAAAATAAGGAAAAAAAAAAGAAATATAATTTTTTTATGAGCAATAATTATGAATTGAGTAATATTAGAGATTCTAAGGTAGTTTGAATTGTTACATTTGTTTTGTGATCTTAACATGAAAATTGATTTAATATATTGGTGTTCAAATATGGTTCTTTTTCTTTGACACTTGTGTACTTATTTACCATCATAATAGTTGTTACCATTGTATTTACCATTGTAGGGTTTGGCTATGTCTATCAAACAAATATAGATGATAAAAAGTGTTACATTAATTATATCTAATAATATTGTATTAGATAATATTTTATTGAATGTCTTTCATGTTGCATAGTGACTGCTATTAGATGTCCTTCTCCAACCTCCAATTTTTTAACCAAATTTTTACCCTATTTGTGTAATTTTAAATTTCAATCTTTAACAGTTTAAAATATTAGATATGTAATTATTAAAATAACCTTAGTGAAGTTTATATCTATAAGTCATGGAGTACATGGGAATCTAGAGATTAAGACCAAATATCTAGGTATGAGTGATAATAAGATAAGAATATCATGACATTATGAGATGAACTTACTTTTAAGATACTTGTAAATTATTAAGACAATCGCGTCAATAAGAGTTGATAAAATAAGATAAAATAGCTTTGGTATGTAACCACTACAATGCTACTTTTATTTATACTTTATAGACATAAAATTAATTAATACTAAATACCTATTTACTAATATAAATTTTATTATATTTATTTATAAAAAATATTATAATTAGTAAAAATTAACTATGAAACATCTTATTAATTTATTTCATGACTTCAAATATGTAAATAGTGTTAGGATAAGTTATCCTATACCCAGGAGCCAGTCTACAGACATCCTCCAGAATAGAGAGAATCAATACAAGAAGCTATATTGAAATGAGCTAATGAGATATTGAGATAATGAGGTGTATTCAAATGAACAACAAGCTCTTGCTTAAATAGACAAGAGTAGATATAAAGCTTGGACAAGGTTGAGACAAGTGTCTCAACCTGGAAGAAAGAGAGTTCTGATAGAACTCAATAATATCCTCTAGGAGGAAGTAGAGTCCAAGTATGACTCTACAATATCCATCTACCTCATAAATGTGTTGACCTAAGTAAACTTAAGTAATGAGTAAACAGTAAGACTATTTACTCCAACAACCCCCCTTAAGTGTAACTTAGGGAGTACAATAATGTAGGAGAAAAGCTTTATGGGTCCCGATAACTAGGCCATGTTAGGTACCCATTTACAACTACAATTGAATCTCTCATAACCAGAGTAAAGGAGAAAACCCAGTAGAAGAAAACTCCTCTCCTAAAGAGAGAACAAGAAGGTCTAAGAAGCCTTCAAAAACATGTCCTGAAATCATGAATGTGAACACCGTTGAAGCACAAAGGATATGTAGATAAATTTTGATGATTGTTCTAGTGCTATATCTGATGATCTCCTCTGAAGAAGATGATGATCAAGAAGACAAAAATTTGTATGAGTGCTCCAACTGGCACTTCTCGAACATTGATCAGATGTAAAAAATGGCAATAGCATCTGTCAATCGAAGATATAGACAACACATGAATCTGCATGAGTGATCTTCACTACACAACCAATGATGTTGTTTGAGTGATACCATTATTACTTATCAACTTTGTTGAAAATGCAGGTGCAATAGTCTTTAAAAGAATCCAAGAGTGTTTCAGAACACTTCAAGTGAAACCAAGGAACTTCCACTGAAAAAAGGAATGCAAGAGTGTCTCAGTACACTTCAAGCGAAACCAAGGAAGTATTAGCACGAACACGAATAGTAGGATACCCCCCCCATAATGCTGACTTGGGTGAGGCTTGATAGATCCACGAGAATGATGTGTCACCATGCTATGCAGAAGGGACCAAAACTATCGATTTGGAATTGAAAAAAGGGTGTGTGCAGTTAAACTACACACTCGCATGAGGCAAGAATATCAGTGATTTTTCTGTTGTCATGGAGAAACTCTCTTTTGACAAAGTTGTGATTGGAAAACAATAGCTCTACACAACCCCCCATGGCACTTTATAGTTCAGTGCAAGTACAATAATATGGCACATCATGTGTGCAAAAATCCCCAAAAGTCATGGATGGACATTGGATCTAATGTGTTTACAATAAAAGTGTTTACATGATTCAAAGGACAACTCAAGAAAAATTGTGAAAAGAAATTGCACTAAAAAAGTGCATGAAATCACCTTTGCGATGATGCTCGCCTATTAGGGCCGAAAGGTGAAAAAATGACCCACCCCTTTTATGTACCTAGGGGCATGGATTTGGTCCTCCATGGGACCATCAGCTCATCATGTCAAAAAAGAGTGCCCCTCCTAGATGGAGAGGGTCCAGAAGAGCGGAGTAGATGGTTGGGTTTGATGGTGGCTCTGCACGCCAACCCCCGTAACCACCAAGAAATTATAGTAATTGACCAATGAAATGGACAATAGGGACTGAAATACATGCCATTGAAGGCATAGGATGAGGGCATCAAGAATGTGATGCATTGTTGAATAGTGTGCCAAAAAATACAGACACGATTAGGCAAATAAGGGGCCATTTTAGGCACTTGCCTCTCGCAAGCAAAAGCTCTCAGTTGCTTTATGTGATCAGGAGCATCAACAGCTCCAACATAGCAGAGTCACACTGACTATGGTGTCTTTCACAATTTTCCAGCACGTTCCACCAGCTCCAATTGATGCGTCAACTAAAAACAACATGTCCACCACTCACTTATCTGGTGGCGCTGTGCCAAGACGTTGAGCTTTGGCACTTGGAATGCGCTGACAGGAGGTTCGAAGGCATAGAGGTTCCAAGGCTGGCATGAAACCAACTTTAATAAAATCACCAGCATAAAAGAAAAGCATTGAATGTGTCGACGAGAAAAATAAATGTCATCATGGTCACTGATCCACCGCAGCAAAGATGACACTTTCAGGCTCACCAATATGGGTACAAGATCCAATCAGCGATAAGAGAGTGAACCCAAGAATGGAGACGGCTCCATCGTAAGGACCCACAAACGAGATAAGATCTGGAGTGGGTGGAAAAGAAAATGGCCGACAGTGCACATGGAGAATTTGGGCCCTTCATTCAGTCATGCCATCAATAACACGCTTTTGTGTCACCTCCAATTTGGTGCGCTAGTCAAAATGCCTCCATTAAGGCAATAAACTACTACTCTGTCCATGTTCTTCACCCATGGAAAGTTGTTGACAGTGCAAAAAAAAAGAAAGTGGGCCCCATAATGCGTACGCGTAATGAAGATGGTTGCTGCGCAGAGTCTAATAAAGTGACTGTGGAAGCTCCTCGAGCCCAGGACAGAGCCGCTCCCTTGACATCGTCATTGAGGGCACTGGAATGTTTGTAGATGGACCAGGGGCTGGGAAACACATTTAGGCAGGGGCAAGGAAGGTAATCATTACAGCCCCTGCTAAGGGTGCTGACATCCCAACATGTGTTGTGGGTGTCAACGAAGGTGATTACTCCGATGAGGTTTCCAACATTATCAGCAATGCCTCACAGGGGACCAGAGGCTTCTGGATGCATCTCACAGGGACTTGAGGAGAGCAAGAGCAGCAGCCTTGAACATCGTTCCAACGAGCACAGGAGCAGCCAAGGCAGTGTCTTTCGTGCTCCCACAGCTGAAGGGGAAGCTGAACGGCATTTCTCTGTGTGTGCCCACTCCTAATGTCTCTGTGGTGGACTTGGTCATCAATGTAGAGAAGGGAATATCAGCAGAGGATGTGAACAGCGCCTTCAGGGAGGTTGCAAAGGGCTATCTCAAAGGTATTCTCGCTGTCTGCGACGTGCCCCTTGTTTCTGTCGACTTCCACTGCTTTGATGTTTCCTCCACCGTCGACTCGTCGTTTGAAATGGCCTAGGATGGCGAAGACCAGACTTTTGGATCCTTCCAACACGCTAGATTGTGCTGGCTTTCTAGATCTTTCATGGATTGTACATGGGCATGGCACAATATGTGGGTTCGAGATCAAACTATCGAGGCAACAAACAGGCCTGCATACTGATCCAAGTGAAGACAAAATGCTCAATTATAACTTGAGCAAGCAAGTGGATAGACCGGTGATAAAGCATCTCAGGCTTGCAAACACGAGTATGCTACTAGGAACAATCCACAATGATGACATTGATTAGATTCGCAATTGATCACCAAAAGAAACTCATAGGCACAAGATTTGTCTAGTTGCAAATACGGATCTGACCCATCAATAAGTATATTGCAATAGAAAAATGCAACTTAGAAATTGATCAAAAACATAGATCAACATACAAGGAAATAATATGGCCTTAGCCAAAAAGCACGGGCAAACTCAGACAAGAGAAACCAGGGACCTCAAAGAATAATAATAAACACTCAAGAAAATAATGAAAACTTTTTAAACTAGAAAGAGCTGTAAGACTTTAAGCTCTGATATCATGTTAGGATAGGTTATCCTATACCCAGGAGTCAGTCTACAGACATCCTCCAGAACAGAGAGAATCAACACAAGAAGCTATATTGAAATGAGCTAATGAGATATTGAGATAATGAGGTGTATTCAAATGAACAACAAGCTCTTGCTTAAATAGACAAGAGTAGATATGAAGCTTGGACAACGTTGAGACAAGTGTCTCAACCTGGAGGAAAGAGAGTTCTGATAAAACTCAATAATATCCTCTAGGAGGAAGTAGAGTCCAAGTATGACTCTACAATATCCATCTACCTCATAAATGTGTTGACTTAAGTAAACTTAAGTAATGAGTAAAAGTAAGACTATTTACTCCAACAAATAGTGTTTATTATATCAAATAAGTAGTTCCAAATGAACTAAAATAGTTGTATATTTTTTCCTTGTGAATATGCAACAATTTAAAATGTTAGTATTATTTGTTTCACCTTTGAAAAATAGATATTTGTTAGTAGAACCATCTTGTGAATATTTGTTAGATAGATATTTCACCTATTATTTTCAATACATTCTAGATTTACTTTAATGTATTCCTCTTTTCAATGCAGTAGACATAATAGGAGTGTATTCTTTTATTAAAATGCCTCTCATAAATATATACAATTTTTTAAATAATTGACAAAATAATATTTCTATCTATCAAAGAAAACAAGCACGTAATTTGCTGCCAAGCTGTGTATTTATATGTGCAATTAATGTGAGAATCGCAACGCTAATCTGGGCTTTACAAGCAGTCCATCCATTCTTCATGGAAGAAATACTGGCTCTTGTTTTTGTTGTTGCAGCTTCATTGCTTGCTCTTGCTCTTTGCCTCTCACCCACTAAGAAGAAGGCGGCATGGCCTCCATCTCCCCCAAGCCTGCCATTGCTGGGCAACTTGCATCAGCTGAGCAAGGGTGGAAATCTTCTTTCTGCCTTGACAGCCATGGGCAAAACATATGGCCCTGTCATGACAGTCTGGATGGGCCTATCCCCCATTGTTGTCCTCACCGGCCAAGCTCCAATCTGGGAGGCCTTGGTTAACCAAGCCTCAAATTTCTCTGGTCGCCCCCTGCTCCATTCTAGGCAGTTTACTACCGCCTCTTATAGGACCATGATCACTTCTCCCTACAATCAGCACTGGACTAAGCTCAGAAGGCTTCTCCACAACAATGTCCTCAGCCCTGCCCATGTTGCACTTCAGAGCTCTTCTCACCAAGCCAGTGTCAAGAAACTCATTAGCAAGTTAGAAAAGGAGATGAAAGAGAGGAATGGAGTGGTGAAGCCCTTTTATGCCTTGAAAATGATGGCTATGAGCTTTATTGCCCCTTTGTGCTTTGGCCCAGACTTTAAAGACGACGATTTCTTGGCCCAGCTGGAAGAATATATTTCTGAAGATATTTTCCTAAGTAAAAGAGGAGATATGCTTCTGGATCAATTTCATGCTGCTCGATTCTTTGTTCCTTCATCGATCAAGACAGAAAGGAAATGGAAGTCTCTCCGAGCTGATGTTCTGCGTCTCATGTTGCCCTTCATTCGATTTGCTCGCAGTTACAGAGAGTACTTGAGGCGAACTGCTCCTCGCAGTTTCTTGAGTTGTTTGTTGTCTATTGGGGAAGAGGAGGAAGAAATGGGTGAAGAGAAATCAAAGTTAACCGATGAAGAAATAGCTTTCAACTTGTATGAGCTGTTCCTTCTTGCAGTAGACAGCACATCTACGGCCATAGAATGGGCCCTGGCTTACCTCGTGACCAATCCTCATGTCCAAGAGAGGGCTTATGAAGAGATAGTGCAGGAAGCAAAAGGTGCAGGGATGTTTAGTTTAGAGGATTTGAAGAAGCTGCCATACATGCAAAGTGTGGTGAAGGAAACGCTGAGGAAAGAATCGATTGCACCGCTTGGGATTAATCACCAGACAGAGGAGGAGTGCAAGGTCATGGGCGTCACCATTCCTGCAAAGTCGGAAGTGCTCTTCAATCTGCACAGCGTGTCGAACGATCCGGAGGTGTGGAAGGAGCCCGATGAGTTCAGGCCGGAGAGATTTATGAAGAAGAATGATCAGATGGAGAACGTGAGAATGGCGTATCTTCCGTTTGGAGCAGGAAGGAGGGCGTGCGCAGGAATGGACGTAGCGAGCGTGCATGTTCCCATCACTCTCGCCAGCTTACTCAAGACATTCAAGTGGGAGTCCGCCAAGGAAGGTATTCTTCCCGATCTTGCTCGGGATATATCAACCGTACTCATGTCCATGAAATATAACTTGGAAGCTCGAATCACACCTCGCCCATAGTAAACCATATCCTTTCTTAGATATAATAATAATAAACAGATGTCCTAAGTAACAAATAACACAGGGCTCGTTTGACCTCCCCCTGCAAGCATGCATGAAATATGGTAGTTATCTTTGTAGTTATCCTTAGACGACTCCATATATATCTTTAAAGGAGTCTATATATTGTAAGAAAGCATAATAGTATATTTATAGTTAGAGTAATATGTTTTCTATATATGTAGTTCTTAAGGAGTCTATATATTGTAAGAAAGCATAATAGTATATTTATACTTAGTTTAATATGTTTTCTATATATGTAGTTTTTGGGAGTGGTATCATGAATATAACTAGCAATCGCACCTTAGTGTGCAATGGGTACGTCTTACAGATGTAGTCAATTAAGTATGTGTTCTTTTGTTGACTCTCCATCTCATCCTCTTTATATGTCCTCATCTTTCTTTCAATATATCTCTATTTCATGAGAATAAATGCTTTAAACTCACCGACCCATAGATATATTCTTATTATTGATGTATCTGTACCATATTCAACATTTGCAGCTCATTATTCTCATGCTTTTTTCAGCTTCAATTAAATTGAGCAATTGAACTGGTTGGTTAGTTAATTACAGTACCACATAGTCAATTGTATAATGAATTCATGACATATAATATTTTAGCATTTATGGTTACAGTTATATTAATCTATTTTAGTAAAAAAATATTTAGTCAAACTTAAGCTTAGAATGCACTATAAAGTATTTTTTCATAAACTTTTCCAAAATTGTGAGCAAAGAAAAAGTAAAAAATTACAAATTGAAACAAGATAATATTGCTTGATTTGATAGTTACTAGAGAAGAAAATCATCAATCACAACTCAATAGTTTGAAAAATAATTATTTTTCTATCAATCAAATTATGAAACTAATAATTAAAAATGTAGTTATTAATTTATCTATAAAATAGAATGTATTAGATTATAATTTGATTCATACTATATACAATATTATATATTAAGTATTTATTATATTAAGAATATAATTTATTTTGGATAGAATATTACATATAATAGTAAATATAGTTGTATTGCACTAATTATAAAATTTTTAATTAATTGAAATTATAAACTAATTTAATCAAGATATCAAAAAATCTATAAAATTAATCTTATATAATAATTTTTAAAATATATTTTAAAATAAAATATATTTAATATTTAGAAAATAAACAATGACCCTATTAAAAGGCAAAAATTATTTACTATTGCTAGTTCATTCACTCACTTAATGTTAATCTTGATGGTCATTTAGTCAATCCGTGACAAATCTACTTTGGCATCGTGTTATTTGTAAATATTATAAAAAAAAGTGTGTAACTCCACCATGTTGAACATTTTTTGGCCGTCTTTTTTTCTGAAAATAAGCATTTTTAACGGAAGCTTATTGTCATCAAATGGTGAATGAATGGTAAGCGTGAAATATGGAACCTTTAGCATAAAAATAATAATATCTCTGGGTATGCTAGTTAATATATTAAAAATAATATGAAAAGAAAGTTACTAAATAAAATCTAATTGATATAAGTTTAATTGGTGCATCACATTCCAAGCTTACCATAGATTGTCTAAAAGATAAATAGACTAATTAATATATATAAAATATTGTTAAAAATAAATAAAAAAGTATTAAATATTATTACAAAATAAATAGTCATCAAATAAAATCTATTTAATGGAAGTTTAGTTGGCCATCGCATTATAAGGTTAGAAATTCAACGATTCTCCCTCTATTTTACATAGATTTAAGATAAATCTAAATATAATTAAAAGGACAAATTACCAAATAAAATCCATCAGATAGAGGTTTATTCAGTGCGTCACATTTCCAAAGATACAAATTTCAACGATTGTGTGCCTCCGTTTGTCTAATCCATGGCGGAGGCTGGAATGTTAAACTGTGATTAATCCTTTGCTATTCAGCTAATCAAACCATCAGAATTTGTTGAATGAATTTGATTTCCAAACATATGCAATAGAAGTTGCATGTTCTTTATCCATATGTTAGATGGAAAATGTTTTGGCTCCATACTATTGGCCACTCTTTTCGGTTGTAGAATGAAAGAAAAACTTTTAATATTTTGCATAAGAGAAAACACACGTCCTTACAAGCTCTGTTACGTGTTGCAGAAAACTTTTGAAACTTTTGATGACTGACAGCAACCTACTCTTAGCCTTCTCTGTCACCGTCCAAAATGGGATGCCAGTTTACCTGCCACAATTAGCGCTTAGGGTTTTCCTGCATGCTGCTCTGACGTGGACGGTTGTGGGAAGTGCACTTGTCTTAGACTCTGATTGTCTGTTTAATGCCCCCTTGTCTGGCATTCAAAATATGATATCACTCATTAGCTAAGGTGCCTCTGTTGGGAGTTACACTGAGAAGATGTGCAAATTAATCCCCCTTTGTGGACATTTTCAGGAAGTCTTTGTACGCTTCGTCTGTATGGAAATCTGTCTGAGTTTCTGTTAAGGTCTAATGTAACCAGCGCCAAAAAGTATATTTCCAAGCATTGTGGGCAGGGCAAAGAGTAAGTTGGTGATGGCTATAAGCTTCTCCATTATTTATACTACCTACGTACTTGCTCTCTCCTTACCAAAACATTCCATGGCGCCAGTGATGAAGTTATTTTGGTTGCGAGTTATTCCCGTCCGATATGCATGTTACAAGGCTCCCATTTTGTCATATGCAGGGGGGCACAAAAAGAATTTGGCTTTATTCCTGCCGATTGCATTATTTGAATGTTTCAGAAGTCTTTTCAACAAAATTCTTTTTGCAATATTACAATTATTATATTATGTGAAATGGTATCTCTTGAGACAATCTGTCAAATTATCTTTCTCTTGCAAAAAGTTTGCGTTTCTATTCTTTTCTTGGAGAATTGCGTGAGCCTTTTATTTATTTTTAGCTTACATTGGCCGATTTACTATATGCTTAGTTTAGTGCAATGTCATACAAATTGTTGTGTTTCTTGGTTGTGTGGTGATGATTTGAACATGACAAAATGCTTAGATTCTGGAAATCACATCGACAAATGGGAATACTGTATCTAGACAATCTAAATTAGCATACAGTTGTTTTGTGCTTTTTGCTGCATTGCCATCATGCAACACGTGTTTTTAATTACTTCGGTCGTATGAGAGTCTAATATGATTTCCTTAAAAGTTAGGTTTAATCCCTGATACATTTATACCTTTAAAAATCCAAAATTAATCTCCCTTCTATATCTTCAAAGTCTAAAATTAATCTTCCTTATTTTAACAGAATATTGGATCAATAATTTCATTACGCACCAGCAACATCTTTCTCATTTTCTGGAAGATTCAAAGGTCAACATTTGGATTAGAGCCGCCTTAGAGAAATTCATTCATGGAATGACAGAGCACGACGGTATTCGATCAATTCTGAAATTTATCCATCGAAATATAGAAGCATGTGTAGATGTATTACTGCAACAGTCCATTGGGTAAGCAATAGTTGATGCAGTCGGGACAGCCAAGACGTTTTCAATATTTGCTGCGATTGTCATGGTTATATATAGACTATTGCAGCAATTAATATAGGTCCCATATATCATGTACTAATTAATATAGACTATAAAACTCTAATTTCTTATTAATACGTAATTTTATAAGCAAAATATTATACTGAGATCATGTTTGCCTATTCTCTTAGGACGATGATTTCTGTTTTTGTTAATTTTCGAAAACAAGAATATTGCTTATCTGTTAGAACATTTATTTCTATACATTTGAGGTTAACAGGATGGTTGTTAAATTCTCCAGCCTCTGCAATTTAATTCGTCAATTGGCAGTTCCTCCCGTACAACATGAATAATTAAGCTCTCTTCCAATATAATAAAATACACTCACCTCCTAGCTGGACATGATGGAGGTACTTAAACGCAGGATTGAGCATTTTTGTACGTAATTTACCTGATTTGAAAATGCCCATCATCCATCATCCACTTTCCACGATCGTGGCTTTCGCATTCGTGCAGTGTAAAAGCCCAGAAATTAAAAATATGGAAAGAAGAAGAAAAAGATGATTAAAAAAGAGAAAATGCGGTATGGTGTACGCCCGCCATGGGTGAGGCAGATGATGGGCTAAAAAATCTGTATATGGTCAAGGGGGCATTCCATCAAAATTCATAATATCTTCACTGCAGGACCACATCAATCTGCGCCATTTTTTATTTTACTTTAGGGGTCCCATAGAGCCAGGATAAAATCTGGGGTGTCACGAGTTATTTTTGGGCTTGTGGCAGGCAAAATATCTAAAGTCCACGTGTAAAGTGGCAGGCAAACATCAACCAACCGTTCAGATGACTTCAATGGTAGTCATTCTACCTAGAGGATTTACAACAATCAGATCCAATTTTTTGCTTGAACGTGTTCATAGTGAAACGCCTACGGCGTAACTAGTAATTGCAACTCGGTTTGTAATTTTTACACCGAATAAAGGTTATGTTATTTAATTTTTTAGTTTTATCTTGTTCATGAATAATTATTAAATAGAAGTAAATTATTAATGATTACTTTAGGGAGGTGACCCAAATAAGTAAAGAGAAGAGAATCATGAATGACTTCCAAATTTATATATAATTTAGTTTTTTAATTTTATCATTTAACAATAGTATATTTTGTAATAATAATTTGTTAGTTAATTTTAATTAAATTGAATAATTTGATTTTAAATTTAAATATTGATTTATTTATAAGAATTTAAAAAGTATTCGAATTTTGAATGTATTTAATATAATTAGTATTTGTGAATATAAATATAAAAGTGTAATTTTTAATTTATATTTTAATGAATATATATATTTTAATTTTTAAGTGTAATATATTAGTTACATTGAAAGTTGAAGGGAAATTAAATGTAATGTATCAAACATAAATTAAATTAAATACTTATAGCAGGTTTCATTGCTGCACTTATTCCGCCCACTTCCAAAGAATTGATATACAATATCCGTGGTGTCTCATCATTCCGCCCACTTCCAAAGAATTGATATACAATATCCGTGGTGTCTCATCATTATGATAAATAAATGGCAGTGTCTTTGCAAAAATAGATAATTGTTCAATGGTTCTCATTGACCCCACCAGGGTTCAAATCTCCCAGGCGACTTTGGCGGAATGGATACCCCTCAAACCTTGACTCTAAGCTGAAGACTATAAGCTGAAGAGAAGCGATTAATATACGATTCTCATATATATATATATATAATTCTTTTTTAATATAAAAAATAAAAATAAACCATTAAAAAAAAAAACCTAGGCAGGATTTCGGGATTTTCCTTCTTAGGCTACGAATTCCTCAGTCGAAAATAGGTGAATATCCGATAAACTCCGTTTGTCTATGGTGAATATCCTCAGATTTCAATCCTGTCAACCCTGGTCACCACAATAAATGAGTGCCTGGCTTCACTTCTTACCGTGCAGGCAATATCCAAGTTGGCAACGTGACAAACGGGTTTCTGCGGTAACTATCGCCACATGTTTGTTGGCATGCTTACCTAGGTCAGGAATCTCCATCATATGACCCATTTTCGCTTCTGATCTTCTTGGTTGCAGGTTTATTATAATATTTTGGTTTTGTTATGCGATTTTTAGGTTTTGTGAAATGTATATCCTTGGGGAGCTGTAGAATGTTACGATCCCCATAGATGAATATGGAGCCGAATTACACAGTTCCATTCCTTTGTTTTGTGCCTTCCAGTCTCCATCGATTATAGGGATTATCCTGATTATTGCGAATCAAGTAGCGGTGCATTTCATGGGCCATGTTTCGATGATGACTCATGTAACAAAACGTGTGTATTTGATGACCTCCTTGATTTTGGAGTATGCAAGAATTTCGCTTGCAGGTGTCTTCATTCCTGTTAAAATATCAATACTAAGGGACGCCGTTCTAAGGAATGCTTTTTTATTTTGTGCGTTTTTCTTCTAGAATCGTAAGAGCAATAGAATCTATGCAATGATTAAACATATATACATGTATTTTCGTACGAAAAATATATATGTATGTATTTTCATAATCCTTCTATATTGTGTAATTTTTTCTAAGTATGATGTTGAATTCGTACAGCTGGTTACTTTTAGGCCCCGCATATTTTCTTGGACAATGCGGGTTTTATTACAACCAGAGATGGATTGATCAGCTTGCTTTATAAACTACTTCCATTTAGGCTCCATCACTATCATATATGGATAAAGGAAAGAGATATTCTTGTGTTGCATATACATTGAATAGCGAAAAAATGATTAGACGAATGTATTTTGTCTCCTCATTTTCCAAGGAATGATCCAGACGAGTTTGCAATAGTGCAAAGAGTGTTTGGAATCAACTACATCATCAAAGTACTTCAAGTAATATGTACCTCATTCTTCAACTAGGGTTAAAAAAACAATAATTTCATATTGATTTTATTGTCTAACCTATATATTTATGTGGATGTTTGTTTAGGGCATAGAGTCTGAGCTTAGAGAAAATGCAGTAAAGAATATAGTGTACGAAGCAAGTGTTAGAGTGAAGGACCTCATGAATGGAACTGCCATGAGATGCACAGGTTTATTAGAATAAAGTTATTTTTAATGCAATAAAGATTTCCTTCAATGTTTTATAGGCCATCTATCCATTTTTCATTTTTATTATATGCACGTTTTGCTGCTTCTTCACATTCACTCATTCTAGTTTTCTTCTCTTCTAGACCTTCATTTTGGCTATGAATGCACAGTATTGTACCTCCTTTCTATGAAATAGATTCCTTAAAAAGGCAGTTGTGTAATGTTTTTATAGCCGACTACATTACATTCCTATAAATTTTATCATATTTCTGTGTTATTTGAAGTCTAATGACACATGTGCATCATTTATCAAATCCCCAATCCGACGTGCAAAACTCAACAAAGGTTCTTGAAGGAAGCCAATCCTCCTCTTTTGCGTCCTGCGTATTATGAACCGATGGTTGACGATTTTCATTCTCTTCATCCTCCGACATCAGAAATTCCTCAAGGGCCTTTAAATCATTCAGGGGCCGTTGGATTTTCTTTGGACAACTGTTGAGAACTTTCTTTCAGCTGTTAGATGAACAAAGGTGATAAATTTCTTCCCAACTTAACTTGACAAGATCGTCGATGCTAGGTTGAGTATGCTGAGTTTCCAGGTTCCCAACAGCGTTGTCATTTCTTCTTGTTGCCTCAAGTTCATTTCCCTGTTGGCCAATTCTTCCAATCTCACGTCATTTGACGGTAAATCAACAGACATTGTCAACCAACGTACAACCAGCGTGACAAAAAAAGTAACGCCATGTCAAATCAACGAAGAAAGCAGGTGGAGGCAGGTGTGAAAATTTAAAACATACAAATTAAGATGTTTTCTATGTTGAAATAAGATATTTAGAAATAAAAAAGATAAAAGGAAACTTAAGAGGAATCTGAATACTGAAAATAAGGAATACAAATTCAAAAGTAAAAAACATATATTAAATAATTTTTTTTATAAAATATATATATAAGTATTTTCTAATAAATTAAGAATCTAGAAATAAATTGTCTATGTAAGCACGCTTATCATATGTCCTCTCATTCTCAAGAAAACATACCAATGCACAAATGAAAAAAAAAAAGACTAATTAATGAAATCTAAATCAACATTAACTTCATCCTTGAATATAGATAATTTGCATCCAAGTCATTCTACTTTTAAGTGAGTGCATTATTTTCAACACTGTAGACTTAAGTGACTATATTCTTTTCAACACCTACATGAGTCTATTTTTTTCAACACATTCTAGACTTATGTGAATGTATTATTTTAAAAACATTAGATTTATGTCACAATCTATCAGTTAAAGAATGTATTCCCTCAGGATATTCCAAGTGTGCTCATGGCAATGAAGTATCACTTGGAAGCTCAAATCACACCTCGCCCATCACAAGCCTATCCTTTCTTGGTCCTAAATAACAAACAACACATGGGTTGTTTGAAGTTCCCCTGTTTGCACGTATGGGATGGCAGTTGTTGTTTTAAAGTATCTTGTATGTTCTATTTACAATTAGAGTGGTTTTGTACTTTCTTTTTATAAATATTCGAAGTATGTGAAGTATGCAAATGTTGCATCTCATTCACCTTTGAATCTTCTAATCTTTCATGCCAATCTTATGAGCATTTTAAAGGATTAAACCCGTTTTAACTAGAAAACAATAAGTCATTTTTGAGGATTTAGTTGTTCATTTGGTTTGAACTATTGTGGCTAAATTCATGAGTTAATAGTTTATTGAGTGTTGGTTACAGTTTGAATTGCATACCAATTTAGAACCACATAAGACCCAAACTTTAGCCAAGATAATTTAAACTATCATACAAGATATAAAGATTGTTCTTAAATATACTTATATAAGCCAAAATGATAAATGAAGTACATAAGAATGAAGATCAAAGTTTACAATTGAATAATTAATAAATAAACATAATATTACTTAACAACTTTTATATAAAATGCATCCTCTTAAACATTAAGAAATACATAAATGATATATTTTTGCTAAAATATTCAACTGCAAACATATTACAATTTGACATCGAGCAATCCTATAGGAGGCAAGAAATGTAAGAGATTGAAAATAGTAAAAAACTAACTCTTGAATGGGGAAAATTTGTGGGGTAAGCATATCATGTTTCAAAGAGAAAACTCCAGAAATAAAATATATGGCTTTAAATCTCAAACTCGTATTACTATGTAAAGTAGGTTAGTTGAAGGAGGCTTTACACATTCTGCTCACTTCCCAAAGGGTCTCAAATTATCCCTTTGTCATTTATGCAGTTAGTTGTCTATTCTGTGAGAAAAAGTTTAATGATGCTGCTATTATAGTTAAAATGGCCAATTTATTTATTTATGGAATCTTTGGATTGATGAGCTTTTATCTAAACACCAAAATAATTATTACTCTGACAGAGCTGCGACGGTGCTGCAAAGCTTTAAATAATGCCAAATTTGGAGTTTGCAGTTGGACAATTATCTATTAAAACTATTTTCCTTATTAAGTTTCATAAAAAAATAATCTAAACTTTTTAACTTTTATCTAAACTCCAAAATGATTACTTTTAATCGCCCGATAGGAGCAATATAAAACTCAACATTACAATAAATTAATGGGCTTTTACATAGCTGTGAAGGTACCTGCAAAGCTTCACATAATGCCCAATTTGGAGTTTGCAGTTGGACTTTTTATCTAATAAAATAAAATAAGAAAATTAAACTAGTGTTTCAAGATATGTTTTGTTAATTAAAAAAAAATAGAAAGTTAAGTGAATACTTTAAGATATGTTTTACTAATAAACTATTATAAAGTTAGATTTATAGGATATGCAAAGAGTTTACATTTAAGTGAATTCTCATGCAAATCTAATATATACAAAAAGATATAAGATATCTATTAACATAAATAGAAATTAAACTAGAAATAGATAACTTCTTAGTTGATCACATCAATTTTTCAACTGATAATTTTATAAAAGAATTTATATTTAATAAATCGTATATGTCTAATAAATTAAAAAAGAAAATAAGAAAAACAGATTTCTAGAATATGCTTTATGAAATTAAAAAAAAATAAAGCTGTCTTATTAAGATAGGCTAAGTAAGCAAGTACTATTGTAATGATTTTTGGAATTCTAGGTTTAACTAGTGATTAAATGAATGTGTATGGACCAATTAGAATTAAGATAATTGTTATTTTGTTATGTATTTCATATTTTATATAGTCAAACTGGTTGTTTCTTAAGTTTCTAATATTTCAAAATTATTTTTGATAATATTATGTTTATTAATATTATTATTATATAAATATAACTATTGTAAAATTTTAATATTATACACCATATTTATTATTACAAGTATTCAACATATAACAAATAAATTATTATTATTATATCTTTCTTTTTTTAAATATATATTAACCATATTTTTAAGAAAAAAAACAATTTATTTATCTACATAACAACTTATTTATAACCTTTTTTTTTATAAATACTATTTTAAATATAAATATAAATTATAATTAATAATAAAATTAAAGACAAGTAGTAACTACTATGTGGCACTTGTTTAAATTTTTAATCTCAAAGAGTGAATTCTTATGCAATTCTAATATTTAAAAAATAAAAATAAAATATCTATTAAAATAAATAGCAATTAAAATGGAAATAATAGCATTGATTTTCCAACACATATAGAGAGAGCTCTTTAGAATATGGTAATTAAGAAAAATAAAATAAGAAAGTTAAATTAGTCTTTTAAGATATGTTTTGTTAATTAAGAAAAATAGAAACTTAAAGTGAGAACTTTAAGATATGTTTTAGTAAAAAAACATTCAAAAGTTAGATTTCTAGGATATGCTTTATGAACTAAAAAATATAAAATTAACTTATTTAAAATTTTTATTGGGAATTCTCATGCAAATGTAATATATACAAAAAGATATAATTAGAAATCTATTAAGAAATAGCACCAAAAATAGAAATAGATAACTTCTTAGTTGAAAAATTCTTAGCAAACTTACATTTAATAAATTGTATTTATGAAAAAATTTAAATGATTTACTTTTTAGATAAGAAATGGTATAAGAATTTTTTTGATGTAGTTGTAATATATCTTGTACAATCTGTGAATTCTAATATATAAATTTAATTAAAAATTAAAAATTTTAATAAATGTTGTTTTAATATATTTTTGATAATTTTATTAGTTCCAATATACAAATTTACTAAAAAGTCACAAAAACCAATATTAGTTCATACCTCAGGTGTTGATCCCAAGATCCATACTTAGATTGCAGGGTGAGAAAGGTAGGTCACATCATATTAACCATAACATTCACACATATTCTTGCAAAAAGAAGGAGAGACCTTTGCTGGGTGATCCTATCCATAGCTAGGAGATCACCATAAGGCTCAGCAATACCTTCGAGGGTACCCAAGTCATCTTGGGCATTAAAACCCAGTTTCCATTTACACAAGAAAAGCACATTCCTTGTTCACAAACCTAGAAAGGAATCTCAAGGACAACACATGTGGACCTCCAGAATGTGGAAGGAAGGCTTCGACCTACCAAAATCTTAGGAGAAATTCTAGCAAAGAGAGCTTCAATAGTTGTTTTTCTAAGTTAGTTGTTTCTTATCCCTTTGTACTTGGGATCGTGGCCCTTTCCTTGCTAATCTAATATAAAATAAATAAAACTTTGTAATTTTTAAGAAATTGTATTAGTATATTTACAGTTAGAAGGATATGCTTCATACAAAAGTCATTCTTATGAGTAGTATTGTAAAGATCATAATTTTTTTTTAAATCTCATTTCTACACAAATATTATGTACTTAATATATTTGTCTATATAGATAACTATTAAATTATAATTTGCCTATATAGATAACTATTAAATTATATTTTCTTTAATTTTGAAATGAAGACCTTTATGTAGAAATTCTAAATTATTAAATTCTTAAAAAATAATAAATTTAATTTATAAAATAAAATTGAAATTTCATTAATATAAATTTATTTTTAAAGAAAACATTTAATCATCTAAATAACATGATATAAAATGGATTGTATGCCTAATAAAAGGTGTCACAATTTTTTTTGTTAGACCAAATTATGACATGCACATTCTAAAGTAGTACTTGAATTAAAAATAATATACTTAAATTTTTAGAAAATTGTTAAAAAAATATTTTATGGAATGGAAGCTAGGAATGGTAGTGATGCATGCAAGTAATAGTACGTTGCCTCAATATCTTTATTATCTTATATCAAGCTATATAAGATAGATTAATAATAATATTATATTTTTAATCTTCTTTCTCTATATTCTTATCTCAAAGATTTGTCGTATACCTTCTAAATTTTAGTAGGGCTTATATTACAAGTTACAGATACATCCCAAACCTTTTCTTTAACATGAATCAAAGCTTATCTCTAAAACAACTTCATTAGTGCCTCTTATAGGACCATGATTAGGTCAAACAATCCGTAGGTGTGGAAGGAGCCCGATGTATTTAGGCCGAAGAGATTTATGGAGAAGAATGATGAGATGGAGAATGTGAGGATGGCGTATCTGCCATTTGGGGTAGGAAGGCGGGTATGCGCAGGAATGGATGTAGCGAGCGTGCATATTCCCATCACTCTCGCTAACTTAGTCAAGACATTCCAGTGGGATTCCGCCAAGGAAGGTATTCTTCCGGATCTTACTCGGGATATTCCAAGTGTGTTCATGTTGGTGAAATATAACTTGAAGCTTGAATCACACCTCGCCCATAGTAAACCATATCCTTCTTTAGATATAATAATAAAAAGATGTCCTAAGTAACAAACAACACAGAGGTTGTTTGAACTTCCCCCTGCCGGCATGGTAGTTGTCACGGGCTTGGGAGGAACCCGTGCGGCACTGGCAAAAATCATCCAAGTCTAATGCAATGAAGCTAAACTTGACCGAATCCAGACTACACCTTAACACAATAACGCAACACGAAAGCTCAAATCTGAACGTCCCAAGTGCACAATGAAATCCGCTAAGTAAACCAATGCAAGAAACAATGCAACGCAAGTACTCCAGTCCAGATTTATGGTGAGGCGACGCCTCCAAAATTCTTCATCAATTGATCCCAATTACAAAGACAAGAAGGAGCCTATGTTGAAAAACACAGATCGCCTCTAAAAGAAATGCATTTGAGCCAAACAGACTTAGCTCAATGCTGTTACAATAAAATAATGCAACCCCAGGCTGCAACACAAGTATGCAACGAATCTGCTCCAAGTCGTCGCCAAAGGAAGTCGCACCTCTACACTACTCTTCTGCCGAAAACTTTCGCAAGTCACTTTGTTCTACTAGTCCACTACTCCGATGATGCTTAGACTGAGCCAAGGCCGCTGCCTTTATACCAATTGCCCTTGGAAGAAGCGGTCCCAGATTTAGGTCCGCACCTAAATTGAAACGCCACGAAATTAATGCAACACCTAGCAAATACAAAGCCGCTATCCCAACGGTTAGATTTGCAATGGCTAGTTACATCCACGATGCAATGCAACAAGACAAGCGCATTACTCCAGTGCTAATGCCACCCGCTAATTTCGCTAATGATGCCGCCATGCTAAGAACAAGTCTCAAGTAGCCGTTACACCAATGCATTCTCCAAGACACAAAATCCTGTTGGCCCAATCAAACAAAAATGAATCATGGCGACTCGAATTCCATTCAGGTCGGCCCAGCTGCATAACAAATTAATCTTGTCGGCCCACAAACACAAAGAAATCATCGCAGTAATGGATCTACACAAGGCAAATTCATCCAATGAAGCTGCATTCCTTCAACAAGAACAACTCGTGACTTCTCCAAGTCTCCAACTCGGATCCAAACAGCTCACAAAAAGTGATCCACAGTCTAGCCCTGTGACATCCTACCCCACTTAACCAAGAGGCAATGTCCTCGATGCCTGCAGCACACCTAGACAAAATGGCACCATGAGAGGGTCGATCCCTTAAAGAGATCAGTTAAGTTGCATTGAGTTCCCTTTGGCAAGGAACCCAACCAACACCTTCACTGCATTCTGCTGATGTTCTCCGTAGATCCAATCTCCATGCAAGCAATCCAACAATGGGCGCATGACTTCAGAATAGTTTGCAAAAGAACTTCTGCAAAAACTAATCGCGCCCAGAAATCATCGCAAATCATGAACATTCTGAATCTGTTCACAAATACCAATTGTCAAAATTGCTCCGATCTAGCTCAAATCAGGAACTGCAAAATCATCTATGTAGAGCAACCCATGCTGCTCAGAATCTGCCAAGGCAACATGACTATTTGATGAAAAGACATCTTGCACTGAACTCAAAGAAATCGATGTCACTGTTGAATCTGCTTCATTCAATATAGGAACAAAACACGTCTGCCTTGCATCTAAAATCATGACACATCCCCAACAAGGAGCAAAGATTACTTCAGTCTGTCTCAAGAAATCTAAACCCAAAATCAAATCATACTGATCCATCTCCAAGGCCACCAAGTCGACAGATCCGTGCCAAGCGCCAAGTCACAAGGAAACATTGCAAATCCCTCCGCAGACCTGCAATGAAGATGCATCAACTACCTCACAAGTCGCATCAATCAAGTCAATCTGCAACCCAAGTCTCCTAGCTTGATCCGCTGCTACAAAGCTATGCGATGCGCCTGAATCAATCAAGGCCTTCATTTTGCAACCCTCCAAGATTGCCTCAATGAAGCACAACTCTGGCCGATCCAAAGCCCTCGGAATAGATCCCGATCTGTGGCTCAAATACAAACTGTTCAGCATCAATGCACCAATCTGTGGCACCGATTCCTTCTGTGACAGCATTGCATTGACCCTTAACCGATCAGGACATTCTCTGGAAAAGTGATCGGGCTTGCCACAGAGAAAACAATCTCGATTCCTCTTCCTCTCCCTCTCTTCATTCGCAGGCTCAGTTTCATCTGATTTCTGCTTCTTAGCTTTTCTGTCGCCATTTCGCTTGTCATTTTTTGGGTGAAAGTGATGTGCACTATCAGATTTGGCTCCCCCAAATCCCATTACCACGTCACCCTTATAGTCGAGTAACCCTTCCACCACGGTGATTGCTTCGGCCAAAGACTGCACCTGATGTCTCCTCACTTCTTCAGCCGCCCAAGGTTGTAAGTTACGCATGAAAAGAAAGAACTTCTCCCAGTCACCAAGTTTGTCGCATTCCAAGTCCAACACTCAGAACCGCTTCACATACTCCAAGACTATGCCAGTATGTTTCAACTGATCAAATCATGCTCGGTTCACCCAATCAGAGTTCCCAGGATGGAACTGATCACGAAGGGCTCCCTTCAAGTCAGTCCACGTCTTGATCACTTTGACATTCTTTCCGGCCCGTTCGTCAGCCAAATGTGTTTGCCACCATAACTTAGCACTTCTAGTCAAGCAAGAAGTGACTTTCTTGATCTGCATTGCATCAGTCAAGTTCGTCACCTCTGATAGGTACTCATCCACGTCCCAGAGGAAATTGTCTAGGGCCTTGTCGTCACAATCCCCGTCATAGGATCCGATTTGATCTGAAGCCTTCGATCCAATCTTTCCTCCTTGCAACATCAAGTGATGGAGGGACTGTCCCTCTTTCAAAAACTTAACCTCTTCCCGCAATGCATCATATTGCTCGGTCAGTTTTGCCATCTCCTCGATCAACCACTCAATAGGACTGTCATTTTCCAACGCCTCAAGTCTTGCCTCATGGTTTTGAAGCCAATCCTTTTGCTTCATGTTCCCACGCACTGCTCGACTTTCCACAGGCTGAGACTGCTCGGCATCAAATCCACTATCCGCATCGGCCATGGTGCACCCCACAAATCAGATCTCCGCAAGAAGACTGCTTTGAAATCCAATTCTGAATCAGAACTACTCTGATACCAACTTGGCAGAGTTGGTATGAAATCGATACCAACCCCGATCGATCTGCTCTGATACCAACTGTCATGGGCTTGGGAGGAACCCGTGCGGCACTGGCAAAAATCATCCAAGTCTAATGCAATGAAGCTAAACTTGACCGAATCCAGACTACGCCTTAACACAGTAACGCAACATGAAAGCTTAGATCTGAATGTCCCAAGTGTACAATGAAATCTACTAAGTAAACCAATGCAAGAAATAATGCAACGCAAGTACTCCAGTCTAGATTTATGGCGAGGTGACGCCTCCAAAATTCTTCATCAATTGATCCCAATTACAAAGATAAGAAGGAGCCTATGTTGAAAAACACAGATCACCTCTAAAAGAAATGCATTTGAGCCAAATAGACTTAGCTCAATGCTGTTACAATAAAATAATGCAACCCCAGGCTGCAACACAAGTATGCAACGAATCTGGTCCAAGTAGTCGCCAAAGGAAGTCGCACCTCTGCACTGCTCCTCTGCCAAAAACTTTCGCAAGTCACTTCGCTCTGCTACTCCACTGCTCCGATGATGCTTCGACTGAGCCAAGGCCGTTGTGTTTATACCAATTGCCCTTGGAAGAAGTGGTCCCAGATTTAGGTCCGCACCTAAATTGAAATGCCACAAAATTAATGCAACGCCTAGCAAATACAAAGCCACTGTCCCAACGGTTAGATCTGCAACGGCTAGTTACATCCATGATGCAATGCAACAAGACAAGCGCATTACTCTAGCGCTAATGCCACCCGCTAATTCTGCTAATGATGCCGCCACGCTAAGAACAAGTCTCAAGTAGCCGTTACACCAATGCATTCTCCAAGACACAAAATCCTGTCAGTCCAATCAAATAAAAATGAATCACGGCGACTCGAATTCCATTCAGGTTGGCACAGTTGCATAACAAATTAATCTTGTCGGCCCACGAACACAAAGAAATCATCGCAGTAATGGATCTACACAAGGAAAATTCATCCAATGAAGCTACATTCCTTCGACAAGAACAACTCGTGACTTCTCCAAGTCTCTAACTCGGATCCAAACAGCTCACAAAAAGTGATCCACAATCTAGCCCTGTGACAGTAGTTAGCTTTAGAGTACTCTATATATATCTTTGGAGTGATATATTGTAAGAAGGTATAATAGTTTGTCTACAATTAGAGTGATATGTTTTATATAAATGTAGTACTGTTGAGCAATAAAGAGAATTTATCTTTTTTAATTTAATTTTTTAACCTTAGTCAAAATAATCTATTCGGCTCGCTTTCCAATTAATACTAAAAATAATCAAATGTAAAGAAGTGAGGTAGGAAATAAATATGGGTTGGACATTTGTTAACTTTAATCAAAATAGTCTATTCAGCCTGCTTTCCAAGTAATACGGAAAACAATCAAATGTAAAGAAGTGAGGTAGGAAATAAATATCGGTTGGAAATTTGTTAACGTTAGTCAAAATAGTCTATTCAGCCTGCTTTCAAGTAATACTGAAAACAATCAAATGTAAAGAAGTGAGGTAGAAAATAAATATCAATTGGAAATTTGTTAATGTTAGTCAAAATAGTCTATTCAGCCTGATCTCGCCAGTATAAACCAAATAGTTTCTTCCTTTGAAAACTGTAGTGCAGTATAGTTATGTTAAATGTTGGTAAAATTATTTTGTTCCTTTTTAAAATATGAACTATGTATTTGATATAATTATATTTTTTAACAATAGATAAAGTATGAATATATTAGTAAGTCACGAGAAAAATAATATCTAAATACCTAATTAGTTTATTGATAAAATAAAATAATATACAAAGTAGTATAATTAAATTTAAAGTATGATATTATTATAATCTAATATAATACCATCAATAACAAAATAAAAATTTATTTAATTAATAATATAAAAACCTAAATAATATAAATGTAATATGATATAGAATAAAATATAATATAATTGATATTAAATTATAACCTAATAATATTTTATTTTAATTTAATTATGATATAAATATAGTATAATATAATAGAAAGATAATTTAATTCTATAACTATTACTATAAAAGGCCGTAGATTAATTGTGATATGTATTTAATATCTAAGTATACTAAGAAATATGTTTTTCTACATAATAATTTGTAAGAAAGTTTTATATTTAATAGATCTATTTGTCATTCAATTTATGAATGTTATTTATTTGTTTTATTTTAACATGTAGATTGTTTGAATTCCATGAAAAAATATAATATATAAAACGTATCAAGTTTCTTAATGTGACATTATGATTTGACATTTTTCTTTTTAGTTATATTAAGAATAATATTGTTTTCAATATTTTGTAATTATTTTTTTAAACTCTTTCTTTTAATTTATTTTACTCATTCATATAATTTAAAAGAATTTATTTTATTTACTACATAAATTATTTTTAGAAAATCACATAAGTGATTAATTAAAAAAAACATAGGAAAAAACTAACAACATAACAGAGGAAGAAATTAATATATGTGCATTTCTTTTTTGCTTTTTAAAAAAAAAATTATTATCTTTCATTTCTTATAAGCTACAACCAACTTTTGTTTGTATTTTTCAAATGAAAAGTAGTTTTAAAGAGTTGTGCATTTTTAAGTTTCTTAAAGTTTTAAATATTTTTTCTTATGTATTTTGGTTAAGTTTTATTGTAAGGTTTGGTGATGGATGTAGATGGTACTATAGATTTATGTCAAAATATTATATATAAATAAGTATAAGATAATTTTTTTAAAAATAAACATAATAAATTAATACATTTATCATTAATTAGAATTTTTTAATTGAAAATAATTTAATTAATAATCTTTTTATTAATAATATTTTAATCAAAATAAACTTTCAACTATTAAATATATAGTTTTCAGGGATTTAATGTACATCTAGGTTGAATTCTAGGAAACCTTCATAAATTATTTTGTTAGTAATCATAGAGCATGAAATTGCGTTGAACCTATCAAGGTCTTCTAAAGGATTTTCTATTGAGGCCTTGGAATAAAGATTGATTTAACTGGTGCCCTCTATAGGACTTGGATGAACCATTTTCTGCACATCCATCAACTTCAAAGTCCTTATAAGATGTAATCAAAGGAGCTTTAATCCAATCTATTTTCACTTTTCCTCCATCTATCGCCCATTCTTCTTCATTCCAAAGGGTTGAGATGATTTTCATGGGTTGATTCTTTAGAAATGGGACCTCTTCTCATTCAATTTTCTTGAAATCCCTAATGTGTATTGAATCCACTAAAAACCTACCTAGAAATCTAGTAAGAATATTAGAAAAAATTGTATATATATTTCTTTAAAAAAGGTGAGCAAGATGGCGAGAGGCTAAGGATGTGATAGTGGATGGGGATTATAGAATCACCTAGACAAAATCATTTGAAACCATTCCCAATAGAGAGAAAAATGATTTTACAAGTAGAAGGATAGATTTAAGTTCCTATTTCTATAACATAGGAGACATATTGCATATCCTTCATAGGAAAATTAGAGAGATAAAGAAAATTGTCGTAGCTCACAAACCCTAGGGAGAGGATAGTTCAGGGATGAGGCTAGAGACAAAGAAATTTTTTAAACATGGCAGGGAAACCTTTATTAACACTATAAGGTCAAATATTACTATGGCAGGGGAGGGTGAATCAACAATCTATCAGATCTGAAACTTTTCACAATTTATTCAACAATATTCACCACATTCATCAACTTTAAACTTTATGCATGCAATAATTAAAGTAGCCAAACAACCATTCAAACATGCAACAAAGTGACACCAATAATTTTATCTTGGAAACCCTTGTTCAGAGGGGAAAACCACAGTGAGAATTACAACCCACTAATAATTTGCACTATTTTGAAATGTGCAATGTTAAAGGCCTAGCCCTTTTAGGAGAAGACCTTGTTAGGAGTCACCCAGTTAAGATATTTACATCTAGCCCTATTAGGAGCTTTACCCTATTAGGAGTAACCTTGTTAAAGGATTTCAAACCCTAATTAAAGAGCCACCTAGTTAAAATATTTACAATTCAAACATGTTAGGATCTACCCGGTTAAGGGATTTTCTTGGAAAACCTCTTAGGAGTCAACAAGTACAATGATCTGGGCATAGAACCTCTCCACTACTTCTTCAGATCCAAATAAGCACAAACACTGCTTCCCTTGTAGACAATCTTCGCTCTTCACTCAACCCCGCCTTCACATATATGATCTACACTTGTATAATTCACTGATTTACATATAAATACATTACATGTCCATTAGGGCCTTCTTCGAATTACAAAATGTATTACATTTAAATTTCAACCATTCCTACTCAATCCTTGACTCCTAAAACATATTATCAATCTAGACTATTCAATTACAAATTCAGGTCAGCCACAAGATGCATCGCACATCAATTTAACATAAGAATGGTCAAAATTTATTTGACTTTCCCAACACGCTTCCAAAACTTGATAAATCGGATCACCTTGAACAATGTAACATCCAATCATCATTATAGATATGTTATTCCATGTCCCCATGCCACATGGGTCATGAATAGACCCACTGCAATTGACTGCATCATCACTGGTCACCAATCTAACATCAACTGCTCAAACCTGTTCAAACCTTTTCCTATCTTGCACAGAATGATCTTTTGTCAATTGAAATGATGCCTTGTAGCACTCCAATCCTCTATCAATCATAAAATCAATAACATGTCCTAGTCAATATAAACATATCATAATCACAACACTTTGATCCATACCGATTTGATAGAATAATTAAATCATCCTCTATTTGTCACTAACTATTCTTTTATATGTCATGTTTCTTTCTAATTGATCATAACTCTCTTCATAATTAATTCAAGCCACTAAAATCATAGATATATAGAAACACCAAACATAACTAATTATACCTCTCCAACTGCACACTCCAATTCTATCACATACTCACCCTACACTAGATTCAACCAACTCAGACATTTATCAGTTCAATGTCAACCAACATAGTACTTAGTTGACATCAATGATAACATAATAATTTATCTTCCTCTCATGAAATATGTATCAATCAACACTCAACAATATATAGTACATCATTTATGCCAAAAACCTCCACCTTTGGCATTGATGGAAACACCACGTCAACACTACATTGATATGATAATAATAGCTCCCCCTTAGCTGATGCACTAAACTTCTTATCTTGATCTTGCTAGTCTTCTCCTTCAAAGTATTCTTTGAATCTTCTCCCCAATAGTTGACTCTTGTGAACTTATCCCCCTTTGAAAATAATGCTAAAGATGCCACATAGGTCACCTACCACTACAATATCTTCCTTTGCCTCTGACTTCTCTCCCTAAGGAGTGGTTCCCTTTAACATCAACCCAATAGTGAAATATATTCAATGAGTCGATTGGATTAACGCTTAAAAAAACATATTAGTTCTATTTAGGTAGGGGAAAAACCCCTAACATACCTCTCAAATACTCAAGAGTAACTTTAGGTAATGGGTTAGTAAATATATCTGATAGTTGCTCCTTAGTTGGCACATATTCCAACTTGACTACCTTTTCCCGCACTTGATCTCTTAAGAAATGATACTTGATTGCAATATTCTTAGTCTTACAATGCATCACAGGTTCTTGGAAATATTTATTACACTTGTATTATCATAGAATATAGTCACTGGTTCAGTTACCTTCTCTTTGGTAGCTTATTGGATCTGCTTCATCCACACTATTTGTGTACAATTTATAGCTTTTATTACATACTCATCTTTTGTTGTTAATTAGGAGATGCAATTTTTCTTCTTACTTGTCCATGACACAAGTCTTCCTCCTAGAAAGAATGCTCCTCCACTTGTACTCTTTCTATCATCAATGTTTCCCACTTAATCTGCATTAGTAAAATACTCAAATAGAAATCAACTTTGTGAGTATACCAAAGACTATAGTATTTTGTCCCTTTCAAGTACCGGAATATCCTCTTTATAGGATTGGAGCAATACAAATCAACAAAACTTAAAAATCACCTGCATACAAAAACTTGTTACAAGGAAGTAGAGACAAGAAGAGGACAAGGGTTTGACTCAAAAATATGGAAAAAAAAATATCCTCAAATAATGAATGAATAAAATATACAATGGATCATCCTTATAAAGGAGATAGAAAGCCTTGAAAGGCAAACCCTAGTGCATGTAATAATTAGTTAAATTATTACAAGACTAATGCATGCAAGTTTATATTTAAAACACCTAGTGCATAAGTTTAGAACAACTAGTGCATATATATTTAAATATAAACAACCAAACTAAAAGAGTTGACATCTTAAGAAGGGAGTAAAGTTAATTAATAAATTAATTTACTTTACTCTAACACCCCCTTTAAGATGAGCAACAATGTAGCTACAAACAATGCAAGAAGAAAGCAAAGGAAACTATAGTGCTGAAAGCATAAAATGGGTCCCGACAACATGGCCTGATGAGGTACCCAAGTATAAAATAGAGTCTCTATAAAGCAAAGAGATAGAGAAAACCACATGAGAAAAACTCTACTCCAAAAAGAGACAAAGACTAATCTGAAGGACTGAAGAAGCCTCCAAAACTAGGAATGTTCTAGAGAATACGAACAAGAATGAACATGTAGAACATCATTGAAGCAAGAAGATGCAAACTATGTTAAGAAGTAACTACTGATCTGAAGATCCTCCACTAAAGTTTAGCATGACCAGGTAGAGAAGACTAAAATTTGTATGAATGCCCTCAAATGACAATACTCAAATCAGGAGGAAAAAAAAGGCAAACAACTGAACTCAAAGATACAGATGGTATAAAACACCAAAGCTTGAAGAGTTGATCAATGAAAGATGGAAGAGTGCCTCTGAAAATAGGAAAGAAAAAGTGTCTATATGGTAAATGATCCATCTCACTAAAATGCATGGGTACCTAGCCACTGCATCCGCCTAGTATATAGGAACAAATACTGAATACATAGCTCACACTATTGAACCAAGGAAGCAGAAGAATGATTAGTAGAAACCCCCCATAATGTTGATAAGGGAGAGGTGACACATACACTAAAAAGAGTGCCAATAAGAACTACATCGTGAAGAACCAGGAACATTGAAGGTGCAATGAAAGTACAAACACAAATAAAGATACCTTGAGGCTAATGTCATGGAAGGAACACTCACTTGACAAAAGTAGATGGAAAACAAGGGAAAACATCAAACCCCCCATGGCACTTTATAATGGAGTGCAAGTACAAATAGCACAAACATGTTCAAGATTCCAAGAATGCAAGAAAATGGCACTTTATCTCAATGCATGCGCATAAAAGAATGCTACAAAAGTGAAGTATACACTTCTCAAATAAGAGAGAAGGCTGTTGAAACAAAAGAACAACCATCCCCTAAAGAGAAGAGTTCCCAGGACTTGTAACATCCAAGATATCCACTAGAGTGCAAAAATGAAAAAAATTGAATAAAATATACCTGGAGTAGAATCCAGGAAAATGACTCACAGCACTAGAAATATCTCAGAACAAGCTTTCCAACACTATCTTATTTTCCCAAAACGGAGTCCAAATGCACAATATAGGGCTTCCGGAGTGCAAAAATAAACATCTAACTTTGACAGTAAAAAACACCATCAAAAAAGAAAAATAAAAAATTCAAACCTCTGGATCTAGATAGAGCTTGGAACTAGCTTTCCAATGATATCTTGTTTGCCCAATTTTGACACTGTATGCTCAATTTATGAGCAAAATACCAACTGTTTCGCTAGGGCCTAAATGGTGTCTAAATGTGTTGACGTCAGCACTTCACGGGCTTAAAATTGATGGCCAAATGGTCGTCACAGCATTCAAGCCCCCTGGGGCTAAAATTCTGGCCCCTAGTCACCATATGACCAAGGGCTAAAACTGTATCTGCCTGGCTTAAATTTGACGGCCAAATGGCCATCGCCGACTAAAATGGAAAAAAAAAATAAAAAAATTGTAAAATCGCATGCGTGCCTCAGGATCTATGCCAGACCTTTCAATTTTTTGCCTCAATTTATGTGCCATTTTTTGTCTTAATTTACGTAGCAGACAAAAAAAATTGCCTCAATTTGTGTGCCAAAGAAAAGAATTCTACCTTAGAAAGTGTGCTAGTCCATGCAAAGTCTACCTCGGGAAGTGTGCTAAGTTGTCTAGTACCAAAAAATGCCCCAAAATGCAAAGTTGTACAAATTTGACATATTTTATATCAAAATAGGGGTTTTTGGGGATTGCGAGCTCAATGGTGAGGTCTATTTGAGCTCAAAGTGCACCAAAATTTAGGGAGCCCCTAATTTCAATAAAAAAAAAAAGTCCTAATCTGAAACAGATGATTTTTTAATCTCTAAATCCTTCAAACTTGAACAAGCTATAGCAGATTAGGCTCTGATACCATGTAGGATTAAAGCAATACAAATCAACAAAACCTGAAGATCACCTGCATACAAAAACCTGTTACAAAGAAGTAGAGACAAGAAGAGGGCAAGGGTTTGACTTAAAAATATGAAGAAGAAAATATCTTCAAATAATGAATGAATAAAATGTACAATGGATCATCCTTATAAAGGAGATCGAAAGCCTTGAAAGGAAAACCCTGGTGCATGTAATAATTAGTTAAATTATTACAAGACTAATGCATGCAAGTTTATATTTAAAACACCTAGTGCATGAGTTTAGAACAACTAGTGCATGTGTGTTTAAATATAAACAACTAAAGAAAAAGAGTTGACATATTAAGAAGGGAGTAAAGCTAATTAATATAATTAATACTTTACTCTAACACTCTTTAATGCTACCATGTGAGATTCTTCAGGATTAGCTTAAAATATGGCTACTATTCCAAGTTGTTGTGCAATGTCTTGTCTACTATGAACAACATAATGGAACTTAACAATCATGGATCTATAGAGAGTTTCATCCAATGTACTTGACTCATTATCGAGTATGTGTAGGATCATGGTATGCCAAACTAGGCCCTTAAGTGGCAATGAAAATTTAGAAAATCAAGTTTAGGCAAGTTGACATAAAAATTTGAAGAAGTTATAAATGTTATATAAAAAATATGTAAGAGAATCTATACAAAATTGGATTTAGTTTCTAAGATACTAGGCCTTTTTCAAAAAATAATTATTCTATATGTTGAAATTTCAAATTTCAGTGTAGGAGTACAAAAATTTCAGGAAAAAAAGAAGAAGTAGGTATACGTATGACCACCTTAAAAACAATCAAATGATAATTTTTTTTTACAAGATTCTACATGTAAGTAGTAGACTCATGTCAAGATGTGACACATATTTTTTTGTAATTGTTTTCCAAGTAAATAATTAATTAATATTTTTCTTCTACAACATTTGCAGAATACAAAAAATATCATGTCTGACCACGTTAACTTGGTCTAAACTTCATCAAATTGATTTTTATTTTTATTTTTCTTGTAGTAGGAAAAGCATATAATGTGACACATATTTTGGATTTCAAAAATGTTATACAATTTGAAAGTTATAGTTGTTTTTCAATAATACTATCAATCAGGACTCAAAAGATAACAAGTAGGTGTATGTCTGACCACATTAAACAAAATCAAATGATAATATTTTTTTATAATATTTTATATAAAATTAGTAGACTCATGTTCAGATGTGATGTATATTTTTTAATATTTTTTTCCCAAATAAATAATTAATTATGATTTTTTTTGGTACAAATTTTCCTGAATATAAAAAATCTCGTGTTTGACCACCTTAACTTAGTCTAAACTTCATCAAATTGAAATAATTGTTTATTATTATTGTATTAGGTGAAGCATAGAATGTAATGTATATTTCACATTTCTAAAATGTTATATTGTTTGAAAGTTATAGTTGTTTTTCAAAGAGTCTATGAATCAGGACTTCTTTTTCACATCACCACTTTTTGGCATACCATGATCCTGCACATACCCTATCCTTAGATAGCTTGCATCCTATCACCATGGGGATTCCAACTAGTTTTGAATCTTCCATTTCAAAAGTCTTCAATACTTCTTTTATGTACTTATACTGATTGATATAGATCTATCATCCTTTAGTTGTGAAATATGAAATAAAATAAAGAACTTAATTTCTCATGTCATTAACATCTGAAATTCCTTCTCCATCTCATTAGAAAATGAAAAAATCTTTTCATCATCTCCTCCAATGATTATGTCATTAAAAAATACTTCAGCTAATAGTATCTTATCACCTTCAACCTTCAAGTACACATTATTATCTTCTCTTGTTCTTATGAAATCAATCTATATGAGATAAGAGTGTAATCTTTTATATTATTCTCTAGGTCCTTGTTTTAGTCCATACAATGCCTTTTATAGCTAGCACACCATATCCTTATCATTTTTCAATGCAAATCAATCTGGTAGTTCTATGTAAACCTCTTCTTCAAGAATCCCATTCAGAAAAGAAGATTTGACATCCATTTGAAAAACTTTAAACTTATTATAGGAAACATAAGCAAGTAAAATTCTTACTTTCCATATGAGAAAATGTCTCTCCATAGTCCAATCCTTCATATTTTCCATAGCCTTTACATACAAGTCTTGCCTTTTTATGAACCACTTCTCCATCTCAATTCAATTTGTTCCTGAAAACCCACTTTCTATCAATCACATTATTATATGTTGGTCTAGGAACAAGTGTCCATGTGTCATTTCTCAATCTGATCAAGTTCCTATTCCATTCTCTTTTCCTAGTCTTCACTCTTCAAGGCTTCTCTCATAGTTTTAGGCTTGAACTTTTAGATCAGACATATACTTTCACTTATCTTCCTTCTGATCACCCCATTCAAACATATAACAAAGTGATATCAGTATTTTTATTATGGAAACCCTTGGTCAGAGGTAAAAACCATAGTGGAAATTAGCACCCACTAATAATTTATTATCTGCTAAAATGCGCCATGTTAAAGGCCTAGGCCTATTAGGAGCTTACAGTGATGCTTGATTAGCATAAGACCCTATTAGGATTTACCTAATTAAGGGATTTACCTCAAGCCCTTTTAGGAGATTTACCCTGTTAGGGGAAACCTTGTTAAAGGATTTCAAACCCTAATTAAAGAGCCACCTAGTTAAAGGATTTACAATTTAGACTTATTAGGATCTACCCAGTTAAGGGATTTTCTTGCACAACCTACTAAGATTTCACAAGTACAGTGGTCTGGGTATAACACTTCTCCTTTGCTTCTTTATATCCAATCAAGAACAAACACTTATTCTCTTGCAAAAAATCTTCACTCTTCACTCGACCGCACCTTCGCATCCATGATCTACACTTGCATAATTTACTAATTTACATATAATTACATTAGATGTCCATTAGGGCATTAGCTTACTTACAAAATGTATTACATTTTAATTTCAATCATTTACGCTCGATCCTTGAACTCTAAAATGTACTATCAATCTAAAATATTCAATTACAAATTCAGGTCAACCATAAGATGCATTGTACATCAATTTAATACAAGAACAATCAAATATTATTTGACTTCCCCAACATTCTTCCACACTAGTAAATGTTAGCCTAATTTTTTTCGCACATTAGTCTATTTTCCAACGTAAATTGGTCGACTAAATGACCATTTTTGTTGTCAAATTTTCCACAAGTTAATTTATTGTCGAATATCTGACTAACATAACGGTCAAAATTTTGACCAATTCAATGCCGACATAGACAACTAGGTGGTTAAGAATGATGACATATCATTGAGGAATTTTGACCAGACTTGATTGAATAGTTGACTACTATATACGTTGTGAGTATAGCTTGGACGTTGACTAGTACAGTGGTCAAAAGTTCAACCAACTCAACATTGAAATAGTATCAAGAATGGTCGACCTATCCTTGATAATTTTTTACCAAAGTTGGTTGAATTCTCGACTCTATATATGTCGTGAGTATAGCTTGGATGTCAAATAAAATAATTATTTTGGTCGAAAAATCAATGACATAATGAGTTTTTATTAAATAATATATATTTGATGACATATATTATTGCATTTTAATTATTTATTTTTGATGACATATATATTATTACATCTTATATTTAGTTTGGCTCCATGAGGTGCACAATGCATATTATGACATAATAATCTATGGAAACTAACATATATCTCTAACTACATTGGATTTGATATAAATAGTTTTGATATAAATAGTTAACATATATTACTAGAATATCTAATTATTTTTGATATAAATATAAATATATTATTCACATAAGAGATCATTGCAAGGCATTAATATTCAACATTCTTAAAACCACCTCCAAACACACTAGAATCCGAGGGATAGTTGATTTAGAAGTGAATAAGTAATATCCACCCAATGTTTCTTTGAGCTTCCAGGATAAGGGGACATGGGAATATGTTTAAGAGAGAGAGAGAGAGAGAGAGAGAGAGAGAGAGAGATCTCTTCCTTTCACTCTGACTATTTCTCCTCACAATTGAAATCTATGACTTAAATAGGGCACACGCCCTATGGAAGTCATAGATTTCCATAGTGTGCATGCACTTGGCAAGGCATTGGAATTTACTAATCCTAAGGCTTAGATTTTGATGCAAGGGAGGATAAAGAGAGGGGCCAAAGGCACAACCTAACCAAATCCACCTTGCAGAACAATATGTGGAAGCAACAATACACAACAGTGAGAGAGAGAATGCAGATCAGTTTCATATATTATCTTCAAATTGATTCATACATGCTGGGCTGTAAGGCCTTCCCAGTTCAGGCCAGATATTACAATCAAATATAGAAGTCCTCAAACATGCGAGGATCTTCGAACAATCTCTAATCTTCTATCCAAAACTAACTCCCTAAACTCTAACCAAACAGCTACATTTATACAAGAGGCTACTGAACTGAGTCGGCCTTCAAATCCACAAATCATAGAAGGAATGACTAGATCTAGGTCCACATGCTTCCCAATGATGGATACCAACATTAGATCTGTGACCTAAATTAAATGCACAAGTTGGCCTCAACATAAATCCAAAACAAACAACTTGGTAAGAAAGGAAACTGAGCGCCAGGGGGTATGTGCAAGATCACGAGGGGCCAAACTATACCCTTAAGTGGCAATGAAAAATCAGCAAATTAGGGTTAGTCAACTTGATGTGAAAATTTCAACTAGCTATGAACCTAATATCAAAAAGTTGTAATAATAGAATCTATAGAAAAATGAATTTAGTTTCTAAACTAATAGGCCTTTTTTGAGAAAAAGTTAGTATGATTGGTGAAAAGTATAGATTTCAATGCAGCATTACAAAAATTTCAAGAAAAAAATAAGTAGGTGTATGTCTGACCACCTTAATCATAATCAAATGATAATATTTTATATATAAGTAGTAGACTCATGCCCGAATGTGACGCATATTTTTTTTTAATTTTATTCCAAAAAAATAATTAATTATGATTTTTTTGCTACAACATTTTCAGAATAAAAAAACTCCACTGTCTAACCACCTTATTTCATTCAAAACTTTACAAAATTCAAAAAGAAATTTCTTTTCCTTATAGTAGGCAAAGCATAGAATGTGACACATTTTTTGGATTTCAAAAATGTTATACCATCTGAAAGTTATAGTCATTTTTCAATCAATATATAAATCAACACTTTAGAGGTAGCTCAATTAGAAAATAACTAATAATTACTTACCGAATTCAAAATTTGACAGCAATTATATCGATAGAAATCTGATAATCTCCTTAAGATACCCTTTTCATTTTATCAAATTTGGGTGAAAAAAAAGTTGTTAGCTACATTGTCAAAGTTTTGAACTGACATTGCCACTTTTTGGCCCCTCATGATCTTGCACATACCCAGGGAATTACCGAGAGCTAGAGAGATAACCAACCAACACCGATGAACAAAGGAAACTGAGCAACACCGAACCAACTTGGTCAAAGAAGGAACCAAGAAACATAGACAAAACTCAAATATGTTTTTTGTGACACATGATTTCCAAGGACCTAAGATGCTCCTACATCTGACACTTGGGGTTATTTGAAATGTTTCTTTGAATCATTGAGCAAGTACGATCCAAGCTGCATCCAACTTAGATTGTGAAATCCATGAACTATCTTCAATCGATCTATTCTTCCACTTTACTAGATATTCCATATACTATTTTCCTCTTGTACTTCTACCAATTATTTTCTCCAAAATATGCTTAACCTCTTCATTCTATTTCTTAGGATAATCTATTGGTATTGTCATTTCTTCATTAGGTTCATGATACTCATACAAATCAAAAATATTTAATATAGGTGATATATCCATGTCATCAGGTAACTAAATCTCATGTGCATTTCCACTATCAAATTTCTTCAAAATCTTCCAAGGTCCAAACTTCTTCATTTCAGCTTCCCATATGTTCCAATAGGAAATCATCTTTTCTTCAAATGAACCATTACTTCATCACCAACATCAAAAGTATTATGTCTCATTGATCTATCAACTCTGTCTTTGTATTTATGATTACTTTTCTCCAACTTATATTTCACATCTTCATGCAATGTCTTCATGTACTCAACAAATTTTACTCCTTCAACAATTCTCTTTCTTTCACCAGCAATATCTCTCAAATCGGATATACTTCTTGGTTGTATGTCATTTACAATCTTAAAAGGTGTTTTTCCAGTACTCTTATTCACTAAATTATTGTATACAAACTCTTCTCTTTTCAACACTGAATCCCAATTACTTGGTGTGTCTCCAACTAAACATCTCAAAATATTTCCCAAAATTCTATTCACAACTTCTATTTATCCATCAGTTTGTGGGTGAAATGTAGAACTATATTTCAACTCAGCCAAACTTTCTCCAAAGAGTCTTCCAAGAGTATCTAACAAATTTACTATCTCAGTCAAAGATAATACTCCTTGATAATCCATGCAATCTGACAATTTCCTTAAAGAAAAGATCTGCTACATATAGTAATCCATCTGATGTCTTTCTACAAGGTATAAAATGTGCCATTTTAGAAAATCTATCCACAGCAACAAATATAGAATCATTACTAGTGTAGGAGCACCCTCAAAAGATTGAATCAGAGGAAGAGAAGTGATGTTAAGGAGATCACCAATATTTTTTTGGATTGGAGAGACAGGGTACTAAGAGGGGAGGGGTGAATCAATGCCCACAAAAAATTTCTTATTCATAAACCTTCAAACCTTAGACAACAAACAGTAGTAACCTTCAAACATAACTTGTATCCATTGCATACATCATTCATTCATTCAACTGGTAAGAGTAAATAACATGAAATCAATAATATAATCAACGCATAACACAAGTATTTTGGTAATGCAGAAACCCTTGTTAGAAGGTAAAAACTATGGTGGGGATGACACCCACAAATTCTTCACGACTACAGATAGAAAAGGTTTACCTGTTAGAGATACAAATGTTGATCACTTTTGGTGATCTTACCCTATTAGGAGTAACATATTAGATTAGCTAGATCTACCTAGTGATAGGATTTTAGCAACACTACTAGAGTGTGCACTTAGTTAATAGATTTACAAAAGACTATTAGGTCTACTTTGTTAAGAGATTTTATCAAAACTCTGTTACAATTATTAGAGAATAACAGGTAACAATCTGCTAATGACAAATCAACTTGTGTGATACAGATCAATAAAGTACTTAATAGATATCACCTTATAATGTGAAAATCTCTACTCTAAACTACTCGGTTAGCCTGCTCTGATTCTCCTCAATATGATTTCCTCTGAATATTGTTTTGCTTTGTCAACTAATAATCTTGAAGTTTGGCTAGTGCTTCAAGTGCTTCTTCATTCATACATCAGTTACATCAAAATGATGCAAAAATATAATTATATAGCATACTACTTTATGCCCCTTATACAATTAGGTTTCAATATCTTAGACAAAACCCTAAGATCTACAGTGTACAAAAATAACCTAGATCAAAATAATTACATAAGATCTTCATTGCATTTAATGAATATCTTAACAATAAATTATCCTCAATCTTGGTAAAACATTTTTTGATTCTGTTGTAACCATTTGCATAGATGAATGTTCCATTTCTGATTCCTATGCCGTTTAATGTGATCCTCGATAAACACTATAAATACTACTTGGTAATTACATTGTGCTCGGTGTTTACTTCCGCTCAGTATCGGTGTCTAATGCTCGGTAAAATTATTCTGTGGTTAGTGTAAAGACTTAACCAACTGGCTTGTAATGCTTTCTTTTACCGACTGGTTTAATATAAGTAACTGACCAATGTCTTTGATACTAATGACAACCATTAATGCTCAAATAGAGATAACAATCTCCCCCTTTGGCATTAGTATCAAAACCTTAATGTATATAGACCTTATGTCTCAAAAATTATATCTCTGCCATATACATATATACTTATCCAACAAATTCTATGTACTCCCCATGCTCAATTATGTTTGCACCAACCTCATCTATTGGTCTTTCTTTGTTGTTGACCACCTTGAATTGACTTTTTTTCATTTTCATTTTCATCTTCCTCAAGATCTTCCTTACTTCTTATTAGCCTTCTTCTTTTCTTTGGTGCTTCAACTACAACATTGCTTCCTCTCTTTGCATATTTTTTGTCGGTGTAGCTGCCTTAGGTTTTACTACCTTCTCAACTCCCTTCTTTTGTGGTGGTGAATCTACAGTTGATGACCTTGTGCATGCACCTATTTGAACTAGCAACTACCTCTTCTTAGGAAATGGTGTGGGAGAAACCGGTGTGGAGTCTTTGTCATTATCAGACTCGATTTCATCACTATCATGTGCCTTTTTAGTTAGCAGTAACTGACCTTTGGTTGGGGATTCAACCTGTGACTCCTTAGATGAGTTAGATACATCTCCAAACTTCTTAGTTAAGGCTTTCTTCATTTTCTTTGCCTTCCTCATAATTTTACTGATGAAAAGACCTATTTTTATTCTTGATTTAGCTTCTTCAAAGGTTCCAAACCTTTCGGCCTTCTTGTCTTTCGGTAATGCTAGCAATGCCTTGATTGATTTCAGACCAAAATCATGATCCATTTCATAGCCCATAGGTGCTAGCCATTTTATCCTTAGTTCAATAGCTTTAATCATTGTGTGATTAGTGTCTACTAGAAAACAAATGTCCATCTCATACTTCTTGACCAATGAACTTGGAATCTTGCTTCTCAGATTCATTTTTACCTTAAAATCCTCAAAATAACTAGCCATAACATCTTTTGCATTATCTCCTAGACCTTTCATAATATTAAATTTTTTTGATGTGATCGGTTTATCATCTATCCAGTTAGTGTGACTGACAAAGGGAAATAATTTCTGGAGATAGAAAAATAAACATACTAGTAGTGAACCAAATTTATAGGCATTTGACTTTTGTGACCTGATTGTCTTCATGTTTTCTTCAACTTGTCTCAGTAGTAGCTCAGCAAGGTCTATCTGATGACCCTTCTTTATCAATTTATGAGCCATATCAACTACGCTACATGGTACATTGTTTACTCTGCTCGACTAAAAAATCTTGTAGCTAATTACATGTGCCATGAACTTAACTTCTTGATCCATAATGGATGCAATTTTCAGTGCTCTACCGTCCCATGTTGCGCCAATATTTTTCTCAACATCAGCTCACGATGAACTTCTAAATGCTTTGGTCTTATCGGTAGTTGGGTAACCAGTAATCCTTCTAATCATCCTCTTTGTCACTTGAATTGGCCTATCTAACCAGAATGTGCCTTCATGATAATGGCTTAACACAACCCTAATCCATTCATTCTTAAAATTTCTCATGAAATTTAGGGCATTGGTGAGTCCAAGTGTTTCAACCAAAGGTGGAGACACCAATGTCACCTAATCTAGTGGACAAGGTTTCACTGATAGCATTACTTGACTAAGCATTCTTATTAGATGCTTTTCTCCACATAGTGTTCCTGATTCTCATGATATATGCAATAGTTTTTTCACTCTCAAATACATGACCTTCTTCTAGTGCTCGGTCTCTGTAGTCCTTTCTTAAATGATTGACCTTATGATAATGCAAACATGCCATTCAAGTGCTTTCCTAGCTTCGTGATTGTCCATCCCATCATTTCCTGTTACATTTTGTTGCAATGTGCCCATATCTACCACATGCAATACAATTAGCCCATGTGTTGTAATCCCAAACATAAGAGTTACCTTGTCTCTTCGATTGATAAGGTTTGGGTTGTGTCTTCTTCTTAGGAGTCCATACTTGTTTCATATTAGCCTTACACTCTCATGCAGTGTGTCCATGTTCATTACTAGTATATCATAGTTTCTCCATAGTAGTATTGTTAGCATTCTTATTTGACTTAGCTCTACACTCATAAGCTTGGTGACCAAAATTTCCACAATAATAACAATGTCCATTAAACTTAGGAGTGATAGGATGTTTACCTTGTGCTATGCTTCTACAAACAATAGAAGTATGTCCCGGTTTGCCACAGTGACAACATGATAAAGTTTTTGGCCTTTGACTTTGATGTTGGTAGACTTGTTTAGCTTTTTGTGTTTATTCTCCTTCGCCGGTATAGCCTAATCCAGCTTTGCTTCCAAATCTTCTTTGATTAACTAGAAAGTCATCAATCCTTTTGGAACTTTCCTCAGCCAATTTCTTCATTTCATTGTGCTGCTGTTGAGTTTTTATTTCATTTCTCAATCTCTCATTCTCTTCTCTAAGTATTGCTACATCTTCAAGTCTTCTTGAAAGTTCACCATTTACTCGGTTGACTTCTTGATTCATAGTCATCATATGATTAGAAATTTTGAAATGGTGCTCGATGAGTCTATGTATCTCACTCTCTTTTTCTTGAAGTTGTTCAGTTATCTGTCTTTGGTCTTCAATAGCTAGATTCCTTTCTTACTCATCTTGTGACCTAGCATTGTTCATTACTTCTACCATTCTCACCATCTGTGATTCCTGGTCGATTTGTAGTGCTTTCACTTGTTTGGTTAAATGCAAATTATTTTTAGATTGATCATAGATCATAATTTCAGATCCATCAGTAATACTCCCTAAACTAGATCCATCGTGATCAAATAAATCATCACTCTCTTCTTCTCAGTAACCAATTTCATTTTTCAGAATAGCTAGGTTCTTCCTTTCAACCAGTAGTTTCTTTAGTCCATCCTTATCTTGCTTATACTATTCAACAAACATCTACATTTGAATCTTCTGATTCTCTATTGTTTTATCTAACTTATACATCTCCATGACTAGATCTTTACCCTTTAGTGGTTAAACTGTCCAATAAGAGAGCTGAGCTCTAATATGAATTATTGGATTGGAGAGATAGGGTACTGAGAGGGGAGGGGTGAATCAGGGCCCAAAAAAACTTTCTTATTCATAAACCTTCAAACCGTAGACAACAAACAGTAGTAACCTTCAAACATAACTTGTATCCATTGCATGCATCATTCATTCATTCAACTGGTAAGAGTAAATAATGTGAAGTCAACAATATAATAAACACATAACACAAGTATTTTGGTAATGCAGAAACCCTTTTTAGAAGGTAAAAACTATGGTTGGGATGACACCCACAAATTCTTCACTACTGCAGATAGAAAATGTTTGCTTGTTAGGGCTAAAAATGTTGATCGCTTTTGGTGATCTTACCCTGTTAGGAGTAATTTTGATCATCGCAAACCTAATCTATTTTGAAAGGTGTAGACATGTCAAAAATTAGTTAAACAACATATACCTAACTTACAAAGAAAACTATCTGTAAAGACACTCAAATAGAGCTTAAACGGGAGCACCCTGTGGCCGTTTGATTTTCTCTCGCTTTAGGGATGTGGGTGTGCTCTCAAAACACATGGAGAATGTCCCTAATGATGATTAAGGGGGATTGAGATTGATTAGATACCATGAGAACCCCATAGTGGCACAAAATAGGTATAGAGCACTTGATTTGCCCCTAAGGCCTCAAGGATCCAAACGATGTTGAAATCAAGATTAAGCTAGAAGTGAGTAATCTATGATTGATTTCAGACCAAATGAGATGTGATATGATGCTATATGCTATGAAAAACAATGAAATAAACTAGATTAATCCATTATTGCTAAGCTATGATGTGCTAGAAAGCTTGAAGAAAACAATGAAATCTAACAACTAGGATTGATTATGCTAAAGCTAGAACTAAATTAGCATCATAAAAATGCATGAAAATAAAAGCTAACTAATAATTTTCTCTTGGAAGGAGGAGTATTTATAGGATTTGGGAAGGGCTTGGGTTAGGAGGTTGAGTCAAGGTTAGAGGTAAGGTTAGGGGTTGAGTCAAGGATAAGGATTGACTTTCAAAGGGATTGAATGGACCAAGGCTTAGGATAAGGATTGAAGACTTTCTAGAAGAGTCTAGGGCTTTCTAGGATATTTAGGAGTTTAGGAAATAAATAAATGTTTATTTATTTCAAAGGCTTTTGGGTTGAGGATTTCATTTATTAAATAGATTTAATAAATAAGAAGGTTTAACATTTAAATTTGATTTAAATGTTTTTTGAGATAGGATTAGGCTTAGGAAATGGTGGAATCACTCTTTAATTAAAATTAAAGTGAGATTAGGAATTTCTAAAAGAGGTTAAGGATCTCTAGGATATTTCCAAGGTTTAGAACTTAAATAAATATTTTATTTATTTAAATGATTTTTGGTCAATTTATTAATTAAATAATTAATAAATAGGGAAATAATGTTTAAATGAGATTTAAACATTTCTGGAAGGGATTTCTTAATTAAATATTTTTAATTAAGATAAAGGGATTGAATGGCATAAAAATAAATGAATAAATAAATTAATTAATTAATTAATAAATGATGATGTCATTAGGGGTTTTTAGAAAATAAAAATACTTTTATTTTCTAATGGATTTTTAGGTGTCTACATTTTGCCCCTCTTTGATGTGATGTCGCAAGTGGCATGGAGTCAAAGACAAGAAAATAAGATGGCCCAAGCTAGAATTTGGAGGAATAAGGGGTTGTACCCCCTCGAGAAAATAACGCAAAGAGGAAACGTTGTGGAATTTTCTCGAAAGGAAAAAGAAGGGAGGGAAAAGGAAGAAAGGAGGATAAATAACCAAACTTCCAAGAGAAAAGATGCATGAGTGCAATATGATGGTGAGATGCTAGAGACCTGCCAAGGTTATGAAAGAACACAAGGCCTTGTCACCAACATTGCATAGGATTGACATGAAAAAGACACGCAGGGTTGCCTGAGCATCACACATGAAACTCGGAGGAGGCATGACAAAGACAATGCTGAAACAACTAAAAACACATGACTAACTCATAGGAAGAAACGAAAGATCAAAAAACCTTGCCCCGAGTTGTCCTCATTCTCTGCACACCATTATATAAAGGATTGTGGCTACTTTGAGTAGAGAAAAATGAGAAGCCGTAAAAGATTAACAAGACCCAAAGGATAAAATCCAAGGTCAAAATGATAACTCCAAAACACATCCTTTGCCAAGGAGAGAGATTGATTTGACTGATGGTGGGAAGATTGGTCTGAACATGTGGAAGGATACATCGACACAGACCTAGTGTGATTGGTGGAAGATTAGATATGACAGGAAGGATACATCTGTGTGGACTCATGATTAGGCTTAGGCCAGACAATACAAAAGCATAAATTTGTGTGGAACCATTGATTGGTGGAAGATTTTGTTATTTCTCTGGAAAATGATGAGGTTCAAAGATAGTCACAGTGATCAAGGATAGTCAACAATTGATGTTGCTGAAGTGCGAGGCTAGGTGGGACAAGATATCTGATCAAATGTTGTTGCAGGATTGATGAGGATATGTACAATAAGAGAGTGACAAGTGCTAACTGACACAAAGGATGGGCCCTAAAGACACATATGTACAAATAATCCTAGGTGGAGACATGACTAATGCTATTGTACAAGACTTAGGATAAGATGTACAAAGAACCTAGGGATGAAGCTGAAGCTCCAAAGATATGCAAGATGATGCCCCAGTTGGGTTGGAAAGCCATGATGGACTGGCAGTAGATAGGCTGATGATGGATGATGTGTCCTAAAATGACATAGATTTGGGAATGATGTATCCCAAGGATGATGATTGGTTTGAGATCAAGGCTTGCTACAAGACTAAGGATGTGATTGGATTGATCTTGAATGTTGGATAACTAGAAGATACAAATAGGTTTGGTAGATGTTGGAAGACTGCTTAGGAATAGTTGGATATGGATGAATGGCATTGGATTGCATGGGAGTAGCCTATAGCTAGATACCAATGACAAGGGAAGATACCAGGTGAAGGAAAGATGGAGGAAATTCTTAGGATGAGTGTTGGAGGGAAATGATTAGGATTTGGATGGAGGAAGATGCTTTAGGATTTGGATGGAGGAATGTTGAGAGATTTAGATGGAGAAACTACTTAGGATTTGGATAGAAGAACTTCTTAGGATTTGGATAGATGAATGCTGAGGGATTGGATTTGAGGATGAATGTTTGGGGAGATTGGATGGCGGTTTTTCTTGAGGTTTGGAAGATGGATACTAGAGGAACTGTTGAGGGATTTGGATAGAGGATTTTCTTGAGGATTGGAAGATGGATGTTGGAAGAACTACTGAGGGATCTGGATAGAGGATTGCTTGGGGATTTGGATGGAGGAATTGCCAAGATACTTTGGAGATGGAAGATTTTGGATGAAATATAGTCTCCAAGGAATATGTCACAAAGGAATAAGTTGCCCCTACTTAGGATAGTTAATGTATTTCAGAGGCATTAGGATGGGGTACGATTGGACAGAAGATATATGCCGACAAGAGGATGAGGAAGGCTGATGGAAGCTAGGATAGATGGATTGGATGAAGGATAGGTGGCTAGAAGATGGCGATGGATGCCAAAAAGGTGCCCAAAAGTATGTATACCTGGTGGTCTCTATTTTTTCATCAAGATCCAAAGGATGATGAAGGAGGTGAGAGACAAATGGGATGGATGAGATGATGGATAAGATGTGATAGAAGGGAATGGCCCCCAATTGCAAAGAGGAATTGGGGGGACCTACGCATGATGCCTATTTGCTAGGTTTTCACCATGGTACTTGTCCAAGGTGTTTGAATTGCCAATTTTTCACCATAGGATGAATGTTTTTCTCTTTTTCTTTTCTTTTTTGATATTTTTCTCTTGATTTTTTCCAATTTTTATGGATTTTCTGATTTTCTGCTGACTAGATACTAACCTTCTGATATTTTTGATGTGCTATTGACTTTCTTTGTTGATCTTTTGATTTGTTGTTGACTTTCTTTGTTGATCTTCTAATTTGCTTGGATGTTGACCTACAACTTTATTAGGATGGAGGGATTTATGCAAAGGCATGGATGAGATGGGGTAGGTGGGAAACATGGTGGTAGAAAGTGTTTGGATGGAATGATGGGAATTGGTCATGATAGGGGGATGTTGTCAAGACCAAAATTTGCATACATTGCAAGGAAGATGGATGAAGTGGATGGGTTTTGGTAGATAGATGCAGATAGGGTAGAGGATTTGTGCTAGGAGATCTTGGATCTTTGGGATCCAAAATAGATTGAGGAGATGGAGGAGAAGACTAAGTAGCTGGTGTATTAGCAACTTTGGATGCCATTGTGGATATTTCTTTTAGATGCATTACATCTTTTTGCTTTGGGATCCACATCATCTTTATTTTAGCTTTGGTGGGCCTTTGTGGCCATTGATATGCATCATATTTTTCTTTTGCTTTGCTGGGCCTTTGTGGCCATTAAGATGCATTGGATTGCTTGATGGGATTTTTCTTTGCTTGAGCATGACGTTTAGACTGGACATTGGAAGGAATATGAGGAGATATGTGGGATGGAGGAAATATGGATGGAGATTTGGAAGGAGATTGGTAGATAGGATATGTGGGAATGTTCCTTTGTTGATCCCAACTAGGGATGCTTGGATTTTGGATGAAGGACTGAGTAGGATAAGATGAGGGATGATATTTTGGGATGTAAGGCCCTAAAATGGATTTGGTATGTGAGGGATATGTGCTAGTAGATTTTGGGACATAAGGACCCAAAATGGATTTGGAGGATTTGGAGGAATATGATAGGTTGTCCTGGTGTGTAATAATGGAGGAGGAGGAATGGCATTGTATGCTTTGGAAGATGTGATGGTGGGTTTGGAAGGATGCTTGAGTCTTTCTTTAACTGTACCAACATTTCTGGAGGAAGTGCCTTCTTCTGATGTGTGACTAGTTCTACATGATTTTGGATGTTTCTTGTCTTGAATGGGCTCTAGATTTCCTTGTTCATGAGCGCCTAGGCCTTTGCCTTGATAATTCCATTTTTTGAGCATTTTATCCAAACAAGGATATTTCTAACTTGGGGAATAAGATAAACATCCAATTTCAAGTTCCATTGTGGAAGATATGGAACTTATTGCTTCTACTTCAATTGGGCTACCTCTAAAAAATGTAAGTGGACCAAGAGGATAGAGTGATGGTAGCTGGATAGTTTTGATTAGAGGATCCTCAAGTGTAGTGGATGGGATGATGGGATCTTGACTGGGATTGGGAGATAGTAATGGATCTTCAGATGGAGAAACTGGGATGATAAGATCTTGGATTAGAGGAATTGGGATTGTAGAATTTTGGATTGGGGGTGATGGAAGCAATAGATCATGCAATAGAAGAAGTGAAGGGATTGGATCTTGATTTTCATCTATGAGTATTTCAACATGCTTTTGGACAATATCTTGACATGATAGGATTTGTGTGGATAGAGTGTTGGGGGATGTATGGATGGAATCTTCAGATGGAGGGGATGTAAGGCCGAGAGATTATGCAATTTTGATGGCTGGAAGAAGGGTGAACTCATGAGGCTCATCAGATATGCTTTGGATAACACTAGGAGGAGGAGATGTTGATGGGATTTGGATGGGGTCCATAGATGAAAGGGACTCAATGATGCTAGGAGATGGAAGAGGATCAATAAGTGGGATGTATGGAAGATAGATAACATATGGGATAGGTGGATGGGCCTCATTAATGATGGCTTCACATGAAAGATTGAGATGGCTTGGCTCTTCAGCTTCAAGGAGGGGATTTTTTTTTGTTTTTCTTGTGAAACTCCTTGGAGACTTTTGGATTGGCAGAGATGAAGGATTGGAATGTGGAGGAGATGGAGAGCTAGGATAGTCCTCATATGAAGATGGGGTGGAAGATGGAGAACCTTCTTGAGGGGATGATGGTGCAGACAAGGAGTTGGAGGATGGTGGGACGAGATAGTTCACATAGGTAGGATTAGAGGAAGCTTGTGAACTTGATGAACTTTTTGGTGAGGTAGGGGAGCTGGTTTGAGATATAGGATATGAAGCAATTTGTGGGATGCATTCTTCTTATGAAAGGGGATTTGTAGCAACATAGCTTGGAATAGAAGATGGTGGTTTGAGATAGGTTGGAGGATTAGGGTAATGGATTGGAGTACTAGGATTTTGAGTTGGAGGATAAGGAAATGGAGGATTTGGATAAAGGATTGGAAGACTAGTTTTTTGGATTTGAGAATGATTTGGAGAATAAGTATATGGAGGTTTTGGATAAGGGGAGTAGCGTGAAGTGTTTCTAAGGGAAGATGATGATTCAGATATGACCATAGTAGGAGATGGAGGTATGAAGGATGTATATGGAGGATATGTAGGCTCAACATAGGAAGAAGGTGTAGATGAATAGGATAATGGATTTCCCTTTCCAAGGACATGAAAGGGAGTGCTAGTGGATAAGCATGAAGGCATGATAGGATAGTTTGGAGGAATGATTGGATGTTGGGTGATGTTTGGAGAAATATTGCTAAGGTTTTCAAATGATTCATCATGATCTAAAAGGATTTCATCATCTTTGGGATAGGATGGATTGATGGGAGAGACATAATAACCAAACTCATCATAATAGTTTTCAGACATGCCAACTTGCGGATGAGTTGGATGAAGGATGAATATGGTTTGGAAGACTAAGGCTTTGGACTAGGATGACTAAGGAGATCAAACTAAGATTGGATTTGGATCAAGATATGAGGAAAGACTGACTCTAGGGGAAGACAGAAAGGGGATGGAGAATGACCAAGCTAACTCTGCTAACCTAGGATGGGAGGATAAGAATGGATGAAAGGTGATTGGAAGACCATGATTTAGGAGACTAGGATGACAAGATTCTGAAAGTTTGGATGAACTTTGGATTTGAAGGTTTTGACTAACATGGCAACAAGGATTGATTGTAGAACTCTTTGCTTTGTGTATGTTCAACAGATGTTTTGCACTGAGTCTAAAACTTTGGAAAACACATCAAGCAGAAAATACCTAGAAGTCAGGCTAGTATCAAAATCCTTGCCCATAGCTTGATACCCCCTGAAAGGGGATACATATGGTGAGTATCTTAAGGTGATTTGGTAAACCCCTTGGATCGATCCTTGCACAAGGATTCTGATACCTTTGTATGTAGATAGGGTAGCCTCTATTTTATCAAGTTTGTAGTTGTTCCACGGAGTCCTACCAATCAGTTTGTATGTGCGTGACTCACTTAAGAGCCTAGTTGACCATGCCAAAATAGTAGGGATTATTCACCTACCCCAGGCTACCATCAACACGCCTCACCTGAGCTTGAGGGGATATAAGCAAGACTTTTCTCAATGCTTTATTTCATTACCAGTCGAGGAATATACCAGTTTGAGGTCATTCTCCAGAGAGGAAGCACTTTTCTCCCCAGATAGGCCTCGCTAAAAGTAAAACAAGTGAACTTGTCTGAGTTCAAGTGTTTTACGTTACTTATTCTAACAAGATTTTTTCAAGAAATGGAAAACTCCTAGATGCACATCATGAAGAGTTCTTTTTACCAAAATTTGATTAAGTGTGATTGAATTGAAAACTTCTGAAGACACAAGTGTTTAGTTTTTTATTTGTTCTTTCTTCAAAATATAAATGTTCGAGCGATTGCAAGTTCTTTTCTTGAGCATTTGAGATTGAGTTTGTGTGTTGCTTTAGAACTTTGAAAAGTGCTTTGTTTTTTAATCTTTAAGTCATTCAAGATTGAGTTTGCACATCAACTAAAATTGAAAGAGGAAGGAATAGAGATTCTTTTCTTTCTCTTTTAAATCATTCAAGATTGTGTTTGATTTTCAAAATGAAAATGACTAAATTGGACTTGGGTTCATTCTTTTAGCTTCATTCAAGAGTTTTTTGCCTTTTGCTCAATTTTTAGACTCCAAAGGGAAAGTTCCTAGATTTAGCTTTGATACATGAACTTTGAAAGGCATTCAAGATTTTGCAATAAGAGACTTGTTCACATAAATAACAAAGCTTTAGGACTGATTTAGGAAAGTTTTGAAACCTTTTAGGAACCAATTTTCAAAAGATTTAGCAAATATTTTGGTTGATATGTTCCTAGTTTTCTTTGAGACTTTTGACAAAACTTGAAGACATTGTAAATGAAGTTCTTTTTAGCTCTCCTTTGATGCATTTGAGTTTTGATTTAGGACCACTTAGGATGATTTTTGAGTTGATTAGGAACCACTTAGCTTTGCAATGCAAACTTGATGTTCTTTTTATGCTCCCAAATCATGAAATGTTCCTACTTTGCATGAATGCATCTAAAACCTTGATGTTGCAAGGATGAAAATGTTTTTGATTGATTTTGTTTGTTTGTTAGAAGATTTTGAAATTTTTAGTCTTTAATGCATTCAAGAGTGATTTGGGTGTTCATTTTAAGCACTAAAATAAGATGCTTATGCATTTGTTTTGTTCACTTTTACCCCAAATTGAAGTGTTCCCGAATGCTATCCCAAATTTACTAGATGTGATCCAAGAAATGGTGTAGTCCCCACATGCGATCCAGGAAATGGTGTAAACCCCAGATGCGATCTAGAATCCCGGATGCTACCCTGCATTAACCAGATGTGATCTGAGAAATGGTGTAGTCCCCAGATGCGATCCAGAATCCCAGATGCCACCTTGAATTTACCAGATGCAATCCTTTGCTAGTTTTAAATACTTTACTCATAATTTTTACATAGAAAATACATCTTTTTTTCATCCAAATAAGATTTTTTAGGGATTTTTTAGAAGAATAGGCTAGGATTTTGCAAGAAGAAGAAGAAGAATGAATAGATGGAATAGAGGAGAAATGGATTTTTAGACAAGAGAGACGATTAAACTACCTCCTCTATCTTCAAACTTCAAACTTTGCCAAAAACTCCAAAAATTGAAAAACTTGCCAAAATGGAGCCAAGATGCAGATTAAGCTAGAAGTGAGTAATCTATGATTGATTTTAGACAAAATTAGATGTGATATGATGCTATATGCTATGAAAAACAATGAAATAAACTAGATTAATCCATTATTGCTAAGCTATGATGTGCTAGAAAGCTTGAAGAAAATAATGAAATCTAACAACTAGGATTGATTATGCTAAAGCTAGAACTAAATTAGCATGATAACAATGCATGAGAATAAAAGATAACTAATAATTTTCTCTTGGAAGGAGGAGTATTTATAGGATTTGGGGAGGGCTTGGGTTAGGAGGTTGAGTCAAGGTTAGAGGTAAGGTTAGGGGTTGAGTCAAGGATAATGACTGACTTTCAAAGGGGTTGAATGGACCAAGGCTTAGGATAAGGATTGAAGAATTTCGTAAAGAGTCTAGGGCTTTCTAGGATATTTAAAAGTTTAGGAAATAAGTAAATGTTTATTTATTTCAAAGGCTTTTGGGTTGAGGATTTCATTTATTAAATAGATTTAATAAATAAGAGGGTTTAACATTTAAATTTGATTTAAATGTTTTTTGAGATGGTATTAGGCTTAGGAAATGGTGGAATCACCCTTTAATTAAAATTAAAATGATATTAGGAATTTCTAGAAGAGGTTAAGGATCTCAAGGATATTTCCAAGGTTTAGGATTTAAATAAATATTTTATTTATTTAAATGATTTTTGGTTAATTTATTAATTAAATAATTAATAAATAGGGAAATAATGTTTAAATGAGATTTAAACATTTCTAGAAGGGATTTCTTAATTAAATATTTTTAATTAAGATAAAGGGATTTAATGGCATAAAAATAAATAAATTAATTAATAAATGATGATGTCATTAGGGGTTTTTAGAAAAATAAAAATACGTTTATTTTCTAATGGATTTTTAGGTGTCTATAGTAACATATTAGATCAACTAGATCTACCTAGTGATGGGATTTTAGCAACACTACTTGAGTGTGCACTCAATTAAGAGATTTACAAAAGACTATTAGGTCTACTCTATTAAGAGATTTTATCAAAACTCTGTTGCAATTATTAGAGAATAATAGGTAACTATCTGCTAATGACAACTCAGCTTGTCTGATACAAATCACTAAAGTACTTAATAGATATCACCTTATAATGTGAAAATCTCTACTTTGAACTGCTTAGTTAGCCTGCTCTAATTCTACTCAATCTGATTTCCTCTGAATACTGTTATGCTTTGTCAACTAATAATCTTGAAGTTCGGCTAGTGCTTCAAGTGCTTCTTCGTTCATACATCAGTTACATCAAAATGATGCAAAAATACAATTATATAGCATACTTCTTTATGTCGCTTATACAATTAGGTTTCAATATCTTAGACAAAACCGTAAGATCTATAGTGTACAAAAATAACCTAGATTAAAAAACTTACATAAGATCTTCATCACATTTAATGAATAGCTTAACAATAAATTATCCTCAATCTTGGTAAAATGTTTTTAGATTCTATTGTAACCATTTGCATAGATTAATGTGCCATTTATGATTCCTATGTCATTTCCTGTGATCCTCGGTAAACACTATAAATAATGCTTGGTAATTACACTAGTGCTCAGTGTTTACTGCCACTCGGTATCGGTGTCTAATGCTCAGTAAAACTATTTTGTGCTTGGTGTAAAGACTTAACTGACTGGCTTGTAATGCTTTCTTTTATGAACTAGGTTAATATAAGTAGAGGACCGATGTCTTTGATACTAATGACAACCATTAATGCTCAAATAGAGATAACATCTTCTTTATATTCCTAGATGACTATGTAATCTCATAAGAATCCTAATGTTCAAATCAAGTGCTTTTGGGTGGCCATATAAACCTAAGACACTTAGATTGAGGGGACTAATAAAATAGGTGTTTAATGTTAGATTTAGTCTTAATTAGGAATAGGGTATGTGCAAGATCATGAGGGGCCAAAAAGTGGCGATGTCAGTTCAAAACTTTGACAATGTAGCTGATGACTTTTTTTTCACCCGAATTTGATAAAATGAAAAGGGTATCTTAAGGAGATTATCAACTTTCCATCAATATAATTGTTGACAAATTTTGAATTTGGTAAGTAATTATTAGTTATTTTCTAATTGAGCTACCTCTAAAGTGCTGATTTATATACTGATTGAAAAATGACTATAACTTTCAGACTGTATAACATTTCTGAAATCTAAAAAATGCATCACATTCTATGCTTCGCCTACTATAGGGAAAAAAATAAAAATTGAATTTTGTAAAGTTTTGAATGAGTTAAGGTGGTCAGACATGGGAGTTTTTTTAATTCTAAAAATGTTGTAGCAAAAAAATCATAATTAATTATTTTTTTGGAATAAAATTACAAAAAAATATGTGTCACATCTGGGCATGAGTCTACTACTTATATATAAAATCTTATAATAAAATATTATGATTTGATTATGATTAAGGTGGTCAGACATACACCTACTTCTTATTTTTTTCCTAAAATTTTTGTACTACTGCATTGAACTCTATACTTTTCACCAATCATACTAAATTTTTCTCAAAAAAGGCCTAGTAGTTTAGAAACTACATTCAATTTTATATAGATTCTATTCTTACAACTTTTTGATATTAGGTTCATAGCTAGTTGAAATTTTCACATCAAGTTGACTAACCCTGATTTGCTAATTTTTCATTGCCACTTAAGGGCATAGTTTGGCCCCTCATGATCTTGCACATACCCAATATAAGGTCTTTTATAGGCCCTAAGAAGTCTTAGACCATCACCATAGACCTAGGTAGCATGAAGATTAAAGGATATGCAACAAATTTGAAAAGTTGCACAAAATTTGCAAAAGATGCTAAAAAGTTGCTTTGCAACTTTAGCAACTTGTTAAAAAATTGATACCACCGAATGTATTACCTCTCTAACCAACAAAATATGGTTAAAACAGATGGGAGGGGTCTATTTAAACATTTATTTGGTCATACCAATGTGTGTGTGCATGGTAATGTAATAGATTTTGATAATCAATAAAAATATACCCTATTTTCTACAAATTTGAGACTGCAGCAGCAATTGTATGGCCTAGTATGGTTGGTGGATGAAGGGATATTTATTGGTGAAGTTTCTTATGGTTCTTACCTTCATCATCCAAGAGTTCTAAAGTCTTCATTGCATCTGGTCTCAGTGTTATAGGAATTTCAAGGTCACTACCCTAAATTCAGGATAAACCTTAGGGTTTTAAGGCTTTTTGGCCATTTCTTGCAATTCGACCATGGAAATCTGATAAAACTTGGAGGAATGAAACAATGTCCTATTTAAATTAATATTCCAAAAGAAATAAATATTCCATGTAGGGGAGGGTGGAGAAATAGGAAGCCCTAGGTAGGCATCTCTATGTGACTACCTTCTAGATAGGTTGCAACCGACCCTATAACTTTTGATGGGTGAGGAATTAAAGCACCAAACTTTGGATTTAGAGTGTCCTGATCTACCTTGAGACCCTCCAATTTCAAAAAGGAGAAAACCAATCCATTTGAGAGGAGTTCCTTCATTAAAGCCCCTAATTAGCCCTATTAGCCCTAGGTAGCTTGAGTATCCTTTGGTGGGATATCCTTAGAGTTAACTCCTACCTTTTAAAAACTCAAAAAAACACTAAAAAGGGTTTCCAAATCTATCCTTATGATATTAGGTTGTGTGTGGAAATTTTGAGTTAAGTCCAAATTACTCAAGTAGGAGGGCTACAAGTAGATTGGCTAAATTCCTTGAACTAGAAGTTGGAGAATGCTATGATTTCACTTTGAAATCATCAAGAAGAATTCAAGAGGTGTTGATTCATACATCAATTTGGAAAGGAGGTTGTGGGGTGATCAAAACATTTGCCAAGAATTCATTACTTGTAGAAGTCCTAGTCATTCCTAGTGGTGGTTTGTTGATTCAAACTTGGGGATTGTGGGATTGCCTACATCAATTGGTATCAGAGATCCTAAGGTCCTTAGGAGGAAGAATACACCATGTCATAGAATCATGAGGAGGAAGTGCCAAGCAAAGTAACTAATGTAGAATTGGCAAAATGTTTTAGAGAGCAAAAGGCAAGATATGAGGCCCAATTGGAGAAGATGGAAAAGGATATGAAGATGCTGTCAGAGAAGATAAATAAGGGAAGAATTGGAAAATTTTATGAGGATAAAAAGGGGAGTGAAGAAGAACCCCATAAGAAAGAGGAAGAACAAGTGCCCATGGATCAAAGGATGCTCCTGAAGACATTGAAGTCCATGGAGAGAAGAGCCATGGATGCCAGATTGGACCTACCTGTCTATAATGGGAAACTAGACTCTAATATTTCCTTGGACTGGATTGATGCTCTCTCTATTTTTTTTACTATGAAGACATCCCTAAAAATCAAAGGGTGAAGATATCCAAGTCAAAATTGCAGGGGTCTGCTCTCACATGGTGGAATTTCACTCAAGATGAAAGAGTGGAGGAAGGAAAGAGATCAGTCACCACTTGGAAGAAGATGGTGGGTCTATTAAGGGAAGCATATATCCCTATAGATTATGAAGTCCAACTTCATAAGAAGAGGATGGGTCTAAGATAGAGAGACCAAGATGTCTCAACATACATTGAGGAATTCAAGATGCTTGGGATGAAATCCAAATTGGTAGAACCTAAGAGTGTGAAACTTGCTAGATATATGCAAGGCTTGAAGGTGTATATTGAAGATGAGTTAAGCATGAGCACCATAACTACTGTCAACCAATGCTATCAGTTGGCATTGAAGCAAGATGAAAAGATGAGGAGGAAACAAGACCAAGCAAATAAAGAAAGAGGTGCAAACAACAACAAGAGTTTCTGAGGTAAAAGCCAACACAATGAAGGAAAACAGAACTATAAGGACTTTGGGGAGTCAAGCCAAGATAACCACATGGGAGACAAAAATCCTAGAGATACCTTTAGAGGAAGAGGGAATAGTTCTAGAGGAATAAATGGAGGAAGAGGCCTAGAAGGTGTGAAATGCTATAGGTGCCATCAAACAGGATAGTTAGCTCCTCTAAGTGCCCTAAGAAGAAGAACAAGCAAGGGGAGAGGAGAGCTAACATATTTAGGGAGGAAGAGGATCAATGAAACAATAACCAAGGGTCTTATGTGCTACTCGAGGAAGGAGAAAACTTGATGCTTCAGAGAACCTTGCTGAAGACACTGGTCACCCAAGAGCCACCCCAAAGGAAGAATCTATTTAGATCCTCATATAAAATTGGAGGTAAGGTATGTAAGTTGGTTATTGATAGTGGTTCTACTAATAATTTGATCTCTATTGAAGCAATGGAGAAGTTGAAACTAAGAAGGGTCCCACACCCCACCCCTTATAAACTGTCTTGGCTTACTAAGAGCTAGCAAACTGTCATTGAAGAACAAGCTTGGGTGGAGTTCCAAATTGGGAAGTTTAAAGACAAGGTGCTTTGTGATATAGTCCCAATGGATGCTTTCCATCTACTCCTTGGGAGGCCATATAAATATGATGTGGAAGAACATCATGATGGGAGACTAAACACTTAATCATGCACAAAGGTGAGAGGGTAACATTCCTGCTCCATTCTGATCATCTTTAAAATGATTCCAAGTTCCTATTTGTAGGTGAGAAGGAGTTCATAAGAACTATTAAGGAAGAAGGAAATCCTTGTTATGCTCTTATTGTTTTTCCTAAAAATGATAGGAATAAGGGAAATGAAGTCAAGGCAGAGACCTTAAGGAGAACTGGTCCTAAGGAAGTGACTGATCTTCTTGATCAATATAAAGACATTTTGTCAAAAGACCTACCTAGTGAGTTGCCTCCCATCAGAGAGATAAGCCATCACATAGATCTTATCCCTAGAGCCACCTTTCCCAACAAAGTAGCATATAAGCTAACCCCTAAACAAAACAAGGAAATGGCTAGGAAGATACAAGAACTTCTAGACAAAGGGTTGATTACCAAAAGATTGAGCCCTTATGCAGTACCTGCTCTTCTAGCCCCAAAGAAAGAAGGCACATGGAGGTTGTGCATTGACTCCAGAGCCATCAATAGGATCACCATAAGATATAGGTTTCACATGCCTAGGATTGAAGACCTATTGGATCATTTAGAGGGTGCAAGGTAATTTTCTAAGGTGGACTTGAAGAGTGGGTACCACCAAATTAGAATCTAAACTAGTGATGAGTGGAAAAAAACATTCAAAACCAATGAAGGCTTGTATGAATGGAGGGTGATGCCCTTTGGGTTGTCTAGTTACCCTAGCACATTCATGAGACTCATGAATGGAGTGCTCAAATCATTATTGGGGAAATTTTTCATTGTGTATCTAGATGGCATCCTTATTTTCAGCAAAACAAAAGAAGACCATTTAAAGGATCTAGATTTAGTCCTCAAAAGATTACAAGAGGAGAAAATTTTCATTAACTTGGAGAAATGTGTTTTTATGCAAGAAGAGCTTGTGTATTTAGGCTTTGTGGTTGTAGGAGGAAACATAAAGATGGATCCTGATAAGATAGAGGTTGTTTTATCTTGGCCTTCTCCAAGAACAATGACAGAGGTGAGGAGCTTTCATGGCCTTGCATCATTCTATAGAAAGTTCATCAGGAACTTTAGCTAGTTGTGTGCTCCAATGATGGATACTATCAAAGGGGGACAAAAGCACAAGTTTGTGTGGACTAAGGAAGAAGAAGACTCTTTTTAGCATTTGAAGCAGGAGGTATCTGATAGACCAGTCTTAGTAATCCTTGATTTTCACAAAGTTTTTACCATAGAATGTGATGCTTCTAACACTACAATAGTTGCAGTACTAGGCCAGGAAGGAAGGCCAATAGCCTTTTTCAATGAAAAACTAAATGATGCTAAGAGGAAATACTCCTCTTATGACTTGGAACTATATGCACTAGTCCAAGCACTAAAAAAATGAAGACATTATCTCCTGCCAAGAGAGTTTGTGGTCTTCACAAACAATCAAGCTCTGAGTTTTCTAAACAATCAAGAAAAGTTGGAATACAAACATATGAAATGGGTTGAGTCCATTCAAGCTTTCACCTTATCCATAAAACATAAGAAGGGAGTTTCCAACAAGGTGGTAGATGCTCTAAGCAGAAGGACCATGATAGTACAAGAAATCAGGCTCCAAAGTGTGGGCATTGAGTATTTGAAGGACATGTACCAGTCTGATGAAGATTTCAAAGACATCTACCATATTTGTTGTGATTTTTCAGAGGCATATCACAACCAGTATGCAGATTATCTAATTCAAGATGGGCTCTTATTCAAGGGACATCAATTGTGTATCCCAAAGTGTTCTATGAGAGAGAACATAATCAAAGAGAAGGATACAAGAATCATGGGAGGACACTTTGGCATGGGTAAGACCTTGGAACAGGTTAGGAGGTTCTATCATTGGCCCAAGATGCCCACTAAGGTAAGGAAGTTTATGGATTTGTGTACCATATATCAGAAGGATAAGGGTACTTCCACCAATGCAGGGATGTATCAACCATTTCCCATTCCCACTAAACCTTGGGAGAGTTGCAGCATGGACTTTGTCATGGGTCTGCGAAGGACACAAAGAGGATTTGATAGCATATATTTTGTAGTGGATAGGTTTAGCAAAATGGCCCATTTAATTCCTTGTAAGAGCACAAGTGATGCAGCTTATGTAGCCAACCTATTCTTCAAGGAGATTGTTAGGATCCATGGTCTACCCCAAATAATAATCTCTCATAGAGATGTAAGATTTGTAGGTCACTTTTGGAGGACCTTATGGAAAAGGTTAGGGACAAATCTTCATTCTAGTTCTACCTATCATCCCCAAATGGATGGGTAGACTGAATTTGTCAATAGGTCATTGGGAAACCTATTGAGATGCCTAACCAAGTAGTATGGAGAAAAATGGGACAATGTTCTTGTCCAAGAAGAATTTTCATTCAATGACTCCATCAATAGGAGTACAAGTAAGAGTCCATTTCAAGTTGTTTATGGGAAGATTCCAAGAGGTATTTTGGAGTTAAGGGATCTTCCTCAAGGATGTCATGTAAGTGCCCATGGTGAAGAGTTTGCAACCAAAATCCAAGAGATGCATGAACAGGTCAAACTAGCACTACAAAGAAGTTCAATGAAGTATAAAGAAAATGCAGACAAAAAGAGGAGAGACCTACAGTTTCAGATTGGAGATTTGGTGTGGCTATACCTCAAGAAAGAGAGGTTACCAAAAGAAAAACACACCAAGTTGATGATGAGGAAAATTGGTCCTTGTGAAGTCATCAAGAAACTAGGATTGAATTCCTATGAGGTCACTTTACCTTCAGATTTGGGAATCTCACCTACCTTCAATGTTTGTGACTTAACCCCATAAAAAGGCCCATTTGATGTGCTTGCAAGCATTCAAGATGAAGAGCTCCAACATGACCTAGCAGAACTTCCACACCATGAGCCAAGAAAACCACACAAGATACTTGACACCTAGGTTGTCAAGTAGACAAGGAAGAATGTCTACAATAAATATTTGGTTCAATGGGAAGGATATCTAGGAGAAGAAGTTGTGTGGATGGATGAAGCAAAGATGAAGAGACTTGGCACAAGTCTTGAAGAACTAGTCTCAAGAGGACTTCATAATCATTCACCCCAAGAGTATGGTGTAGGAGAACCCTCAAAAGATTGAATCAAAGGAAGAGAAGTGATGTTAAGGAGATAACCAATCTTCTTTATATTCCTAGATGACTATGTAATCTTATAAGATTCCTAACGTTCAAATCAAGTACTTTTGGGTGGCCATATAAACCTAAGACACATAGATTGAGGGGACTGATAAAAGAGGTGTTTAATGTTATATTTAGTCTTAATTAGGAATATAAGATCTTTTATAGGCCCTAAGAAGTCTTAGGTCATCACCATAGGCCTAGGTAGCATGGAGATTAAAGGATATGCAACAAATTTGAAAAGTTGCACAAAATATGCAAAAGTTGCTAAAAAGTTGCTTTGCAACTTTAGCAACTTGTTAAAAATTTGTTACCACCGAATGTATTACCTCTCTAACCAACCAATGATGGTTAAAACATATTTGAGGGGTCTATTTAAACATTGATTTGGTCATACCAATGTGTGTGTGCATGGTAATCTAATAGATTTTGATAATCAATAAAAATATACCCTATTTTCTGCAAATTTAAGACTATAGGAGCAATTATATGGCCTAGTACAGTTGGTGGATGAAAGGAGATTGATTGGAGAAGTTTCTTATGTTTCTTACCTTCATCATCCAAGAGGTCTGAAGTCTTCATTCCATCTGGTCTCAATGTTATAGGAATTTCAAGGTCACTACCCTGAATTCAGGATAGACCTTAGGGTTTCAAGGCTTTTTGGCCATTTCTTGCAATCCGTCCATGGAAATCTGATAAAACTTGGAGGAATGAAATAATGGCCTATTTACATTAATATTCCAAAAGAAATGAATTTTCCATGTAGGGGAGGGTGGAGAAACATGAAGCCCTAGGTAGGCATCTCTATGTGACTACCTTCTAGATAGGCTGCAACTGACCCCATAACTTTTGATGGGTGATGAATTAAAACACCAAACCTTGGATTTAGAGTTTCTTACTCTACCTTGAAAGCCTCCAATTTAAAAATGAGAAAACCAATCCATTTGAGGGGATTTCCTTCATTAAAGCCTCTAATTAGCCCTATTAGCCCTAGGTGCCTTGAGTATCCTTTGGTGGGATAGCCTCAGAGTTAACTCCTACCTTTTACAAAATCAAAAGAAAACTAAAAAGGGTGTCCAAATATATCCTTAGAATATTGGATTGTGTGGGGAAATTTTGAGTTAGGTGCAAATTACCCGAGTAGGAGGGGTACAAGGAGATTGGCTAAATTCCTTGAACCAAAAGTTGGAAAATGCTATGATTTCACTTTGAAATCATCAAGAAGAAGTCAAGAGGTGTTGATTCATACATAAAGTTGGCAAGGAGGTTGTGGGGTGATCAAAACATTTTCCAAGAATTCATTACTTGTAGAAGTCCTATCCATTCCTAGTGGTGGTTTGTGGATTCAAACTTGGGGATTGTGGGATTGTCTACATAAATTACTGAGTTCCATAGAGATAACCAACCAACACCAATGAAAAAAGGAAACTAAGCAACACTAAACCAACTCAGTCAAAGAAGGAACCAAGCAACACAGATAAAACTCAAATATATTTTTGGTAACACATGATTGCCAAGGACCCGAGATGCTCCTACATCAAATTTTCCTTGGAGATCCAACCCAAAGGCTTAGAGGATTCAAATAGGCCTGAGATGTGTTTTCCAACAGACATACAAAAAAATGACAACATTTTTTGTGTGCTCTTCATCAGGTTTACTCATGGTTCAATAACGTAAAAATCAAATGACATGATATTGCAGATCTCTTTGTTAGCTATCTAACCATATAATTTATTTTGAATTCTGATTACGTTAAGTTTTTCATCTCTAATTTCTTTTGTGTGTGCCTATTTTTCATAAAAAAACCGTGTAGTATTTTGAGCATAGATTTTGGCTCGTTCATCAAATTTTGCAACAAGTTACATCTTTAGAAACTAGACACCATTCTACACACTTTAAAAAAAATGAAAATTTGATTTTCAATTAGTTTTCAATGATTTCTAGGGGGAGCACACAAAAATTTCATGTTTTTAAGATGTGTGCACTTCGTAAATTCATCAAAAATTATACATTCATAAAAAAATTAGCAAACAAATCTACTATAAACTACATGGTGTTAGCTAACTTCTCACTGGAGTGATTAAAAAAATTCAAAAAAAAAGTTAACATTTTAGGGGGAGCACACTAGACGCTATGTTATATTTTTTTCACAAAAAATAGGACTACTTTTTGTGCTCCCCCTTTTTGAGGGCCTTAATTTGCACCATTTTCAAAATAAAATAGTAGTTTAGGAACTAGATTCAGATTATTACAACTCTTGTTCTTGTCACATCTTAAAATTTTGAGTCTAACTATCTTCAATTTCTTGTTGAAGTTCAAAGTTTGCCGATTTTAGGAAAAAAGTGCAATCTTATACCCCTTTTTGGTCCCCCATCTTTGTGCACTTACCCTAAATTAATTATTGCATTCACTTTTTCTATTTAGGGTTTTGATCTCTTTTTATAAGGATCGATCTCCTTTGTATTCTTAATTGAAGAACATTCATTATTATTTTTTTTTATTGTAACTTTTTTTTTGCACATAAAAAATGTCTCCTCTTTCATGGATCCTTGCATTCAGGCCTCCATTTCTTTTGCTTCTCTCTTTCTATGATAGATGTTTACATGCAGGTGTTCTTGGGAGATGTGAGTTGTTTTCTCATCAAAACCAACAAAAGGAACCAGTGCAAGACCACAAACACATGCTAGGGAGGAGTAGGAACCAAGAAAACACAAACTAGAAAGAAGGGTAGCCAAAGAGAACCAAAAACCTCCAAATATGAGGGGCCTAAAATACAAGAAAAGATAGAAGAAAATGTACAAACCCACACCCTCAATCAAAGGAGGAAAAAGAACCAAAATGCCAAGGTGGTCAAAGAAATGACAAGCACCAAAAGAGAGGAGGGAAGCCACAAGACAAGGAGACCACCAGAAGAAACCTCAACTCTAGCGAAAACAACTAGGGAAAGGTAGTAAAGTGCCCCCAGAAACCTCAATCAGCATGCAATCAACCACCTCCATTACAAGGAGGTATTATTCCTATAGTTTACCTTTTATTTGACCTTCGAGATTTCTAATTATTTCAAGTTTTTGGTTATGAGGTATGTATATCCTTTCTCTTATATGTAAGATGAAAGGACAACTATATATATCAAATAAGTAGTTCTAAATGAACATAAATCTTTGTATATTTTTTCCTTGTGAATATGGAACACTTTAACATGTTAGTAATCATGATTCACTTTAAAATATTAGTATTTATTATTTTACATTTGAAAGATATAGATTTTTTAGTACAACCATCTTGTAGAAGGGAGTTTCATTTGTGTAAATTTGATCTCTTTCAATTTTATAGTCTCCACTGAACTATCAAACATTTTCTTGAATGAATATTATTACTAATATTTTTTGAGTGAGATATGTAGAATTTATTTAATAGAATTAATCATCATTTCAATTTTAATTCAAAACAAGTTAAAAGAGCTACTTGTTTTCGTTTCTCTTTATACTCCTATTAGTTTTCTTAAATTGAAACTAAATGTTTGTAGAGATTAAAGTTTATTTATTTTAACATTTTAAAATTATATACAATTAACTTTATTTTAAAATTAATTCTAATTACATTTTCATATTGAAATGCATGGTTGTCAAAATAATATATACATTGAGTGTGTTTAAAAAAAATTAAAAAAATTAATGCAATCTTAAAATATTATTACTATGATAGTATTATGAAAAGCATGAATAAATTATCTTTAGATGTGTAGTGTCAGGATTTAAAAACTTTGTTGGTGAAGTAGCCACCACGTTTCAAATCCTTGTAGGGTTATAATGCTAAACTGATTGCTTATAAACTAAGGAGAGACATCACAATTGTTGGGTCATTGTGCTTAAAGAGTGTTTTATTTTCAACACATTACATTTACGTCACAATTGTTGGACCATTGTGCTTATAGAGTGTATTGTTGAGTCATTTTGCTTAAAGAGTGTGTTCGTTACAACACATTAGATTTGCATTACTATTGTTGGGCCAGTGTACTTGAAAGAGTGCATTCTTTTCAACACATTAGATTTACATTACTACTATTGGGCCATTGTACTTGAAGAGTGTATTCTTTTCAACATGTTAGATTTACATTATTATTGTTGGACCTATGTACTTGGAAGACTGTATTCTTTTCAACACATTAGATTTACATTACTATCATTGGGCCAATGTACTTGGAAGAGTGTATTGTTTTCCTTGTTGCTCTTGCTCTGTCCTTGACACCTGCTAAAAAGAAAGAATTGCCAAGTAGATTTAATTTATCATTAAAAAAGTATGGGATGTTGTGCATTTACTCTCAATGTGGAATGAATTTGTTGCCCACAAGACCAATCTACTCACTCAAAACCCACTCTATGGAGTCAAGTTAGACTGAGCATTTCCAGATGGTTATGAATAAAATGACATATGTAGGAATGGGCAACAATAAAACAACACAAATTGGGAGTCAAAGCTAGAGTAGCAATTACAGTTTACTAGAGGACGAGGGTATCGATGATTACAGGTTGGGGAAAATCATATGAAATGAGCATGCTGCATGACATCCGTTGTGCACTCTTTTCCCAACTAGGAACCTTTGATTAATGGTCACCCAATTTTCTCTTGAATCTCGCAAATATATCATCTATGTGTTGATGACTGTTGAGCACATGTACATGAGGGGAGCTTATTTACAAGTCCATGCATGGATGGAAAATAGTCAAATAAGTGGTAACATCGACTGGAACAATCTTACGATTCAAAACCATATTTGAAGGTTACCTTTGACTTTATGTAAAAATCCCAAATTAATATCCGCACTCTTGACCAATATGGTGGTAAGTTGGTAATGAGTTTTTTATGACTCCTGTGAGGGTGGTAGGGGGACATGTTTCCCTCAAATCTTCATGCTAACAATGTTTGCATGGGGTAAAGAAGTTGTTAAAGAGTAGGGATTTGAATTTCTAACATATTCTTTTATACCAAGCAACCTTTTGAACTTTCAAGTATCATCATATTTGAAGAGCTAGAGCCGCCCCCTTCCCCCTCCCCCTCCCCCCCCCAAAAAAAACAAAAAACTAAAGCATGTCCTTTTTTTTCTATAGATATTTAGTAATGATAACACTTAACTAAATTGAGTATTATATATACCATACAATGATTTTCATGTCTACATTAAAAAAATACAAATACAATGAAATTAATTATTTTATAATATAAATTAATATTATAATACATCTTATTGATTCAATTAATAATTATTATTATTTTTGCTTCTAAATAAACTTATTTATTACTTTATATATAAAGTAAAGTTTTGATTCTTAAAATTGTAAAATATTATTATGATTTTTTTTAAAAATTATTTATTTATTTATTTTTATTTTTATTTATTTTGTGTGTGTGGTAACATGGATTTTTAGCCTGGTCCAATCCTTGGGTGGGGCCACATTTGGAGACCTCATCCTGGTGATGATTGCGTTGCTAGTACTTAATCATGAATGCCTTCTACTGAATTTATCTCATGCCATAATTTCTAATCTGGTGACACTCCTTATATCTCCTAGACTTGTGACAATACATCTCCTTATATCTCTTGTTTGTTGTTCACATGTTAATTCTCCCTTATGCCTCTTGTACTTCATTTCTCTTGTACCTTATATCTCCCATGTCGTACTCGTTATACCTCCCATGGGCATCTCTTTTCTCGTTATGCAATGAATCCTTATAACTGACCCTTATAATTCCTGTGACTACTTCAATCCTATATCTCCTTTTATTTCCCTATAACTTATTACTTCCACATAAGTTAGCTTCCTTGATATCACTCAACAATGTTGGTTAATATGGGCCATGTGCATAGGGTCCTTTGATTGGTCCAACAAACTGGTGTTATCTCCCATGAACAGAAACAACTACCACTAACATTACACATGTGAACACTTTTCTGCAAGAAAATTAGACCTCTTCCTTCCACAAGCAATGAGAGTATTGGTACGATTTGAACCTATGACACCCTATTAATAGGGTCAATGACTTTATTGTCATGCTTTGGGGTGATTATAATTTTATATTTATCCAAAAAGTAATTTTGAAAATTCATTAAATTAAATATTAATATTAAAAAAATTATAATAATTAATATAGGTCAAAATATTACATATTAAAAATTAAAATATTGATTTATTAAGTATATTAATATTAATTATATTTAAGTAACTAATATATTATGAATTAATAAAATTATCATGATATACATAATAATAATATGAACTTTTATAAAAAAAAATTAATGTTTTAAATTGTTTATAAGATAAATAAATATAAAGTCACATAGACAAATAAGTGAGAGAGAAGGGAAAAAAGAGAAAGAGAGAGATTGAGATGTAACAAGTGCCACATAGTGGCTAAGTACTTGCCTTTAATTATAGTAGAAATAAAGCAGAAGTAATAGTATATTAATTTTTTAATTACTATGTTTTATATAGTAATAGTAGAAGTAATAAATTTTTAAGTTATACTAGAAATAATAGTATATTAATTTTTTAATTATTATGTTTTATATAGTTACAGTAGAAGTAATAAATTTTTATAAAAGAATTTTTATTAACATTATTATAAATAAATAAATTTAAATAAATTGATCTTTTAAACTAAATTTTAATAAGTTTTTCAAAATAAAACTATTATAATAATATTAAATATTAATTTGATATAGTTTAATTTAAATATTAATATTTTGTAAAGAAAAAATAAAAATTATAAGCAAATAAAATCACATAATGTTTTTACATAAATAGTTGTTAATGTATAATTCGTATATAATAAAAATAAAAATTAAAAAACTTTTAAAATATGAATAAAAATAAATATATATTATAATATCATAGGTTGTTATTTAAATTATAATATATTTTAAAAATTAATAGTATAAAGATGACTGGCAGAATGGAACAAAATTTATCGATGAGAATAAATATATATTATCCGACAATAAATAAAAAACATGGTAAATTTTAATTAGTTCACTCCTGTAATAAGACTTCAAAGGCATTCATCCAATGAGATGATCAAAAATTAATTTCTAGATATTATAAAGTTAAATAATTTACATCTACATTTTACAAATGAAAAAACTTATAATGAAATATAAAATATAATTTATTTTCATTGGTGTAGAACAGTTCATTTAATCACTAGTTAATGAAGAAATCCAAAAAATGGATGCAATAGTACTTGCTTAGCCTATCAGCAAGTACTAATAAGAAGAATAGATAGAGAGGGAGATAAAGGTATAGAGATATTTCTCACATACACACAATACCTCATGCATTCTAGGACTTTTTGAACGAATTACACACATAACGTTTAAGATGTGAAACCCTAAGTCCATATGACTCTCTTATCAAATTCTACCAACATTAGGGAAATAGACGCCAATTTTGTGGATAGGTGAGAAAACTTATGTTCATATGACTCTCTTATTAAATTCTACCAACATTAGGGAAATAGATGCCAATTTTGTGGATCGGTGTGAGAAAATTTATGTTTTTTGAAGGATATATCCACTTAATATCTTATAAGAAAATTTAAAAAAAAAACACAAACACAAATTAAGACTTGGCCTATTTGTGAATAATCGATGTTTCAACATAAATGACTACATAGGGATAAGGATAATCAGACCGTCAATCAGATAATCTAGATCCGACATCATTAGTCTTTTTATAAATTTACAATTAAAAATAAAAAATATAATTGTGATAAAATTGGACACATTTCAAGAGAAACATCTATATAACATATTTTAAAGTATATCCATACTTGAGTTTTTAAAAAATGAATTGAAAAGTATATAATATAATAATCTTCAATTTTATTGTTTATAATTTCATATGTTTTACATCACAAGTAGGGAGAGAATGGTTTTAAAATTTCTTATCCTCTCTATGCAAGAAACTTGTAATAATATATAATCCACAACCAACATGACTGTAAAATGTAAGAATTTACTAACCTAAAATTTTATCTATAATTGATTTGACCATTATAGAATGATACAACATATTGGAATTTCATCTTCTTTATTATAAAAATGCGTCTCAACTTTTTGATCATTAATTTGCTCCTTAAATGACAATTTGGGATAGTTTTGAATGTATCCTTGCAGTTATATAAACTCATAATATTCTTATTATCACATCCACAACCATAGATATAGATATAGATATATCCATACAATCATGTATTAAACATAATATTTTCCCTTTTCTAAACTAATACATTTAAGCATAGGCCAAATCCTAAAATGATAAACTTGAACTCAAAGAACATATTCCAGACACTACAATCATGCTTAAATCCATAGAATTATAATATATGCAAGCCATGACCTTGACAAGTTTTTGAAAAGAAAACAATAAATACTCTTCCAAGATTGAAATATTTAGAGGTTTTGTTGTAGTTGTGTTCAGACCCCTATAAGTGGATGTTGATTAGAAGATAAATCGATTTCTTCATCAACACACTTTTTGCACAAACAACTACTTCCACTAATTAGGATACCAATTGATCTCAATAACTCCAAAAATGTATACAAAAAAAAAGATCCAAAAATGTACACAAAAAAAAAAGAAATTTTTTTCTAATAGACCTTACAAACCTTTTCAGCATACCCATTGCACACCAAGGTGCAATTGCTAGTTAGAGTACAATTATCTTTAGAGGATTCTATATATTGTAAGAAGGCATAATAGTTTGTTTACAATTAGAGTTATATGTTTTATATAAATGCAATTCTTTTAAGTAGAATCATGAATATAATAAAGAGAAATTATTATTTTTTATAATTTTTAATTTTTTTAAATAAGATTCTTATTTTAACAAAATCATATAAACATTTATATTTTATTTTTATTTGACATTTTCAAAACTCATTTTTTATACTTATTGTTATTATGTGGTGATGAAGTCAAAATATCATAGATTCATCTTTGGCATTAGAGACAATTTAAGGAAATAAGAAAGAAAAAACTATTTCATAGATGAAAAATATTTTTACCCGACATGTATAACTGAATTATAAAAGCTAATAAATAGAATCGTAAAGTTTGTTACAACATCTAGTAGAAAGTGTAAATAAATAAATAAATAAAGTTTGTGTTTTGATGTCACAATCTTTTCGAAGCTATGTTTTGCTTTCATATTATATTGTGCAATAAAATGAAAATCAAAACATTGATTTTACATTATCTATTTGGCATAGAGGTGCTCATATGAACAAGCAAACGTTACTCTGAGAAGTTGTATGAGTTGGATTTGATTTCTTCAGTTTGCATTAAATACCACTTTTTAACATACATAGATTTTTCTATTAGATCCATACTGATGGATTCATTGAATCCAATCTTTTTAATTCTTCAATAAATTATAGCAAACAATTTTATTTTATTTTTTAATAAAAAAATGCCTTTACCTTATCCCATGTCAATTATGTCACATTTTTTAATAGTTGAATTAACAATCACTTACATTAACAACAACATTTTAGTTAATAAATTTTAAGTTTCTAATATCAATTTTATTTTCCAAATGATTTTACTATTGTCTAGTATATTAATTATATTTTTAATTTTTATTTAGAAATTTAACAATTAGTTCTTAATTAATTATTTATTAATTTAATAAATTAAAAAATTTATTATTAATTTTTTTGAACTATTATTTTTATTAATATTTTAATTTTATATATTTTCACTTTACACTCATTCTACCTTCATGGATATGGATTCACGAGACAATAAATTATAAACATATTGCGAAACTCACAGCAAACTAGCTAATTTTTCTAACCACACGGTCTTATATGCAATCTCAATCCACTTAATCTACACCTACACGCATTACACAGCAGGCAGGAGCTTTGACGCTTGCATTCCTTGTTTATGAGTGCAAATGATGTGCGTTAATGTCCTCTTCAACAATGACAGTTTCGTTCAAATTTGTGCAATTCTATCTCCCTTTAGCATCATTTCTTTTTTGGCTTCTCTTGTAAAAGTAATTTAATGGGCAAATGAAAAGAAAAGTCACCTTAGGTAAAGACAAATAATGGTGCAATAAAGTATTTTAAAATATTAGTTTTTGGAATTTGTCTATTATTTCATTTTTAATATTGTGATTTTAAATCTAGTTTATATAGTGTCTAATTTTTGACAAAGAGAAAATATACTTTTGTTTTGTGTATTTTTATTGAGAATTTATATGTTTATTATTTTTTATTTATTGGAAAATTATAATAATATTTATATAATTTTAAATTAAATTATATTCTATTTATATTAAAATTAATTTTAAAATATATTATATATATAAAAAAATAGATTGCTTTGATATCTTAAAAATTAATTTAAAAAATATAAAATAACAAAAATCAATATAATGAAAACTATAAAATGCAACAAAATATATATTTGAAATTATAAACAAATATGACATGGTAAATAGTATATTGTAATATAATTGAACTATATTTATTATCATATTTTATATGAAATAGAAAGCACATTATCAAATGTATATAAATTAGTATTTTCAGATAGCAAAAATTAATTATATCAAATTTGTATCACAATTTTTTTGGAAGTACATGTATATAATTCACACTACAAAGATAAATGTATTACTTAATATAAATTTACTTTATAGAATTTGAGACTTAAATTGTTAATGATAATTATGGATAATATTATATCAAACTTGTATAAAAAATAATTTGGAAGTCCATACAACTAAATGGCATTACAAAGATAGATGTATATAATAAAATTTGAAAGTACATACAATTAGCTAGATAAAATTTAAAATGTAAGATTTGTTTTGGTGCTCACAAATATCATTTATTTCTAGAACCAATATTAAATATTTAAAATAGTTCTGATACTTTTTACAAATTATTTTATTGATTCAAAATAACAAGAACGTGAAGTTGACTATTATAGGAAAATGAGTATATTTTATTGATTCAAAATGGAAATTACATCACCATTGCTTTACACCCACCTGAAAGGGCTATGAAAGCATTCCGCAATGGTTACAACTGTATTTCAAACCAAATATCTATTGGGGAAGTCATTTAGACTTAACAACCAAAATTGCAAAGTTGTCAAAAAATTGCTTGACAACATTTACAAGTATGCACCTGAAGTGAAATCTTATTATAAAATGTGAACCTAAGGTTCATTATTAACTTTAAATGACTTAAAACATCTAACAACCTAAGTCCTAAATTTTAGAGACCCTTTGACCATGCTTGACCAAGTGGCTTATGAATGCCAAATCTTGGAACCTGGCCTTACAAGTTGGTCAAAAGACTAATAGAATACTCTTAGGACTTAGACATCCACAAGACTCCCTAGGAGTCATAAGAAAATGAAAAACTTCAAGTTATAGCAATGGGTGCTCCTGCACCATACTCCCCATGAGATTTAGAACTCAAGTTCCCACTTGACTCAAGTTGGTCAATGGAAGTGCCATGTTGTTTGATCTGGTCTTTTGTCATCCATGTAGCATCAATCTTAGGAAGGCCTTTCCACTTGAAAAGGTACAACATATATGTATTTGATTTGGTATTTTTTAGGACTTTAGATCCTAGGATCGATTCCAACTCAACTGGTTTGCTAGGAAGGATATTTGTGACATAATCTAAAGCATTTGAAGGATCTGAGATGTAGGAAGTGCTTGCATCATCACATCCTACATCACCTTTATAAGAGATTAGATCAGCTATATTAAAGATTGGATAAATAGACAAAGTAGGGGGAAGAGATATTTCATAAGTGTTTTCACCCATTTTGTGCAAAATCATGCAAGGGCCTACTCTCTTCATGTGTAACTTGGAGCATCTACCCTTGAGTAACTTCTCCTTCCTAAGATATGTCCATACTTTATCCCTAAGCTTGAAATGAACTTCTTTTCTTCTCTTATCTCCTTGCTCCTTATACTTTTGAGTAGTCTGTAGTAGTTTAGATTTTACTTCTTCTTGGACTTGCACAATGAGTTTTACCAATTCTTCTCCCTAAGCACTAACTCTAAAATCTGAGGGTAAGTCTATAAGATCCAATGGGCCTCTTGGGTGCAAGCCATAGACTGTTTGGAAAGGTGTCTTGCTAGTGGGTCTATTAAGGGAATCATTAAAAGTAAATTCTTCCTGTGGGAGGATGACATCCCAACTCTGATTATTTTTCTTAGTTAGACACCTGAGTAGATTTACAAGTGATCTATTCAACACTTCTGATTGGCCATCAATTTTTGGGTGATATACAGATCTATACGTTAAATTTTTTCCCAATTTATTATGGAGTGTACGCTAGAAATGTCCTTGAAACTTGACATCCTTATCTGAGACTATTGTTCTTGGTAGCCCATGGATTTGGACAACTTATTTAAAGAAGAGGTGGGAAATGTGGGAGGCATCATTTGTGCTCTTGCAAGGGTCAAAGTGCACCATCTTACTAAATCTATTAACAATGACAAACACACTTTCATATCCTTATTTTCGTCTAGGAATGCCCATGACAAAGTCCATGAAGATGGACTCCCAAGGCCTAGTATTCATTGGCAAAGGTTGGTATAACCCCTAGTTTGTAGACACACCCTTTTCTTGTTGACAGATAGTGCAGACTTCCATAAATTCCTTTACATCATTTGTCATCTTTTACTAAAAGAAACTTCTCTTAATCAAGTCTAGAGTCTTATCTATGCCAAAATGTCCATCCATGCCACCACAATGTTTCTCTTTTATGATATTCAGCCTCATAGAACACCTAGGTATGCATAGTTGAGAACCTTTGAAAAAAAGATAATTTTGAATAAGAAATTCATAGAATTCAGTGTGATACTTCCCTACTAGTTGAGAATAAACCATGAATGCTTCTCTGAACTCTGGATCACCTGCATAGAGATGTTTCAGAGCATCAATCCCAATTCTTTGGAGTTGTACTTCTTCAATCAGACCAACCCTTCTACTAAGGGCATCTGTAACCTTGTTCATTTGTCCTTTTTTGTGTTTTAGTGTGAAAGTATAGGCTTGAAATTGTTCCATCCATTTTATATGCTTAACACTCAATTTTTCTTGAGAATTTCAAAAACTTAGTGCATGGTTGTCAATATAGACAACAAATTATTTTGGTAAAAGGTAGTGTCACCATTTCTTGAGATCCTTTACTAGTGCATACAATTCAAGGTCATACATTGAGTATCTTTTCTTAGCATCATTTAGTTTTTTGGAGAAGCTATGGGGTTTCCTTCTTGACTTAGGAAAACACCAATAGCTAGGTTGCTAGCATCTATTTACACTAAATACCTTCCTAAAATTAGGTAAGGTAAAGATAGGATATTGAGCAACCCTGTTCTTCAAATATTCAAAAGCAATGTTAGCTTCATCAGTCAAAGCAAACTTTGTTTTCTTACCATCATTAATAGTGTCTAGCATAGGAGCACATACATGACTGAATTTTTTTATAAACAGTTTATAGAAAGTAGCAAGACCGTGAAAACTCCTTACCTCACCTTGGTTTCTTGGAGTGGGCCAATTGACAATGGCCTCCTCCTTGCTAGGATCCATTTTCAGTGTTCCTATAGAGATGACAAACCCCAAGAAGGTAAGTTCTTTCTGCATGAAGGTACATTTCTTGAAGTTGATTATTATCTTGTGGTCATGCAGTATCTTTATCACTTGCTCCAAATGGTTTAGATGTTCTTCTCTGCTGCTACTAAAAATCAGTATATCATCAAGATAGATAACAATGAATTTACCAATGAAATCAATGAAACTCTCATTCATGAGTCTCATGAATGTTCTTGGGGAATTACTTAGCCCAAATGGAATCACAAGCCATTCAAGTAACCCTTCAATGGTCTTAAATGCAGTCTTCCACTCATCCCCTAGCCCGATTCTAATTTGGTGATAACTAGATTTTAAGTCTATTTTGGAAAAGTAGCAAGCAGTCCCAAGTTGATCAAGTAGGTCTTCAATCCTTAGAATAGGGAGCATGTACTTGATTGTTATTTTATTTATATATTTTCTATCAGTACATAGCCTCCATGTTCCATCCTTTTTAGGTGCTAGGACGGAAAGAACTGCACAAGGATTGAGACTTTTCTATATTAGGCCTTTGGCTAACATATCTTGGATTTGTCTTGAGATCTTTACATTCTGATTTGGAGTCATCTTATAGGATGCTTTATTAGGTAAGGAAGCACCTGGTATTAGATCAATCTGATGACTGATATCTCTAAGGGGTGGGAGGGAAGAGGGGAGATCATTTTCTATGATCATTTTCTATATTCGTTTAGCAGCTCTTTGACCTCTACTAGTATGGGTATTATTTTCTCAGATTCTTCTATTGCTTTAGGCTTCATGATCAGTATAAAAATTTGTTCTTTAGAGCCCTTCAATGTTTTTACCATTTCTTTTTCCCCGATGATAATTAAAGTAGGTTCTTTCTATTCTTTTTGTTCAGGTAGTGGTTTCAAAGTATATGTTTTACCATCCCTAATAATGGTATATGTGTTCTTCCTACTAGTGTAGGTGGCATCCATGTCATATTTCCATGGTCTTCCAAGTAGAATATGGTAAGCATCCATCTCTACTACATCACATAAGACTTTATCTTTGAAGTCTCCTAGAGAAAATTCTACCATAGCTTGTTCAGTTACTAATGTTTGTTGTCCTTTAGTGAGCCAATAAACATTATAAGGAAAGGGATGTGGTTTTTTATGTAATTCTAACTTATGTACCATTTCTTTATAAATCAAGTTCTATGTTGAAACAGAGTCTATTAAAAAGTTACATGTCTTTCCTTGGTACTTAATCCTTGTCCTAAACATATTCTTCCTTTGTGGTGGTTTTTGAGTGTTTGGTACTTGCAAAAAGGTTTGTCTCATCATGAGGGCTATCTCTTCTTTAGCTTCTACTTCCTAGTTGTCTTCTTGGACCAATTGTGTTCTTCTTTCACCTTGGTTATTGTTTCTCTTCTCAGGGCATCTTCCTACATGATGGACCAATTGATTGCATTTGTAGCATCTTAAGGGTTCATTAGATCTTCCTCTACCCCTACCAAAAGGTCTCCTTACTCTGAAGCCTCCTCTCTTTCTTGACTCACCTTGTTCTCTTCCTTCATGATTCTTCTCCAAGGATTTGTCACTGCTTGATTGTCCTTTATTCCAAAAGTTTACTCTTCCTCTAAAAATTTTGTTAGGATTGTTGCTACCCCTGCCTCTAGTGCCTTGTTCTTGTTTTCTCTTGAATTTTTCTTCAACTTTCAGTGCTAATTGAAAGCACTTTTGGACTATAGTAGGATAGCATAAACTCAACTCATCTTGTATGTTTATTCTTAGTCCTTGCATATACCTTGCAAGCTTGACACTTTCTAGTTCTACCATCTTAGTTTTTATAGAGAGTCTACGAAACTCTTCTGTGTACCCTGAGACATTCATCTCCTTTTGTCTCAAACTTTGTCTTTTCTTATAAAGTTGCACTATAATCTTCTAGCACATAAGCCTCTTTCACCAAGGCCATCATCTTCTTCCATGTGCCAACTAGACTCTTATCCATCTTCACCGTCCTTTACTCATTGATAATACCAAACACTTAACCAAAAAAATATAGGAATGTACACCCAATCTTAAAAGTGTAAGAATTCATGGATAAATATATTTCCAACCATTGATCACCTTTTGATAAGAATCAAACCAAGTAACTAAAATCTACTATGACTGTGATAGTTATTGACATGTTAGATACCTAATTTTATATTATTCACAACTTATTATTTAGGACTCAACTTGGAAATCTCTATGGTGGAGGTGTTCAAAACTAGTCCCTTATAAACATATCTAAAGATGAGCTCAATCCAATAGTTAATTAAAACATTTTGGCCCTAGAACAAAGACCCATTTCTCTATCAACACAAAACTCAAAAAATCCATCTTTAAACTATTAGGGCATCCATTTTCTTCAACAATACACAACCATTCAATGAAAAATTAAATGAATCTTAAATTTCTATGAGTATACTTTGAAATGAATCAAGAAACACAATTTTTCATTGGTTAAAACTTGAGATACAACCAAACCCTTGCAACTGACTTTATAACAGAGAGTTCGTGATAGTTTTCTGAAAATCACATGGATCTCTTTCCATACATCATGAAAAATGATCAAATATAATCTATAATAAATTGAAATCATCCCAATACATAATCCAATCTATTAGAGAATGATGTCAATCCATTGGAATACAAAAAAATGTTCATGAACAACCAATAACATGATTGCAAATAGATTACTGCCAACAAGTTTGATAAAAATTGCAAAGTATTCACTGAAACCTCAACTAAAATACATTACCAAATTGTCTTAATGGTTTGTATTCTCCCTTTAAATCCTTTCACCATCACCAACTAAACTATATTCTTTCCAAATGAAAGATGAATACTTGACTGTCCACCAACCTACAAGAATCATGGTGTAAAAGAGTTTTGATACTTTTTACAAATTATTTTAAAATTTGAGGGGATTATGGAGCGAATAGGGTGAAAGGTGTGAAATGTGCGAACTATGAGAAATTCTTGAAATACTCAAAATGATCAAATATTCCCAATCAATGGTAAGTGGTCGATGCAGAATAAGACAACTAGGGTTTCTTAGGCTCTAGTTCTGTTTTCGGCAGGATCAAGCGATTTAAAGTATTCTCATGGCATTCATCATTCTACTGGCTCTTTTCACCATACCCTAAAGGAATCTCACTGGATTCATAATGCAAATCCTCATAATAGATCTGGTGGAAAGAAGCCCTCTTCTATTGGTTTTCACCCCCTTGCATTCAACCAATTATCAACATATGTTCGGGCGCTTTGGTGCCTAACCCTATTCATGACTCTAATGGCTCGCTAATTGGGAATTTTAACCCTAATGTTCCTTCCTTCATTTCTTGGCCTAACTCTTTGTCTATTAATTCTCCTACCTTTTTTTCTCCTCTAAACAAGCACCTGCGCCACCATTCTTTTTAGAAATTTTTAGTTGCTTCTCATTAGGCTCAGAGGTGGGATAACAAAAGGGTTTTTGATTCCAGTCAACCACATTTTCTATCGTCACATTTTTGCTAGACCTCATCAGATTATACCAGTCAACCATCTTCATGGCCATTTCAAAAAGCTCTGGTAGTTGGATCTAAACCTTTTCTTTTTTTGGAAGAGGGTTTATTAGAACCTTAGGTTTCATACATACTTGAGACATGTCCCTTATTGGTAATATTTGGTCATTTTTACCAATTTTTGATTTACGTTCTTGGGCTTATAAGAACTAGGTTGGTCGTACTAATTTATTTTATCTTGATCATGGCTCAAATTTCTTTATTGTTATTTTTGACTCCTTTGTTGTTCACAATAATGTTCATTGCATTAAAAATTAGTTTTGTAATGGTCTTGGAGTTTCTATGTTGTCTTGGGTCCCTAATTTTAAAATTAATGATTCTTCTTGTGCCCTAATGCCTTTTTGGATTGAGCCACTAGCCATACCCTTAGAATATAGAGAGTTGGATATCATTGAGGCCATTGAAAAAAAGATTGGGGTTTTTATCCATCATGATCTAGTTCCATTTGAGGAACCACATCGATCTATTCGAGTTTTTATTTTATTGAGTACTATTAAGCCTCTACCAATTTCCATTACCTTACAATCGAAATGGGGTTCTTGGCATCGGGAGATCATTGTTCAAGATGCACAAACTATCTCTTATTATTCTAATTTAGTAGGTCATTTTACAAATCAGTGCAAAAATCCCAATTGTTCTAACTTGATTGTGTGTAAAGACCGATGTACCTTCCCCTCCAAATGCTCTATGATTTATCATAATAAGGATAACTCTCAACTTAAAAGAGGAATGTTGACATCTCCATCTAAATGTTCTTCAGTTTCCCATGATAAGGATATCCTTTAATCAAAAGAAGATGTGTTGGCTTCTAAGAGCTCTACTGAAGAAACACATCTTGGTAATCAGACTACTATGGATTTCAAAAAAATTAATTCTTAAGCTTTTCCATTTTATGCATTGTAGATTATATGTGCTGCTCAAAATCCTCTGACACCTCTTCCTTCTTCTATTGTTGAATCTTTTGTTAGTATTCTAAGGGTATTTTTTCCTACCATTATTTAATTCTTTAAGGGGGTGGATTTTTCTCAGGTGGTGGTTCAGATAGTTCCAATTCCAAATTTTAATTCAGCCTCTAAGCCCTTGGCTTTACCATTACTAGATTCAATTGTCAAAATGATGATGTTCTCTGATAATCCTCTTAAGTTTCATAAATTGACTAAAGAAAATGATGATGTTATGGCTACAAAGGTTATATCAGTTATTGCTTCTCGGTTTCATAATAACCTTGATTTAGATGAAGATTTTGACTCTATATCTCCTATGTCCCTACATGAGCCTCAATCTGGTCCTTTACTGCAACCCCATAATGATGCGGTCTCTTCACCTTCAAAATGCCTAAATGACTGTATGCCCATAGTTCAGGATAATGTTTGTCCTTTTGCTAGGGATTCTGATTTGCAATCTAGACTCACACATCATGATTCTTATAATGATATTAAGTTGAAACAACTGTCCAAATTATCTATTGTTCAAACCCCAATGTCTAGTACTCTAAATCAAAGGTGATAACTCCTAAAACTAGAGGCAGAAATCTAATGAAATTAAGGCTTTGGAGGAAATTGAGGCTGGTGTCTAGTCAACCTTGGATGGAAATTTTTCCACCTCAAGGAGAAGTTTGAAAAGGAGAACTAAGTGTTCTCCTTGTCTACAATAAGTATCCTCTCTTGGAATGTTAGAGGAATTAATGCCTTTGACAAGAGACATAGAATCAAGCAGAGGCTTGATTCTTCTCAATGTGATGTTGTCCTTCTACTAGAAACTAAATTATCTCTTGACAATTTTAATGCATCTATGGGTAAATGGAATGCTTGGAATAATTCCAATGTTCTAGAAAATGGTGCATCAAGTGGCTTGGCCTTTCTATGGAACTCTAAGAATGTTACATTATTCCATTTGCAATCAGGTTCTAACTGGTGATTAGTTAGTGCTAAGAATTTTAATCTCTCCATTTTCATAATTAATGTATATGGGCCTACTTCTACATTTGATAAGTTCCATCTATGGCATTCTTTAACCAATACTATTCAATAGTTCATGAACTACATGTATTTATTAGTGAGAGATTTCAATGCTACCTTGGGTCCCAATGATAAGAAAGGAGGTATTTCCCCTCCTTCTCATACATTCATAGATTTTAATAATTTTATCCCAGACAATGACCTTTATGATATTCTACCCCGGAATGGGTCATATACTTGGACTAATTGTAGATCTGGATTTTTACAAATTGTGGTCAGATTAGATAGATTCCTCTACTCTCAACTCTGGAAGTTGGAAAATTAACCTTGTCTTTAGATATCATGCCATTTTTTTATTCGAATCATTTTCCCATTTAGCTCTCGATTGATTCTTGTAATATTGCTCTACCCACTTCTTTTAAATTATCTTTTAAGTTTGAGTATATCTGGTTTATACACCCACTTTTTGATTTTCTTCCTAAGTAATGGTGGTTGTCTGCTCCTCAGAAGGATGGATCAATGATGTTTCAATTCTTTAAAAAAATGTAGTATGTTAAAAATTTGATTAAGGCTTGGAATGTTAATGTTTTTAAAAATATTTTTGATCAAAAATCAAAATTAGAAAAGGAATTGTTTGAGATTAATCAACATATTATGTTGAATAGTTTATTTCCTCAATCCTACGAGAAACAAAAATACCTTCAGGATGAGTGGGCTGAGCTTTGTGCTAGGGAGGAAGAATATTGGAGACAAAAATCTCATGAGCTATGGTTATAGCTCGGTGATCATAATACCAAGTTTTTTCATGCTTCAGCTAGATAGAAGAAAGTAGTTAAGACTATATTTTCTATTAAGGATGAATCTGGTAATAAATTATCTGATGTTGAAAGTATTCAACATGAAGGGGTTAGGTTTTTTCTGAATCTTCTTTCCCCTCCAACTGCTCCATTACCAGATAATGATAGGGTGAATGATCTCCTCAATATAATCCCCTCTCTTGTCAATGCTCAGGATAACCTTGTGTTATTGTCCCTTTCACCCTCTTAGAAGTCAAATCTATTATCTTTTCATTATCACTTGACAAAGCTCCTGGTCCAGATAGCTTTACTTCTCTTTTTTTTTCCAAAAACCTTGGGATGTAATCTATTTTGACCTCTTGGCTATATTGGAGGAATCTAGAAAGAACTCATATATGTTGAAGTGCTTCAATGCAAAAAATCTTGTTCTCATTCCTAAAAATAGTGACCCTCAAACCTTTGCTAACTTTCAACCAATTTCTGTATGCAATACCATTTATAAAATTATCACTAAAGTAATTTATTTATGGTTGCAACACATCATCCCAAGAATCATTTCTTATGAGCAAAGTGGTTTTGCTCATGGTAGGGAAACTACACATGGGGCTCTTCTTGCTCATGAAACCTTACATTATATTAAACAACATTCCATTCCTTCATTTTTTATTAAATTAGACATGTTGAAGGTCTATGATAGACTCAACTGATCCTTTCTTATTCAGGTTTTACTCAAATTTGGTTTTTCTAAGAAATGGTGTAAGTGGGTTAAGACCTGTATATTTGACATAGGGGCAAGGTAGATACAAGAAGAATAAAGCAGAATTGACTCCACTTGAACCAACAAACAAGCCCTACTCAAAGTTACACATGGAAGAAATAAATAATTCACATGAAATCAATGAAAACATAATGGATATGAGACATGAAACTGGCAGCAACAATAGAGTAATTATATTAAATCTTTCAATATGCCCAACTATGAGGCCTTTCGGGTTTCTGCCTTATACAATCAATTATGAAATCAGAATCTTAGATTGAATCCTATCTTTGTCTCCAATGATTTATATTGATAATAATCCTTTTTTATTACCTTACTACAACAACCCAAGCTCCAAATATATAGCTAGCAAAGACACAAGTCATCTAGTTAGGCATTTAATTACATTATAGGTCCAGCCTTGAAGAGTAAACCAAAACTAAAGAAAGAATGAACAAAAATTAATGTGAGGTTACATTTAGATCCACACATGATCCAAGAACATGTCCCAAAATTAGCAAGATCCAATTCCATCATATGGAACCGTGCAAGATGAAAAACTCCACGTTTCATGTGAAATCGGCTAAAAATTGATACCTGAGAAAAATAGCCATAACTTTCAACTCATGATGAATTAGGATTTTTAGTCTTAAGTGAAGATATTAATTTAGGTCCTCTTAAAGTCCCTAAGAGTTCAAAGGATAATTCCATAAGGATCAACAACTACAGAACACACAATTAGAACATAGAAAAGTAGGAAAATATAGTTCTGATGGCAAGGAAATAGCTATAACTTTGAAATGGTCCAACCTATCCTTATGTGCTCATAGGAGATGGTTCCCAAATAGGTTTTCAACATCATGTAAGCTTTGCACAACTTGAAACCAATAAAGAAAATAAGAAATATTTTTGGTTGATGAAAGATTGCTCAAAGACCCAAGATGCTCCTGCATCAGACACTTGGGGTAAAAAGAGAACTGATGTCCACATTAGGCACTGCTCATATTATGACCTGAATCATAAAGATCCAAATCATCTTGTGTAATCCATGAACTATCTTCAACTAGCTTATCTTTTCACTGAACTAGATATTGCATGTAGTCCTTTCCTCTTTTACTCTTGCTCACTCTACTATTCAAGATCTTCTCAAAGTTGTCTCTATTCTTCTTAGGGTAATCCAGATCATATTCTATCTCATCATTCGATTATAAGTATTCAAAGATATCACCAATGTTGAATATAGGTGATATATCCATCTCCTCTAGTAATTCCACTTCAAAAGAATTTCCACTATCAAACTTCTTCATAATCTTACAAGATCAAAACTTCTACATTTTCAGCTTGTTATGGGTACCAACTGGAAATCTATTTTTCTTCAAATGATTAATAACCTCATCTCTAGCTTAAAAATAATTATATCACCTTCTCTTATCTTCTCTCTATTTATATTTCAAATTACTGTCCCCCAAATTCTTTATAACTTCATCATGAAAAGTTCTCATGTATTCTGCAAAATGATCAGCTTCAACACTTCTTCTGGTTTCAGTAGGTAAAACTCTTAACTATGTGGTTCCCTTAGGATGAAATCTAGTAACAATCTCAAAAGGTGTCCTCTTAGTTCTTCTATTCACAGAATTATTAAATGCAAAATCTACTTGTGCCAAAACTAAATCCCAATTAGTAGGCTTATCCCCAACTAAACATCTCAACAAGTTTCCCAAAATTCTATTCACAACTTCAGTATGTCCATCTGTCTGAGGGTGCAATGTATAACTAAACTTCAAATTAGTATAATTCATCTTTCTCTAAAGTGTTTTCTAAAAATAATCAGTAAACTTAGTATCTCTGTCTGAAACAATAGACTTAGGCAAACCATGCAATCTTACCACTTCCTTGAAGAATAATTTAGCTACATGCAATGCATCAGATGTCTTCTTACAAGGTATGAAATGAGCCATCTTAGAAAATCTATCAACCACTACCAAAATAGAATCATTACCTCTTTGAGTTCTAGGCAATCAAAGAACAAAGTCCATACTCACATCTTCCCAAGGTCTATCAAGTACATGAAAAGGTGTATACAATCCCAAATTTTGACTAGTTCCTTTTGTTGTTTGAAAAATTATGTAACCTCTAACAATTCTCTGTACATATCTATAAATCTATGGCCAAAAGTATCTTTCTAAAATCAGTTTCACAGTCTTATCAATCCCAAAATGTCCAGCAAGTCCACCACTATGTTTCTCCTTTATTATGTTCTCTCATAGATCCTCTAGGTATGCACAACTGAACTCCTTTAAACAACATGTCTTCTTGAATGAAATAATCAGTCCACTTATCACTCACTATGTGTTCCTTACAATATTTCCAAGGCTCTGCAAAATCAATGTCAGTCTCATAAAAACACTTCAAATCATCAAAACCAAGTACCTCAACTCTCATTTCTATCAGCAAATTTCTTGTTTGGCTCAAGGCATCAGCAACTTTATTTGACTATCCAATCTTATGCTTCAATGAAAAGGAAAAAATATGCAAGAACTCAACCCACTTCATATGTCTTTGATTCAATTTATTCTAACTTCCCAAATATTATAAACCTTTATGGTCAATATACAACACAAAATCTTTAGGCATCAAATAATGTCTCCATTTCTTCAAAGCTTGAACAATAGCATAGAATTTATGGTCATAAACTGAATATTTTCTCTTAGCATCATTCAACTTTTCACTAAAGAAAGCTACAAGTCTTCCTTCTTGACTCAAAATAGATCCTATTGCACTTTCACTAGCATGACAATCAACTTGAAAAACTTTACTAAAATCAGGCAAAGCAAGTGTAGGTAATGTTAGGAATAGTCCCAAGAGATAACTAAGAGGGGGATGAATCAGTTATCAAAAAGTTTCAATTCTTTATCCAATTAACTATACTTAAACATTAACCATAAACACAATGAAAGAAAACTTGACCTTCTTCTAATGGCTCAACACTTCACACTCTCTGCTCTACTCTTTACATTCAACTCTAAACCATGCTTAGCAATCACAATTGACTGCCTATAAATATCTTTCCTCTAAATGATATAATCAAGTCAGCCTATTAGAAAGACCTTGAAATCATATTAGAGAAACAATAAAATTCTTCAATAACATCTCAGTCGTCTCTACTAAGTATGCAACACAAACTATGACCTATCCAAATCAATAAGTGTAGGCACATGCTACACACTGTCGGCTCTACCAATTTAACTAACACTTTCTCCTCAAGATGAATTACATCATGCACTCTTAATCAAACATTCTTAACTCCTCTCTAATAAATAATCCAAAGGCACATACTAAAATGATTAAATCTTTGTTGGCTATTCTAGATAAATATAGGAAACTACAACTAGTGAATAGAGATTGTATAAATTCACTTCTACTAATCATCATACTCTACGTCTATGAATGTAACATCACTAACATGTCTCCATCACATATCCAAATGCGCAAGTCTCCATGATAACTGTATGGACAATCACTCACAAAACATTGCATGTAACTCTTTCAAGAACACTGCTGACACAAGGTGCTACATAACTATCTATACTAACAATTAAACTCTACATCCATGATATCATGCTGATAAAATGTCCATGCTTCATATACTCAAATCTTACTGCATAAGTCTTCCATGCATGCTACTTACCATATGTTTTCATGAATGACAAATATACAGTCAGTACTGGCTTGCTGGCAAATCTCCAACAATCTCCCCCTTTGGCATTGATGGCAACATATGGAATAAAAACACCACCAATCCAAATGATCAATTATTTTATAAAATTCTCCATTTCCTCATCAAAAATCCCCCAAGGATGAATCCTCCATCTGCTGCAATATTCTTCAAAATTCTCCATTTCCTTAGCTTAACTGCTTCCATGACTGAATACTACTCCCTCTTAATATATTAATTATGTATGTACTCCCCTTTAATACTATTTTTCATGACTATATACTACTCCCCCTCTGACATCAATGGAAAAGGGCACCAAAAATTTTAAGCATCGGTACTACTCTTGAAGAGTAGTCAACCATCCATCAGTCCCTAAGGACTGATGCTTTTTCTTCTTTCTCCAAGAAGAATCAGGGAAGGGAATTACTCCCAACTTCTCCCTAAGATACTCAAAAGTATCCTTTGGCAAAGGCTTTGTGAATATGTCTACTAACTGATCTTTAGTACTTACATAGTCCAACTTAACTTCTTTCTCTACCACTTTCTCTCTTAGGAAGTGATACTTATTCTCTATGTGTTTTGTCTTTGCATGCATCACAGGATTCTTTGACATGTTGATAGTGCTAGTGTTATCACAATGAATAACAATAGGATAATCAATCTGAATTCCAAAATCCTTTATCATCTTCTTGATCCAAACAATTGTAGACTAAGAAATATAATTTTTCTTCTTGCTTTTCCAAGTGACAAGTCTGTCGCCAAGAAACATTGCTCCTCCTGATGTACTTTTTCTATCATCAATGCATCCCACCCAATTTTCATCAGTATATACATGAAGCTCAACATTTTCTAAATTAGGATACCATAGACCATTATCTATAGTACCTTGCAAATATGTGAATATTCTCTTTACTACCATTAGGTGACTTTGTTTAGGCTCTGTTGCAAATCTTCCAACTATGCCAACTGCATTAGAAATATCAGGTCTAGTTTGAGTAAGGTATATGAGTTTACCAATTATAGACTAGTACAATGTTATATCTACTATTGGTGAATCATCTTCTTTTGTAAGTTTGCATCCTATTATCATAGGTGTACCCACTGGCTTGCAATCATCCATCTTGAACTTTTTCAATATCTCTTTCACATACTTAGACTGATTAATGAAAATACATTTCTCTATCTATTGCACATTCAATCCCAAAAAGTATTTGATAGGTCCAATCATGCTCATCTCAAATTCACTCTTCATCTCTTTATAAAATTATGCACTAAGTTTGTCATTACCCCCAAAGATAATGTCATCAACAAATATGGCTACAAGAAGTAGACCTTCGGGTGTCTCTCTTATGTATAGATTGTAATCTGTTGCTCCCTTTTTGAATCCAATTTTTGTTAGATATCCATCAAGTCTCTCATACCAAGCTCTAGGGGCTTTCTTAAGTCCATAGAGGGCCTTCTTCAATATTCAGACCATATCAAGTCTATCTGATAGGGTGAATTCTTCTGGCTACTCAATGTATACTTCTTCTTTTAACTCTCCATTCAAGAATATTGACTTAACATCCATCTGATACACTTTGAAGTTTTTGACTGTTGCATAAGCTAGAAGCAACTTAATGGTTTCTAATCTTCTCATGGGTGCAAATGTATCTAAATAATCAACACCTTCTCTTTGCACATATCCCTTACATACTAACCTTTCTTTATTCCTTACTACTGTGCCATCTTCATTCATCTTATTTCTAAATATCCACTTTGTTCCAATCACATTCTTATCACTAGGTCTTGGGACCAATTCCCAAGTATCATTCTTAATAATCTGATCTAGTTCTTCTTTCATAGCATCATGCCAATCTGAATCATTATATGCATCATCAACACTTAAGGGTTCAATCTAAGATAGTAAACATATCACTTCATTGTCTTCTAAAATCTTTTATTTTGATCTTGTTGTGACTTTGCTGCTCTGATCTCCAATGATGACATCTTTAGAGTGATATCTAGATGTAAACTTTGGAAATTTAGGTGATTATGTCTCATATGCCTTCTGAGTTTCTTCTTTACTTTCTTTAGGGTCATTGAATAATACATCAACGTTGTCAAAGGGTATGTGCAAGATCATGAGGGGCCAAACTATGCCCTTAAGTGGCAATGAAAAATCAGCAAATTAGGGTTAGTCAACTTGACGTGAAAATTTCAACTAGCTATGAACCTAATATCAAAAAGTTGTAAGAATAGAATCTATAGAAAATTGAATGTAGTTTCTAAACTACTAGGCCTTTTTTGAGAAAAAGTTAGTATGATTGGTGAAAAGTATAGATTTCAATGCAGTAGTACAAAAATTTCAGGAAAAAAATAAGAAGTAGGTGTATGTCTGACCACCTTAATCATAATCAAATGATAATATTTTATTATAAGATTTTATATATAAGTAGTAGACTCATGCCCAGATGTGACGCATATTTTTTTGTAATTTTATTCCAAAAAAATAATTAATTATGAATTTTTTGCTACAACATTTTCAGAATAAAAAAACTCTCGTGTCTGACCACCTTAACTCATTCAAAACTTTACAAAATTCAAATTTTATTTTATTTTCCTTATAGTAGGTGAAGCATAGAATGTGACACATTTTTTGGATTTCAAAAATTTTATACCGTTTGAAAGTTATAGTAATTTTTCAATCAGTATATAAATCAGCACTTTAGAGGTAGCTCAATTAGAAAATAACTAATAATTACTTACCGAATTCAGAATTTGACAAAAATTATATTGATATAAAGCTGATAATCTCCTTAAGATACCCTTTTCATTTTATCAAATTTGGGTGAATAAAAATTCATCAGCTACATTGTCAAAGTTTTGAACTGACATTGCCACTTTTTGGCCCCTCATGATCTTGCACATACCCCAAACATTTCTTCAACAACTATCTCACTAGTGGAAGGTCTAAGTTCTTCAATCATAGGTGTATAATCATTATATCTTTCTTGAACCATAAACTTTTCATCAATCTTAACATGAGGACTTTCAATGATCTTCTTCAATCTCAAGTTAAAACATCTATAAGCTTTTCTTTTAGTAGAGTAACCAAGGAAAATACCTTCATCACTTCTTGCATCAAACTTGCCTATTTCTTCATCTGTCTTGATGTAGCACTTTCTTCCAAAGATTCTAAAGTATTTCAATGTGGGAACATTACCAAACCATAGCTCATAAGGTGTCTTGTCTACGCCAGGCCTCAATTATATTCTATTGATGGTATAGACTATTGTATTGAATGCATCTCTCCAATAGGTATGTGTAAATTTTCCTTCAATCATGATAGTGCATGCTGAATCAAGGATGAGCCTATTCCTTCTCTCTACAATCCCATTTTTCTGAGGGGTTCTAGGTGCACTCAATAGTCTCTTTATGCCTTGTTCTTCGCAGTACTGATAGAATCTGTCATAGGTGAATTCTCATCCTCTATCTAATCTTAGACACTTTATCTTTAGTCCAGATTCATTCTCAACCTTAGCTTTGAATATTTTGAACTTCTCAAATGCTTCTAATTTATCTTTCAAGAATGCAACCCACATCATTCTAGAATAATCATCAACAAACAAAATAAAATACCTTTCACCATAGTATGATCTTGTTTGAGTTGGTCTACATAGATCTGTATGAATCAGATCCAACTTTTTCTCTATTGAATTGTGCTTGCTTCTAAATGAATTCCTCACATTCTTTCCCATCACACATTCCCTACAAATAGTATCATTTGGATTTTCTATTCTAGGTAGATCTCTTACTACCTTCACATTGCTTATCTTTACTATGTTATTAAAATTGATATGGCATAGTCATTTATGCCATAGCCAACTATCATCAACTTTAGTGAAAAAGAAACTTGCTTCTAGATTAAGGTGAAAAACATTACCTTTAGTCTTTTAACCTGATGTAATCATAACACCATCCTTGTTGTTAATGATGCACTTTATATCTTTGAACTCCAACTGATAACCTTTTTCAAGAAACTGCCCAACACTAAGAAGGTTATGTTGTAGACCATCTACACAGAGAACATCATCAGTGTTTTTCTTTTCCTCTAATGTGATAGCTCCTCTACCAATGATAGGTTTAGGAGTGTTATCTCCAAATCTAACCATGCCACCTTTTTATTTGTCCAGATGAACAAATCTTTCTTTATCACTTGTCATGTGATGTGAACATCCGCTATCTATAATCCAATCTGTCCTTATGTCTTCTTATGAGATCAATGCAAGATCTTGTTCCTTTTTCTCATCTTCTTGATCCATCTCATCATACATATTCTCTATAATATCAATGAATCCAATTTCATCTTTAGTTGAATCCTCATCAGATACTCCATCTCTAGCATAGTAACATTCATTTGAATACTTAGGCTTATAGTTTTTCTTGAACTTCTTAACTCTTCTGGGACTTTTAGATGCAAAGTGACCAATCTTATTACATGAAAAGCATTTGAAAGGAAATTGACCTTCATATTTTCCTTTTCCTTTCTTTTCTCTTTTAGCAATGATACCAATGAAATCATCTAAAGCTTTCTCTTCATCATCATCATCAAAATTACCAAAAGTGTTTGCAGATTTCTTAGCATGGACTGATGCTTTGAAGGTTGTCTCACTTTTAGGTTTTGTCTTCAATCTTGAAATCTCAAAAGCTGAAATTTTGTTGATCAAGGTCTCTCTCTTGAAATTTTTTGTAAGTTGCATAGTCTCATCAAGGATGTTGATCTTGTTTTCATACTTTGTTGTAAGAATAGTCATCAACTTATCCATAATATCTTCCTCTGAGATCTCTCCACCATTGTTCCTAATTCTAGCAACTGCTTCATTAATCCTTTGGTTGTAAGCTCTAATGTCTTCTTCAGGTAGCATCTCTATGCATTGTATCTTTTCTTCCATGTCTTTCTGCATGCATTCTTTTCTTGTGTATCTCCTTCAAACACATCTTCTAGGTGTTTCCATATCCTATAGGTTGTGTCTACTTTCTTTATTTATGAAAAATCACTATCAGATAGGGCATTGATAAGGGCTTCTTTTTCTATTTCATTCTAATGGAATAACTCTTTTTTATTACCAGCAGCATCATCCTTTTCAATATCTTCTAGAGAGGGGATCTTAACTTCTTTGATAGCCACTTCAAAAACTTCAAAAGAAATGCACTGCAAATGTGTCACCATTTTGTTCTTCCAATCAAGATAGTTCTCTTCATAAAACTTAGGACTATCTTTTCTAAATAATTCCATCTGATCAACCTCAAGCAATTAAACTTTCTCTATGAGGTACTTAGCTTTGATACCAATAGTTAGGAATAGTCCCAAGAGATAACTCAGAGGGGGGGGGTGAATCAGTTATCTACAAGTTTCAATTATTTATCCAATTAAGTATACTTAAACATTAACCATAAACACAATGAAAGAACACTTGAACACAACACAAATATTTTGGTTACAGGGAAACCCAAATAGGTAAAAACCCCGGTGGGAATTGACACCCACTAATAAACTGCACTGTTGTATAATGATCCTTGTTAGAAGATCTTACAACCATGTTAGGGGTTGATCTTTACAATGCAATAAGTACACTAACCTAGTTAAATATTGGACCCTATTAGGATTATTTTATGATTGACCATGTTAGGAGTGAGGACGCACTGTCCGAGAGCTCACTTCTCAAAGGGGTAAAGGCTACAACCTTCTGAATAACAGATACACAATATATTTAGATCTTGGTGAACTGCACTTAGACCTATTGTCTGGATCAATTCCAATGAATAGAATATACTCTTTACTTTTTCACATAGACCTTATCTTGATGGCTCAACACTTTTCACTCTCTGCTCTACTCTTTAGATTCAACTCTAAACCATGCTTAGCAATCACAAATGATTGCCTATAAATATCTTTCCTCTAAATGATATAATCAAGTGGGCCTTTAGAATCACCTTGAAATCATATTGGTGAAACAATAACATTCTTCAATAACATCTTAGTTGGCTCTACTAAGTGTGCAACACAAACTGGGACCTGTACAAATCAATAAGTGTAGGTGTACTTACACACTATCGACTCTACCAATTTAACAGATACTTTCTCCATAGGCTGAATTACATCATGCACTCTTAACAAAACATTCTTAACTCCTCTCCAATCACTAATCCAAAGGTGCATACCTAAATAGGCACAACTCTTATACCGATAAAATCTCTGTCAGCTATTTTGGATAAACATAAGAAACTACAGCTGGTGAATAGAGACTCTATAACTTCACTTCTACTGATCATCAGACTATGCATCCATTAATGTAACATCACTAACATGTCTCCATAACATATCCAAACATGCAAGGCTCCATGATAACTATATGAACAATCATTCAAAGAACACTGCATGTAACTCTGTCAAAAACACTACTGACACAAGCTGCTACATAACTATCTGTACTAACAATTAACCTTTCTGTCCATGATATCATGTTGATAACATTTCCATGCTTCATATACTCAAAGATTGCTACATAAGTCTTCCACACATGATACTTACCATATGTTGTCACGAATGACAAACATATAGTCAGTATTGGCTTACCGGTAAATCTCCAATAGGTAATTCTGCAATTTTTTGTTTCAACATTTCAAAACTCTTTTGTGATCCATGTGTCCATTTGAAATCCCTTTTATCTCCTCTCATAGTTTTAGTCATAGCATTACAAATAGAACTAAATTTTTTGATGAACTTCCTATAAAAAGTTGCCAATTTATGAAATGATCTTACCTCTCCAACATTCTCCAATGTAGGCCAATCAAGTATAGCTCTCACTTTCTCAGGATCCATCTTCAATCCATCAGCTAAAATTACAAAACCAAGGTACACAATCTCTTCTTTCATAAATGAACATTTCTTCAAATTAATCAGTAACTTTTCTTCCTTAAATCTCTGCAATACTTGTCTGATATGTTCAAGATGTTCTTCCTTACTCTTACTAAATATAAAAATGTTGTCAAGATATACAAGCACAAACTTACCCAAGAATTTTTTTAGAACTTCATTCATCAACCTCATGAAAGTGCTAGGTGCATTAGTCAAACCAAAAGGCATAACCAACCATTCATATAAACCTTCATTAGTCTTAAAAGTAGTTTTCCATTCATCCCCTACTCTAATCCTAATATGATGATAACCACTCTTCAAATCAATCTTTGTGAGATTCTTTTCTCCACTCAAACTATCCATTATGTCATCCATCCTAGGAAAAGGAAATTTGTACTTTACTATTATCTTGTTTATAGCTCTAGAATTGGTGCACATTCTCCATTCTCCATTCTTTTTCGGTGCTAACACAATAGGTACTGCACAAGAACTCAAACTTTCTCTAATCAAACCCCTCTCAAGCAATTGTTGCACTTTTCTATTCAATTTAGTCTTTTCATTAGGTGTCAACCTATATGGTTCTTTATTAGGCAAACTAGCTCCAGGTATCAAATCCATATAGTGACTTATACTTCTCATAGGTGATAAACCATCAGGTACATTATCAGAAATGATGTCATGAAATTCAGTCAGCAAAAGGTTTAACCTCAAGTGCATGTTCTAACTCATCTTATTTCTCAATTTTCCTTGGAATTAAGGAAAAACAAACATTCGGTTCTTTCATTTCTCTTGCAAAATTTTTACCATCAACCAAGCATACTTTGACTATAGTAAAGTGACCTTCATTAGACTTCTCCACTAAAAGCAATAATACTTGTTTCTTTCCATCCATCCAAATAGTAGATTGATTCAATCTACCATCATGCAAAGCTTTCCTATCATATTGCCAAGGTCTACCCAAAAGAATATGACAACAATCCATAGGCATAATATCACACAAGACTTCATCATGATAATTCCTAATTTTGAATTTAACAAGGCATTGCTCACTTATAAGTAGTTTATGCTCCTTCTGGATCCAAGCAATATGGTAAGGCTTAGGATGTTTCAATCTTTGCAACTGAAATTTTTTAACCAACTCTTTGGATACCAAATTATCAGAAGTTCCACTATCAATGATTACCTTGCAACATTTGTCAACGATCTTACATTTGGTTCTAAACAAATTTTTTCTCAAAATAGGTTCCTCATCAGCTTCTTCATTCCACAAGATCCTTCTTAGCATCAAGTTCTCACCATGTTTAGGTTCATTAGACATTTCCTCAACTTCTTCACAAGCCAAATTACTTCTGCCATTACCTCCAATCTTCTTTCCAGAGTTAGTACATTCAAAATCTCCATGTCCTTCCTCACCACATTTGTAACAAGTACCTTTAAACCAAGATTTCTCCTCTCCTTTACCATTATTGTTATTCCTAGAGTAACTAGTATAGCTACCTCTAGAGTAATTACCTCTTCTACCAGCAGGTTCATCTTTCCATCCTTTATCTTGTACTGCATTGTCAGATCTTCTACTTTCTCCATAAGATCTACCTCTACTTCTTTGAAATCTACCACCTCTTCCTCTATGTCTTTGATCATGTCTTTTTGCAAATCTTTCTTCTGCCTTCAAAGAAAGTTGATATGCTTCTTCTACACAATCTATTTTAACATAGTTGATCTCATCTTGAATCGATGTCCTTGGGCCATTCAAATATCTAGCCACCTTCTCAACTTCATCATCCACATGTCTAGATCTGATATCCAATTTGTAAAATTCATTAGTATAATCTTTCACACTCATGTCCTTTTTTCTCAAATTTTGTATCTTTCTTATCAAACTAACTTGGTAGTCAGCTGGAAGAAACTTCTTCTTCATTTTTGCAAGCATTTTCATCCATGTCTTGATCTTTTTCTTTCCTCTCTTTTATCTCTCAATTTGAAAATGATCCCACCAAAGAGATGCATGACCTTTCAACTTTGTTACTACTATCTTAACTTTATTATTATCAAGAGTACCTTCATACTCAAAGTATTTATCCATCTTAGAGATCCAATCCAAAAGTGTATCGGTCTCAAGTCTTCTAGCATAGCAAGCAACTTCAACCGCAGGTCTGGAGTTAGCCTTAGACAAAAATCTCAAGAGTCTTTCCTCATCCTATTCAACTTCATGTTTAGGATTAGGTCTTGCTTCTTCTTCATCACTAACATTTTCAAGATGTGTGCCTCTTCTCTAGGCTATCTCTACAGCATCAAGCCTGGTTGCAATCTGCATCAACATATCCATGATAGCATTATCATTTCATCTACCATGAACCATCTTGAAAATTAGGTTCTAGCAAGATTGTAACCTTCTACAATTTATAGGTCAGATCTTAGATCTTCTACCCTACAATCAACCCAATAAGGTTCTCCACAATCCAATCCACAAGAAAGAACTCGCTCTGATACCACTTGACGTAGGGGTGTATCATCTTAAAATGGAAGCACTTCCATGATAAGAGCATTTAGCCCTGTGATTAAGTGGTTTGGGGTCATATTAAGCACCTTGATTGGGTCTTTTCATGTATTTGGCTTCTCTCCCTACTTTCCACTTCTTCCCTGCACTTGATTTCTTCATTCTAGGTGAAATTAGGGTTAGAATCCTGAGGATTCTCCTAACTTTCCCTCTTCCATGGCTCTATTTTCTAGGTAGGATTTAGAAATGGATCCTCCTAGCCTTCATCTTAGTAATCATAGGATTTTATGTCTATTCCTGACATTCTATCCTATTCTGGCATCAGTTCTAGGTTTTTGGGCATCCCTGGGACCTCTTGCCTTGGTTCTAAGTCAACTTAGGACCAGGGTCAATGTCTAAGGTTGACCCTAACTAGGTCAAGGTCAACCTTGACATTGACCCCTTTATCTAAATTTTCAAAATCCTTAATTTCTGAGCTTTGGGCTTTCAGGAAATTTATTTTCCCGCCTCTGGTTCGGCCATTTCAGGTTTTAGGATGGTAAATCCTTTAATTGCATTTAATCTAGGTATATTTTCTAAAGGTGAGGAACTCATTGGGATTTAATTCTCCAAGGTGGCCCATCTAGAGGAGTGTGCCCTAGATCACTATAAAAGGAGGCCTTCCTATCTCATTATCACATCCACACTCAAGCAATTTCATGAGCAAGCTAACATCAAGTTTTTCACATCACATCTCAATCATCTAGAGCTCTCAAGTGCATTCAAGTGTTCAAGCATTCATCCATCAAGGAGATCCATTGTTAGCTACTGAAGGATTCAATCTCTTTGGAGCCCCCTTGAAGATCCATCCTTCTCCATTCATTCAAGCCTTCTCATATGCAAAGATCAAATCAAGATTGGTGTTGAAGATCAAATACCATTGATTGGAGACATCCTACATCCATTGAAGCATTCATACTTATGGATTTGAGGATTCAAATCCTCTACAAGGACTTCAACATAAGCGAGGTGATTTGTTTCAATTACTTTGTTTATGCACAATATATTTCAATTCAATTTCAAGGTTAATTCCTAAACTTGGGTTTGACCAAGGCAAACCCCCCATACAACAAAAACCCCCATTTTCTTGCAGTTACAAGTGCAGAGTTTCAGATTTGAGAGTGAATATGGATACCTTTTTTGGAAAACTTCTCAGATCTATGAACAGAATTCAAATCAGACTTCAAATAAAGAATGTGGTATTTGACCTTTTATGAGGGTCAAACCTGAGCTGAGCCATCTTGAGGAAAGATTTCTTGGTTTTCTCTATCTCAGCATTTCTAGTCTAGGATAGGTTTCAAATTTTCTTGAAAGTACCCACAGACACCAGAATTCAACATTTTCCAGAGGTGCCCTAATTTGAGGTTAGTACTTGTATTTCAATAATTCCATATTATAAGCACAAATTCCTTTTATAAGGAAATATTGGATTTACTTTCTCTTTCTTCCATATTTTCCATAAATTGATTCGATTATGTATTAACCTCTTGGTTGATCAAATTGGATCTCTTCTTTGGAAATTTGGGTTTGAGAATAGATCTCATATTCCCCCCTATATACATTTGAATAGAGGTGAATCCATTTTATATCTATTCATTTTGGTGAACCCAACTAGCTTACTCTCTTCCTTTTTAGTGTTATATTTCCCTTTGTCTTATTGTGTATGTGTTCACTTTCATTGTTCATTTTGGTGAACCTGACTAGCTTACTCCCTTTCTTTTTGGTGTTAGATTTCCCTTTGTCTTATTGTGTGTGTGTTCACCTTCATTATTCATTTTGGTGAACCCGACATACTTACTCTCTTTTCTTTTGTGGAATTGGATGCTTTATTATGCTTTCCTTTTATCTTGTTAGTATTAGATTTGTCCTTTGTGATTGATCTTGCATGCTAATTAGATTTCATATTCATGCTTTATGTGTTCTTAGTTTAGTTCATTTGCATTATATTGGTTTATGAGCTTTACTACCACTAGTCCTACTTATAACATTCCAATTAGAAGAAGTCATAGACTTATGGGTGCCTTTGATCCTGAATCTTCTTCTCCTTTCCTTAGATTCCCTGATGATAACTTGATTCTTCATGATTCCAATCCTCCTATGGAGAAAAACTCTTCTCACTCATCTCATGATGAGGATGATGCTTTAAGACTTCCTCCTAAACAAGTCCAAAAAATTTCCACTGAACTTGATAAAATGGGTAATTGGCTTCTTCAAGAAAACCATAATCAAGATTCCATTCAAGCTATAGAGGCTCTTAAGAAAGTTCTCCATGATAGTGATCAAGGTGTTAACCTCTTGTGTGGTATTACTCATCTTGTGCATTCCAATATTAAACCTTTAGCTCAAGAGGCTCAAGATTTAGGTTTCACTGATCCTATCACTAGTGTTGAGCCTCCTTCTAATCCTTTACCTATTATTCCTATCTATACTCCTTCTTTGGTGACTATGATGATTCCCTCTATTCCTATGAGTGTTCCTCCTATGTCCCTTCCTACAACACAACCTTCATATCATAATGTTCCTTTCACTTATTCCACTCCACTTCCAACTGTAGTTCCTAGTGTTCCTCAAGTTGTATCTTCTATTCCTGTAGCTTCTTACACTTTACCTAGTGTGTCTAGTGTTTCTACTCCTCCTATTTCCTCTAATGATTCAACCATCATTAGTTTGGCTCAAATTGTATCATCCTTACAACAACAACTTGCTTCCTTGACTCAAAACAAGTTTAGTATTCCTACATGTGACATGGGAAGTCCCTTGTCTTGGGATATTATTCATACTCCTATTCCTCAACAAGGTGAGATGCCTCATCTTGAGAATTATAATGGAAAAGGAGATCCTGTTCATCATGTTAAAACATTCCAAATCCTTTGTAGTGATTATGCTCATGACCATAGGATTTTAGTCAAACTATTTGCTAGAACCTTTCATGACAAGGCCTTACAATGGTATTGTTCCTTGCCTTCTTATTCAATTGATTCCTTTCCACAACTTGCTAATGCCTTTATTCAAAAATTTCAAAATAATATTGGCCCGCAAGTGTCTTTGATTGATTTAATGCATTGTAAACAAAGTGCTAAAGAAAAATTGACTGAATTCATTGGTAGATTTAAGCATTTGCATGCTTAGATTTCCTATCCTATTCCTGATATTGATATTCAACGTATGTTTATTTCAAATTTGCAAAAGGATATTAGAGATAAGATTTTTCTTACTAAATTTACCTCTTTTCAACAACTTTGTGTAGTGCTTCATCATTATCAATTACAAGTGAGTCGATTTGAGAGCAACATTCCAATGGCTCCTATTCTAGTTGATAAGAGTGATTTTGCTCCTAATCCAAATAAGTTTAAAAAATTCAACAATTATGTCAAGATAAACAAACAAGTGAATGCAGTTGCTGATTAGGTTGTTGTTGCATCTCATAATGCCACTTTTGCATCCACTACTTTTTGATTAAATGGTACGTTTACTCCTCTTGCTGAAACTTTACATGCTATTATGAATAAGTTGTTAGCTACTAATATGATTACTTTACCTCCTATTCGAAATCTTTTACCTACTATGATTGCATCTAAATCTTTTGATCACAATGATTTCTATCAATATCATCATCAGAATGGCCATGATACTAAGCGATGCTATTCTTTAAAACATAAGGTTCAAGATCTCATTGATTCTAGGGTTTTATCTATTGACAATCTAGATAGTAGTGGGAATCAATCTATCTCTCCTCCTAATCAAAACCTTCAAATCTATATGAATCCTTTACCTACGCATGATACTAATACTATTGCTCAATCATCTGCTATGGACATTGCATATGATTCAAAGATGGATAATCTTAATTATGTTGTTAATCAAGTGGAGCATATTGATAAGTCTATATCTCCACCTCAACCCTCACCTCAAGTTCAATCTCAACCTCAAGTTAAACCTAAACCTAAAGTGAAATCTCAACTTAAACCTCGACAACAATTCAAGAATAAAAGACCTCAGGAACTTTTTATTATCTTTGATGACTCTGATACTATTAAGGCTCCTAATGGTCCCCTTTACATTGTTGCTAGGATTGCTCAGATACCTACTCATGGTTGTCTTGTTGATTATACCTCCTTAGTCAATGTTATCACTATAGAAAATCTTTTTATGAAAATCTTACAATGTGACTTCTATGATACATCGGGTGTGTGGATTCAAACTTGCAATGGTTTTCTTTATCCATCATTTGGTTCTATTACTTTACTGGTTGAACTTTTTGGAAAAATTGTGAGCACTACCTTCGTTGTGGTTCCTACCTACGATCAATTTCAAGTTAAGCTAGGTTTTCCGTGGTTGAATACCATGCATGCTATTTCTTCACCTATCCATAAGTGTCTTAAGTTCATTCATGATGGCAAAGTGAAGATGATCAATCATAGTTTATATCAACCTTCTAGGCCTAGAGATTGTGCTACTTTATATTTCTTTTGGCCTTCCTTACCTATTCATGTCCTTCTAGACCTGATAATATTTTTTGATCATACCAATCTTATAAACATCATAAGATTATTCAATTAAGCATACCTCCTATGGATCTTAATCATGGTCTTTTACCTACACCTTCGATATCTCCTTTAACTATGGCTTCTAGTTCTGTTAATCAAGTTCCAATCAAAGATCCTGTGATTGTTTCTCCTATGGCTAATAATCCTATTGATCTTCCTAAAGAACATGTGAAGGATCCTATGCTTGTTCCTCCTAGTTCTCAACCTATCTCAAAAAAATCAAAAAGTAATCGATCTGCTAATGAACGTCGTAAAAAGCATCGTGCTCATGCTAAAGCTAAAAAATCTCTACCTTCTTCGGATAAACCTATGCATAATGTATTAGAAGATGTTGTTACTAATAATGATGTTCACATGCATGATTATGATGATTCTATTCATATCTTAGATCCTATTTTGATTAATTTGGATGAAGAAGATACTCTTGAAGATACTGCTGATGTTAATGATGAATATGAGACTATTGACATTGATTTACCTAATATGCTTTCATCACAATTAACTCTTACACCTAGTGTCAAACATAGTGATTCTCAAGAGGATCCTTGTGTGGAACTGGTTATCATTCCTACTATATTGGATATAGTCCCTCTTGTGAGTTACCCACCTTCCCTAAATGATATACAATGAGATGGGGAGAGTAGGCGACACACTTGATCAGCTTGTCCTTCATGGTAGCTTTGTTGTGTGTTTTCCTATTGTACTATGCTTCTCCTATAATGTGATAGCTAAATGTTGTTAGATTCTTTTATACAATCCTTGTTACTTAGTTGGTACAATGTGATAAAGGAATCAAAACTATTGTTCAAATTCCTCTATATGTATCTCTATTCTTCTATGCGTTGTTCAATGTTATGTTGTAATTGTGCTATTTTTTGTAAATGTTTCCTTGTGTAATCTACTTGGATTCAAGATATGGTAGCACTAATTATTTTTGGTCTCCATGTCATGGTCCGAAAAGATTCTCCTTCATATATCTTATATGATATTTCCTCCTTTGTGATTGTAGTTCTACTTTCTTTGGGGAATGACGTCAATTCATTTGCAATAATATCATATATATATTATCTTATGATCATACTGACCCCATGGTAGGTAGATCCCTTCTATGTTCTTCAATACACACACATATTTTTCAAGATACTTCTTTTCCCTTTTTGGATTAGTAACTAATCCTTAAAGCATAGATTTATATTTTAGGATCTCTTGATCCCTCCAATTTCAAATACACATAAATTGTGATCCCTTAAGGTCGGAAGTGTCCTTAAGACTAGATCTCTTTTTTTTTTTTTTTTGTTTTTATTCTTATGGAATAGAATATTCTTAAGGATAAATCCTTGATGGGTTGACTAGTGAGTAGCCACATTCACTAGGCAGTTCAATTCCATCTTTCCAGTTGCACCATTTTCCTATGTGGTTCAAAATGGGACATAAGTTCTCATTGGGTGAGGTAATCACACCTTCTTTCTCTCTCTAGAGATGTCTCTCTTATTATGATCTAGGATTCAATGAAGACTTGAGTCCCTGGGGGCTTAAGGTTCTCTTTGTCCTTTAGATTACGATAAGATTATCTTTTTATTCTGATCTCCTTTACCAAGAGTTTTTATCAAGTCCATACTCTTGCTAAAGTGGGGGCTTAATGTATCATCTTAAAATGGAAGCACTTCCATTATAAGAGCATTTAGCCCTCTGAGTAAGTGGTTTGGGGTCACATTAAGCACCTTGATTGGGTCTTTGCATGTATTTGGCTTTTCTCCCCACTTTCCACTTCTTCCCTGCACTTGATTTCTTTATTCTAGGTGAAATTAGGGTTAGAATCCCGATGATTCTCTTGAATTTCCCTCTTCCATGGCTCTATTTTCTAGGTAGGATTTAGAAATGGATCCTCCTGGTCTTCATCTCAGTAATCATAGGATTTTATGTCTATTCCTAACATTCTTTCATGTTCTGGCATCAGTTCTAGGTTTCTAGGCATCCATGGGACCTCTTGACTTGGTTCTGAGTCAACTTAGGACCAGGGTCAATGTCTAAGGTCGACCCTAACTAGGTCAAGGTCAAGCTTGACCCTGACTAGGTCAGGGTTAACCTCGACATTGACCCCTTTCTCTAAATTTTCAAAATTCTTAATTTTTGGGCTTCAGGCTTTCAGGAAATTTATTTTCCCGCCTCCGGGTTAGCCATTTTGGGTTTCAGGATGGTAAATCCTTTAATTGCATTTAATCTAGGTATATTTTCTAAAGGTGAGGAACTCATTGGGATTTAATTCTCCAAGGTGGCCCATCTAGAGGAGTGTGCCCTAGATCACTATAAAAGGAGGTCTTCCTGTCTCATTATCAGATCCACACTAAAGAAATTTCATGAGCAAGCTAACATCAAGTTTTTCACATCACATCTGAAGCATCTAGAGCTCTCAAGTGCCTTCAAGTGTTCAAGCATTCATCCATCAAGGAGATCCATTGTTAGCTACTGAAGGATTCAATCTCTTTGGAGCCCCCTTGAAGATCCATCCTTCTCCATTCATTCAAGCCTTCTCATATGCAAAGATCAAATCAAGATTGGTGTTGAAGATCAAATACCATTGATTGGAGACATCCTACATCCATTGAAGCATTCCTACTTGTGGATTTGAGGATTCAAATCCTCTACAAGGACTTCAACATAAGCGAGGTGATTTGTTTTAATTGCTTTCTTTATCCACAATATATTTCAATTCAATTTCAAGGTTAATTCCTAAACTGGGGTTTGACCAAGGCAAACCCCCCATACAACAAAAACCCCCATTTTCTTGCAGGTATAGGTGTGGAGTTTTGGATCTAAGAGAAAATTTGGATACCCTTTTCGACAAACTTCCAAGATCTACGAACAGAATTTGAATCAGACTTCAAATAAAGAATGTGGTATTTGACCTTTTATGAGGGTCAAACCCGAGCTGAGCCATCTTGAGGAAAGATTTCTGGGTTTTCTCTATCTCATCATTTCTAGTCTAGGTTAGGTTTCAAATTTTCCTTAAAGTACCCACAAACACTAGAATTCAACATTTTCCAAATTTGCCCTAATTTGAGGTTAGTACTTGTATTTCAATTATTCCATATTATAAGCACAAATTCCTTTTATAGGGAAATATTGGATTTACTTTCTCTTTCTTCCATATTTTCCATAAATTGATTCAATTTTGTATTAACCTCTTGGTTGATCAAATTGGATCTCTTCTTTGGGAATTTGGGTTTGAGAATAGATCTCATATTTCCCCCTATATACATTTGAATAGAGGTGAATCTATTTTACATCTATTCAAGGGGCAAGGTAGATACAAGAAGAATCAATTAGAATTGACTCCACTTGAATCAAGAAATAATCCCTTCTCAAAGTTACACACTGAAGAAATATATAATTCACATGAAATCAATGAAAACACAATGGATATTAGACAAGCAACTGGCATCAACAATAGAGTAATTATATGAAATCTTTCAACATGGCTGACTGTGAGGCCTTCCAGGTTTCGACCTTATACAATGAATTATGAAACCATAATCTTAACTTTCATCCTATCTTTGTCTCCAATGATGTATCTTGATAATCATCTTTTTTTATTACCTTACTACAACAACCCAACCTCCAAATATAGAGCCAGCAAAGCCACAAGTCGGCCAGTCATGCATTTAATTACATTATAGGTCCAGCCTTGAAGATTAAACCAAAACTAAAGAAAGAATGAACAAAACTTAATGTGAGGTTAAATTTAGGTCCACACATGATCCAAGAACATGTCCCAAACTTAGCAAGATCCAATTCCATCATAGGAAACTGCGCAAGATGAAAAACTCCATGTTTCACGTGAAACTGGCTGAAAATCGATACCCAAGAAAAATGGCCATAACTTTCAACTCATGATGAATGATTATTACTTTAGGTCCTCTTAAAGGCCCTAAGAGTGCAAAGGCTTATTCCATAAGGATCAACATCTACATGACACATAATCAACACACAAAAAAGTAAGAAAATACGGCCCCGGTGGCCAGGAAAACAACTATAACTTTGAAATGGTCCAAGAAATCCTTATGTGCTCATAGGAGAAGGTTCCCAAATGGGTCCTCAACATCATGTAATATTTTCACAACATGAAACCAACAAATGCAATAATTATAATGCAAACAATAGAAAACATGAAATATTTTTGGTTGATGCAAGATTGCTCAAAGACCCAAGATGCTCCTGCATCAATATCTAGGGCTCATTTCTCTATAATAATAAATGGCTCTTTGATTGGTTTTTTTCATTAAACTCAAGGGTTTGGGAAAGTTGATCTTTTGTCCCCTTTTCTCTTCATCATAATGGCTGAAGCTTTGAGCCGATTCATTAATGCCTATCATACCTTTGGGCTTTGTCTTGGTGTGCACATTGATGGTACTTCCATTTTAGTCACGCATTCTTTATTTGTTGATGACACCCTCTTATTTGGTAAATCCTCTATTCATGATGCTAAACAAGTTAAAAAGGTTTTGGATCTTTACACCTATGTTTCGAGTCAGAAAAATAATATTTAGAAATCAAAAATCTATGTTCAATATAGATCCTAGGATTTCTAATAGAATTGTTAATATCTTATGATTTCCCTTAGATGAGCTTCCTTCTACTTACCTAGGGATTCCTTTCTTTATTGAGTCTAATAAACGCAACTACTGGCAATCAGTTGTAAATCATATTAAATCTAGGGTAGTGGCTTGGAAACCTAGGTGGATTACACTTTCTAGTAGAATCCTCTTCATCAAATATGTCTTATCAGCTATTCCTAACTACTATATTTTAATATTGTAAGAACCAAAATTAATTCTTAATCAAATTGATAAATTGATTCAAGAATTCTTGTGGATGGCTAACATGATAGGAGATAAGATAATTTGTCTCATATCCCTATTACCATACTTTTACTCATTTTGATTAGAGACCTAATTACTAGATGAGGCTACAATACCCTAGTTTGCATTATTAGATGATCTTGCTTAAATTTGTGTTGATTTCATGTTAAGATACATGTAATGGAAAGAGAAATTCATGCATCTAAATGTTACATGTATATATGCCAAATATCTATATGTGCTGAACAAAGGAAAGAACTAGAAAATAAGATCATCTGGGCTTACACAGGTCATGAGCATAGCCAACTTTCAAGAAGACATAAATGAATACAAACATACATAAATAAGATGAACACAAAATTACACGAGTACCAGACATTTCCTCATAATGAAGTTTTGATCTAGGTTTAATCTAGTGTGCCCCTGTAATCCAGAACCTGCAGAGAAGAGGAGAATGGATGGGGTTAGATCTAATGGATCTAAGCAATGCATGATATCCTAGTACTTATCCCATCTATAGTAATTCATATACATAGTTAGCCATATACTTCTAAAAAGGGCTATCCTTTAGGGCATCTGCACTTAGAAATATGATGTAGGAGGAAGAAGATACCATGTTTTACTAACTTATTTGTTCCATGTGTAGATATAGAAGAAGTTGATTCATTGTTGTTTATCTCATTCAGATAATCTAAGTACCGATGGGATGGTCTTTCTTGAAGACCATCCTAGAAGTACAAAGATTATTTGTACAACAAAAATTGCAAAGTGTTGGAATCAAGATGAATGATGTTGCCCTGTGATGTGGGCTCTGTCAGGAAAACCTCAAAATTCCTTGACAAAGACCACATCAAATTCCAAGAGCACTGATGATCACCATGAGGGAAGTAACTAGATGAAGCAGTATCAATGGAGCATTCAAAGATCATAAAGAAGAAGAAAGAATGGAAACACATAATAGAGATCAACACATAGAGGTAATGGCTATATGACCACCTGATGAATCACTATGGTGTCTGCATCATCAATAATGCAAAAACACCACCAGATGTTTCTATTTCATCTGGTGTTTCTATGACATCATGATGCACCAACAATAGCCATCCACCATGCCCACCAAAATAATGAGTGTGATCATCCAATAATAGAAGGGTCTTGCATCACCAAATCAAATTAGAATTGAAGAGGTGCACAAATCTACATTTAGTCCTATCATGTATTCATGACATACAAGTATTCAAATCTATATTTTGAGCTACTGAAGGGAGTTGAAAATAACAAAGTGACTACATTCACAAAGATAGAAATCCAATGGATTAATGAAGTTTTCACAGTTTACGTGCCTTGAGCCAATCGAATTCTGATCATCATAATGAAAGGATAAATGCATTAAGAAGAGCTATACTTAAAAATGGATAGTACATGATCAAGTAATGTGGTGTATCAAACTAATTATAAAGTCAATAAAGAGGGACACTAGTGATAATGTTCATCAATAGAGCCTCAAAGAATGCAATCATTGCAATGGAGTTCAACATGATGTCATGAATACAAACAATAAAAATTAATGTGTGTATCTTCATTAACATGGAAACATTAACAAAGGGACATTTCATGGATGTCCATGATACCATGAAGATATAAATGTAGACAATCAGTGATAAAATAAGTAATTGAGCATGGAGATTCAGTGATAAAATAATGAAGATCAAGCCATGCCAAAGGTATAGTGGACATCATAGGTATCTATGCAATAGCAATGTCATAGCTTGGGACCTCAAATTCATATAACCAGTGGTACATGCCAGAAAATATTAATGCTCTAGCTTAATAGCTCACAGGATCCATGGACCCTAGTAAACTACAGAGAATGGGCCCAAGAGGAATCAATTAAAACCAACAATGCATATAACTCACAAGCACAAACACCAGCAATTAATTGCATTATCCAATAGAGAGATTGATGGTTCCATGAATAAGTAGTGAGCTTAGCACATTTAGTCAACACCAAGTTGGCACTGCATCACAGTAAGTATGGAGGCTAGTGACAATGAATTGAAAGAAAAGACCATAAGAGAACATTGATGCTCTGGTTTTTCCATGGGCTCAATAAATTAGTGAGTAAACAAAAATGTATAAAGCTCACGATTTGATCTATTAAACTCAATATAAGCACAATGATGCATTTACTTCACAACAAGGATACATAGTAAGTAGCATAAGGATATGCATTCATGGGCTGGCATCATCATCAAATGGTGAATACCAATAGAAAGCAACAACATACACATGTAGATCACGGGCTGTAAAAAAAAATGAATATTGATGCCCTAGCTACAAAATAGACAATGTCTGATAGCAACCACAATATACAATGGTGCCATAAATAGAACACGAGCATATAGATGAGCATGTTGAAGAAAAAAAACAATAAACATTTCATAAGAATAAGCATTAAACTAAATGAGAAGTAACTAATACAACATCGTAAAGCTGCCAATAGTTCACGAGATCTCAAGGGTAGTGGCGATCCAATGAAGTGATGACCAAACTCATGATTTCACAAGGTAAAGTAGAGAACACAAAGGGAGACTGGTATAATTAAGTAGAGACATTAACGCTCAGCCAATGCTTCACAGGCCCCATAAAATAATGAAACATAAGAATCATTGTAAAGGATGCTATGCTCTGACAGTAAAGTTGCAACCTCAGTAAGCCATGAAAATAAATGTCTATGATACTATAGCAACAAGCAGAGATATTAAATGCAATCCAGCAGTAAAGAAAGTAACACAAATGCAATGCTAACCAAATAAACTTGAGGATAAATGATAGTGACCTCAATGAATACACAAAATATTATGCCCTTGATAGTATCAAATGTAGAGGAGAAGAAAAATGAAATCACAAATTCCTACCTCAAAATGTTAATGTCGTAAGAGGAGATAAAAAATCCTTCAAAAACTGCAAGTTCCCAAATCCAGTTCAAGATCACAAAGGCCAAACTTAGTGCAATGGAAACTTTCCAAATGCCAATAGTAGAAGTTCCTGACACTTGGGGTTTTTTCTTCTCATCTTTGAAAAGGGGTTTTGATCAGAATATTTAATTAATATGCTTTACCCTTTTCTTAGATTGGGTTGAGAGCTTTATTAGATGTTTTAATTTGATGCTAGGGCATATTCATGAGAAGTGGGTTTAATATAAGGTGTAAATGGCTTATTAAATATGTTTTCCCCTTAATTGGGTTGAGAACTATTTATTAACCTAGTAAAATAAATATTTTTAAAATCTACATGTATTAAAATCCAGAGAGAATCATAGCATAAGGGTAGTAAAGATTATAAAAGAAAATCATTGCTTATTTAATTGTAAATTCTGTCAATGATATTCTATAACATTTGTCAGAATATCTTTTAAAAGCATGATAAAAAGGGGATAAGAGAATTAATAGTCCATCTTTTGTAAGGATTCCCCCTACCCCTAAAAATCCAAGAATCTAACATCCAGATTTAAGAGGCATCTTCATGGGCCTAAATGTATAATTTTTCCATTTTGGGTGAGGTTGAGGGACATGAATGCAGATTCTTAGGTTTTGTTTAATATACCTCTCACTTAGGTGATGGAGGTTGGCTCTTCATTCTTTCTCAATTGTATGAGAGTGTTGTAGCTCTGAGATACATAGTTGTAAGCTTCTTCTTTGTAGTGAATTCAAAGCAGTTTTCCTTGTTGTCTCTATCATTTTCTAAGTTTTTTCTTTGAGTTGTATGTGTTGGAGATTTGCCAGCAAGCCAAAACTGACTGTATGTTTGTCATTGATGACAACATATGGTAAGTAGCATGCATGGAAGACTTATGCAGTAAGATTCTAGTATATTCAGCATGGACATGTTATTAGCATGATATCATGAATATGGAGGTTAACTATTAGTATAGATAGTTATATATCAGCTTGTGTCAGCAGTGTTCCTGACAGAGTTATAGGCAGTGTTCTTTGAATGATTCTATGTACAGTTATCATGGAGCCTTGCATGTTTGGATATGTGATGGAGACATTTTAATGATGTTACATTCATGGATATAGAGTCTGATGATCTGTAGAACTGAAGTTATGCAATCACTATTCACCAGTAGCAGTTTCCTATGTTTATTCAGAAGAGCTGATAGAGATTATATTGGTTTAGAAGTTGCGCCTATAATTTTGGTATGCACCATTGGATTATTTCTTAGAGAAGAGTTAACAATGTTTGATTAAGAGTGCATGATGTAATTTAGCTTGAGGAGAAAGATCCAGTTATTTTGGTAGAGCTAATAGTGTGTAGCGTGCGTCTACAATTATCTTATTGGATAGGTCCCAAAATGTTTTGTGTGCTTAATAGAGCTGACTAAATTATTATTGGAGTTTTTTATGGCTTCTCTAATATGATTTCAAGGTGGTTCTAATAGGTTGACTTTATTATATCATTTAGAGGAAAGATATTTATAGCCAGTCATTTGTGATTGCTAGGAGAGTGGTTCATAGCTGATTGTGAAGAGCAGAGTAGAGTGTGTGAAGTGTTGAGCCATCAGAAGAAGGTCTATGTGACCAAGTAAAGTATTTGTGCTATACATTGGAATCAATCCAAATAGTAGGTCAAAGTGTAGCTCACTAAGATACAGATATAGTGTGTATATGTTATTTAGAAGGTTGTAGCCTTCACCCATTTGAGTAGTGAGCTCTAGGATAGTACGTCCACACCACTAATAGGGTTTATTGTAAAAGATTCCTAATAGGGTTCGACCCTTGAACAGGTCTACTATACTAAATATATTGTAAAGAAACTCCTAACAGGGTTAAGGATCTTATAACCAGGATCATAATACACTAGTACATAATATTAGTGGGTGTCAATTCCCACTAGGGTTTTTACCTATTTGGGTTTCCCCATAACCAAAATTTTGGTGTTGTGTTCAATTTTTATTTCATTATGTTTATGCTTTATGTTTAAGTATACTTAATTGGATAAAGAATTGAAACTTGTAGATAAATGATTCACCCCCCCCCTCTCAGTTATCTCTTGGGACTATTCCTAACAATTGGTATCAGAGCCAAGTGCCTCAGAGAGAAATTTTAACAGCTTGAGGTTGATCAGATGACATTCTTTAGAAAAAAAAGTCCTAAGTTTGATGGAGAGAATTATCTTGATTGGAAGAACAAGATGGTGACACATTTAATGCATTGCCTTTGAATTTTTTGATGTAACTATCAAATAAGTTAAGATCCCTACCTTAGAAGAGCTTGCAAAAGATAATGCTGCTAAAAAGAAAAAGGAATTATTTCATCAAAATTCAATAGCCAAAGCGTCCTATCTGATAGTGAGTTTTCTGAAATAAAGAAAGTAGATACAACCCACAAGATATGGAAGCACTTAGAAGACATATTTGAAGGAGACAAACAAGAAAAGGATGTGCACAGAAAAACTTGGAAGAAAAGATACAATGCATTAGAGATGCTACCTGAAGAAAACATCAGAGCTTACAGCCAAAGGATTAATGAAGCAGTTGCAGGAATCAGGAACAATAGTGGAGAGATCTCGAAAGAAGACATTATGGACAAATTGATGACCACTCTCATAGTAGAGTATGAAATCAAGATCAACATCCTTGATGAGACCATGCAGCTTACATAAAATTTCAAAAGAGAGACCTTGATCAACAAAATTTCAGCTTTTGAGATTTCAAGAATGAAGACAGAACCTAAAAGTGAAACAACCTTCAAAGCATCAGTCTATGATGATAATGAAGAGAAAACACTAGATGATTTCATTGCTATGATTTCTAAAAGAGAAAAGAAAGGAAAAGGGAAATATGAATGCCAATTGACATTTAAATTCTTTTCATGTAATAAGATTGGTCACTTTGCATCTAAATGTCCTACAAGAGCTAGAAAGTTCAAAAATGACTACAATCCTAAGTATTCAAAGGAATGGTACTATGTTGGAGATGGAGTATCAGATGATGATTAAGCTAAAGATGAAATTGGATTCATTGCTATCATAGAGAAAATGAACAATGGAGATAAGAAAGAGGAATAAAAGTTAGCATTGATATCACAAGCAGACATAGATAGTGGATGTTCACATCACATGACATGTGATAAAGATAGGTTTGTTCATTTAGATAATTACAATGGTGGAATGGTTAGATTTGGAGATAACACTCCAAAAACCATCATTGGTAGAGGAGCCATCAGTTTGGATGGAAATAATAGTACTGATGATGCTCTTTATGTTGATGGTTTGAAACATAGCCTACTAAGTGTTGGGAAATTACTTGACAAAGGTTACAGATTGGAATTCAATGAAAACAAGTGCATAATTAACAACAAAGAAGGAGAAATGATTGCATCAGGATAAAAAACTAAAGGTAATGTTTTTTAGCTTAATCCAGAAGCAAGTTGTTTTGTTGCTAAAGTAGATGGCAGCTAGTTATGGCACAAAAGACTATGTCATATCAATTTTGATAACATAGTAAAGATTAGTAATGTTAAGGTTGTAAGAGACCTACCTAGCATAGCAAAGTTGGTCATATACTACATGCAGGGAATGTGTAATGGGAAAACATGTAAGGAATTCATTCAGGAGCAAGCATAACTTAGCAGATTACAAGTTGGATCTAATTCATACAGACCTATATGTACCAACTCAAATAAGATCATACTATGGTGAAAGGTATTTCATTTTATTTGTAGATGATTATTCTAGAATAGTGTGGGTTGCATTCTTGAAAGATAAGTCAGAAGCCTTTGAGAATTTCAAAATATTAAAAGCTAAGGTTGAGAATGAATCTGGACTTAAGATAAATTATCTAAGATTGGATAGAGGAGGATAATTCACCTCTGATAGATTCTATGAGTACTGTGAAGAATATGGCATAAAAAGATAGTTAAGTGCACCTAGAACTCCTTAGCAAAATGGGATTGCAGAGAGAAGGAATAGGATCATCCTTGATAAAGTGCGCACCATCATGATTGAAGGAAAAGTTGCACACACCTATTGGAGAGATGCAGTCAATACAGTAGTCTTACCATCAATAGAATTCAATTAAGGCCTGGCGCGGACAAAACACCTTATGAGCTATGGTTTGGTAACGTTCCCATAGTAAAATACTTTAGAATCTTTGGAAGAAAGTGCTACATCAAGAGGGATGAAGCAGTAGGTAATTTTGATGCAAGAAGCGATGAAGGTATCTTCCTTGGTTACTCTACTAAAAGTAAAGCTTATAGATGTTTCAATTTAAGATTGAAGAAGATCATTGAAAGTGCTCATGTTAGGATTGATGAAAAGTTTATGATTCAAGAAAAATATCATGATTACTCACCCATGATTGAAGAAGAAACCAGACCCTCCACTAGTGAGATAGTTATTGAAGAAATGTTTGATAGTATTGATGTGTTATTCAATGACCCTGAAACAAGTGAAGAAGAAACTCCTAAGGAAGATGAGACAATATCACCTAAAGCTCCAAAGTTTATAGCTAGATATCATTCCAAGGATGACATCATTGGAGATCAGAGAGGAAAAGTCACAACAAGATCAAAAGCAAAGAGTTCTATAAGCAATGAGGCAGTATGTTTACTATCTCAAATCAAACCCTTAAGTGTTGAAGATTCATGCAATAATTCAGATTGGCATGATGCTATGAAAGAAGAGCTAGATCATATTATCGATAATGATACTTGGGAACTAGTCCCAAGACCTAGTCATAAGAATGTGATTGGAACAAAATGGATATTCAGAAACAAGATGAATGAAGATGGTACAATAGTAACAAATAAAGCAAGATTAGTATGTAAGGGATATGCCCAAAGAGAAGGTATTGATTATTGAGACACATTTGCACCAGTGAGCAGATCAGAAGCCATTAAGTTTTTTTAATCTTACGCTACATTCAAAAACTTCAAAGTTTATCAGATGGATGTTAAGTCAACATTCTTGAATGGAGAGCTAAAAGAAGTATACATTGAGTAGCTAGAAGGATTCACCCTAATAGATATATCTGATATGGTATGCAAATTAAAGAAAGCCCTCTATGGACTTAAGCAAGTCCCTAGAGCTTGGTATGAGAGACTTGATGGATTTCTAACAAAAAATGGATTCAAGAAAGGAGCAACAGACTGTAATCTATTCATAAGAGAGACATCTGAAGGTTTACTACTTGTAGCTATATTTGTTGATGACATTATCTTTGGAGGTAATGGAAAACTAAGTGCTGAGTTTGCTAAGGAGATGCAAAGAGAATTTGAAATGAGAATGATTAGTCCTATCAAATACTTTTTGGGATTAAATGTGCAACAGACAAAGAAAGGAATTTTCAATAATCAGTCCAAGTATGTGAAAGAGATATTAAAGAAATTCAAGATGGATGATTGCAAGCTAGTAGGGACACCTATGATAACTGGATGCAAGCTTACAAAAGAAGATGACTCACTAGTAGTAGATATAACATTATACAAGTCTATGATTGGCAAACTCATTTATCTTACTCAAACTAGACCTGATATTTCTAATGTAGGTGGCATAGTTGGAAGATTTGCAGCAGAGCCTAAACAAAGTCACCTCATGGCAGTAAAAAGGATATTTAGATACTTGCAAGGCACTATAGACTATGGTTTATGGTATCCTAATTTATAAAATGTTGAAATTCATGTGTATACTAATGTAGATTGGGTAGGATGCGTTGATGATAGAAAGAGTACATCAGGAGGAGCAGTGTTTCTTGGTGATAGACTTGTCACTTGGACAAGCAAGAAGCATAATTGTATCTCTTAGTCAACAATAGAAGTGAAGTATGTTGCAACAACCCTAAATTATTATACAACTATTTGGATCAAGCAGATGATAAAGGATTTTGGAATTCAAATTGATTATCCTATTGTAATTCATTGTGATAACACCAGCACTATCAATATGTCAAAGAACCCTATGATGCATGGAAAGACAAAGCATATTGAGATCAAGTATCACTTCCTAAGAGAGAAATTGGCAGAAAAAGAAGTTAAGGAGGACTATGTGAATACTAAAGATTAGTTAGCAGACATTTTCACAAAGCCATTGCCAAAGGATAATTTTGAGTATCTCAAGGAGAAGTTGGGAGTAATTCCCTTCCCTGATTCTTCTTAGAAGAAAGAAGATAGAGCATCAGTCCTCAAGGACTGATGGATGGTTGACTACTCTACCTCAAGATTAGGACCAGTGCTTAAATTTATTGGTGCCCTTTTCCATTGATGTCAAAGGGGGAGTAATATATAGTCATGAGAAATAGAATTAAAAGAAAGAGTAATATACTTAGGGGGAGTAGCATTCAGTTATGGAAACATTTCAGTTGAGGAAATGGAGAATATTGAAGAATATTGCAGTAGATGGAGGATCCATCTTTGGGGGAGTTTTGAAGAGGAAATGGATAATGTTATAAAATAAATTTTCATTTGGGTTGGTGGTGTTTTTCATTCCATATGTTTCTATCAATGCCAAAGGGGGAGATTGTTGGAGATTTGCTAGCAGGCCAGTACTGACTGTATGTTTGTCATTGATGACAACATATGGTAAGTAACATGTGTGGAAAACTTATGCAGTAAGCTTATAGTATATTCAACATGGACATTTTTATCAGCATGATATCATGGACATAGAGGTTAACTATTAGTACAGATAGTTATATAGAAGCTTGTGTCAACGATGTTCCTAATAGAGTTACAAGTAGTGTTCTATGAATTATTGTCTATATAGTTATCATGGAGCCTTGCACATTTGGATATGTGATGGAGACATGTTAATGATGTTACATTAATGGATGTAGAGTTTGATGATTAGTAGAAGTGAAGTTATGCAGATGCTATTTACCAATAGCAGTTTCCTATGTTTATTCAGAAGAGCCAACATAGATTATATTGGTTTAGGAGTTGTGCCTATCATTTCAGTATGCGCCCTTGGATTAGTGCTTGGAGAAGAGTTATAAATGTTAAATTAAGAGCACATGATGTAATTCAACTTGAGGAGAAAGATCCAGTTATTTTGGTAGAGTTGACAGTGTGTAGCATGCGTCTACAATTATCTTATTGGACAGGTCCCAAAATATGTTGCATGCTTAGTAAAGCTGACTAAATTATTATTGGAGTTTGTTATGGCTTCTCTAATATGATTTCAAGGTGGTTCTAATAGTCTAACTTGATTATATCATTTAGAGGAAAGATATTTATAGGAAATCATTTGTGATTGCTAAGAGAGTGGCTCATAGTTGATTGTGAAGTGCAGAGAAGAGTGTGTAAAGTGGGTAGCCATCAAAAGAAGGTCTATGTGACCAAGTAAAGCATTTGTGCTATACATTGGAATTGATCTAGACAATAGGTCAAAGTGTAGTTCCCCAAGATCCAGATATAGTGTGTATCTTTTATTCAGAAGGTTGTAGCATTCACCCATTTGAGTAGTGAGCTCTAGGACAGTACGTCCACACCCCTAACAAGGTTTATTGTAAAAGATTCCTAATAGGGTTTGACCCTTGACCAGGTATACTATACTAAATATATTGTAAAGAAACTCCTAATAGGGTTAAGGATCGTCTAACAAGGATCATAATACACTAGTACAGAATATTAGTGGGTGTCAATTTCCACTAGGGTTTTTACCTATTTGGGTTTCCCCGTAACCAAAATTTTGGTGTTGTTTTCAAGTGTTCTTTCATTTTGTTTATGCTTTATGTTTAAGGATACTTAATTTGATAAATAATTGAAACTTGTAGATAATTGATTCACTCCCCCCTTCTCAGTTATCTCTTGGGACTATTCCTAACAGTATGTGAAGATCATTGTGATAGCTTTTAGCCTTAATCTACATATTAATTCAATTAAATATTTAGAGGATTGTTTTGTGTCTTAGAGTTTTAATTTGTGTACAAAATTGGGTTTTAGGTTGTGGAAAATATTTCCCTCCTTACATCTTAAGTACCTCATTAATTCTAAAAAGTTCAATAAAAAAGGGTCAAGTTGTGAGTTGAAATTTTTCTTTTCAGTTGTCTTGTAAGCTTCTATCAATTGTTAATTTTCTATCAATTCGATGGATCACCTAGTTTAAGTTTTTTCTCTAGTCATTTACTTCCATGCACTCTCTCCCTTTTCCTCATTAATTTAGTCAAGTTCTAAGGTGATTCAAGGGGAAGCCGGCCCCTAATCCAGAGGTCTACTTTATGATAGGTTATCCACATCCTGAAAGTAGTCCCATGTTTCATAGGATTTCTAGCTTCACACTTAGTTTATTTGGGTGCAATCCTTAGTGACAACTATTTTTGGCACACCAAGTGGGACTAGAGACTCAGTGAGTTAGATTTATGAGGTCTACTCTATATGAGTTATTGTTTGGTATGAGCAGTGACTATATTTTGATATCATACTTGGTGACTATAATCTTTTTTCATGCAAATCAACACTTAAGCTTATGAGTGGGATTCCAACTAGGAAGAGCAAGAATCCTTTTATTTATGCAGAACTACCATAATCTAAGAAAAGGACCAAGGCAGCCCAATCTAGTGCCTCCCAATCTACAAATCCCATTCCTATTCATGCAAGAACTACCATAATCCCACATGTGCAAGTAGCACGAGTAGTTCAATTTCCCTTAAACCCTCCAATGGTAAGAAATCACCCTTTTTTAGTTTTTAATCAAGGTATCCCCTTGAATTTACAATAGCATAATGATATTCCTAAATTAGCCCTCAAGAACCTACCTATTTTTATAGGAGAGGATCAAACTTCCACTATTGAGCATATAAGAGATATTGCATACCTCTGTGCCCTCCACAATATAACTAAAGACAATGTATCTATGATGTTTTTGGTGGAATCCCTTAAAGACAAAGCTTTGTAATGGTTTAGGGGTCTAGCAGTCAATTCCATAACAAGTTGGGATGAGTTGGGCCAATCCTTAACCAATTAGTTTGAGGATAAGTTTGACCATCTCTCTTTAGTTGAACATCTGACCACTATAAATAGAGCCCCCCATGAGTATATTATTTGGTATATTGTAGGTTTTCTGAGGTTCTTACTCTAGGTCTTGTTTAAATGTCTCTGCAAGTGTCATATCTTGGTCTAAGGTTCCAAAATTTCATTAAAATTTTCCTTGCTCATGCTTGCAAACCTATTCTTTAGGTCTTATTTCCTTTAGAAGGTTCTATTTTTCATTCAATCCTTTAAGTTTTCCCTAATCCTTATGTTTCTGCATTACTTTTTGGGCCACTTAAGTGTCACTTTTGTGCACGTGATCATTCTCTTCCTCTTTGTGTTTACTGAATCAATTGATAATGTTTTATATGTCTTGATTATTCAGAGAACTAGAAAATGCGTTGAATCCTTGCTAAACTGTTGTGTTGGTCTCTTAATCTCTTAGTCTAGTCACAATTAAGTTTTTATTCGGTGAATCAGAAAATTTGTGTTCTCTTATTTGCTTGATCCTTAGTGGTTTCACTTTAATATCTGGTGATTTGGCATAGTGGTTATCTCCTATTCTTAAATCAGGTAGCTAAGTTTAAATTCTTCTAGTGATTCAGTGAGGACCATTGATCATCTCTTGGATCAATGATGTTATCTTAATCTCACAAAGAATGGGCCCTACACCAATTTATCTAGTGATTCAATGATTGAGTCTTATTTTCATATTCACTAAGTTTGGCGACTCTGATAATGTAATTTGGCAAAGGATAAAGTTCTCTTCAATCACTTGATCTTAGAAAAGCATGGTGAAGCTCCAAATCCTTTGGTGATTAAGAGAATCAGGTGTTTGATTAATCTCAGAATTAGTTAGTGAAGTCCCAAGTCTTTTGGTGACCTGGCAAACAAAGCAAAGTTAAAGGTGTGTCTCCTTCAATCGCACATTCTCAAAATGAAAAGATTAAGGTTTTAAACCTTGGGAGATTAAGCAAATGCTATGTTCATTGAATCTCATAATTAAAAGGCAAAGGTCTAATGGATTAGGTCATTCAATGATAGCCACTGATTGTTTCTAGGATCTATGGTCAGCGTGTAATCTTAGGATATAACCTAAGGTGTGAAAAGTATTTAGTGAATGGGAGATATGGGTTATTCGCTCAATCTCAAAGTCTGACAATGGTTAGGAATTTATTTTTGAGAATATGAGGTGTTCATGGTCACTGAATCATGGGCTGGAATAAGAGTTAGGCATGGCTTTATGAGATTATGAGATTTAGTTGTTCACTAATTCTCCAGACATGACTGTGGTCAAGGTGTTATATTCATAGGTTTGTTAAAGGCTCTATTCACTAGATCTCGAGATATTTACTAAGTTAAGAAAAGGGTTGCAAGAATTGGCAAAGTCTTTGATCTCTATTCTCTAAGTTTAACTATGGTTGATCCAAGTATTACGAGAACATGAGATTGCCTTCAGTTGCCCAATCTCTAATTAAGGTGGGATTATGATGGATTTTAAAAGATAATCTAAAGATGTTGATCATCTTTGGGATCAACAACAGTCGCTAAATCTCCAAGTAAAGTCATGAGTTAAGAGATACCTCTGAGATTTCATGAATGGCCTTGTTGCTTGATCTCCAAAATTAACCCTGGATTAACATTCCTTTCGGAGATCATGAGATCCTTTGTTTTCTTGATCTCTGAATCTGGTTTGGTTAAGTTTTAGTTCTAATCAATGCTATGAGACATTACAACATGGAAAAGGTACTCTGCCAAGCTTGAAAAGGGTAAAATACCATCCAATCAAGTTTTAACGAGGGTTTTTATCAATAATTAAGGGTTTTAATGTAAAAAGCCATGATCATTGCTCTTGCACTCTATTTTTGTTTTTTTAAATCATCCTGTCAACATCCACGCTACAGCTAGCTATGATTTGAAGGTTAGTAATATGTGGAATTGAATGTAGAAGTGACTAAGGAAAGATTTGTAATGATTCAACAATTGTACGCATTCAATTCTTGAAGTATATAGGCAGGAATTCATTGTTTTTTGTACTCAAAGCTTTTCTGAAGATAATTGAGATTGTTGGCACTGAAGCATTAAGTTTGAAGTAAAATAAGTTGTAGTACTATGGGATTTCTATTTTATCAAGATGATTCATCTAGAGGCAAGTGTTGCATCATCCAGGGGGGTGGAAAAAGAGTAGGGTGGTGAAGACAAAGGAAAGCCCAATTACTCATACGAGTTCCTCAAATTGCTTTCTAGGTCTAATCAAAACAAGAAAGCTATTGATACAACTTTCAAGGATCTCATGGACAAGTGGAGGGACCCTATCACTCCTTCAGGCTCAGGTTACACAATTTTCTCCTACTTTTATAATAATAGGCATAAGGCTATACCTATTTGTAATGGTTGGGCTTCGGGGATGGAAAATTTAATTGTGCCTGATGTTTACTTAGATGTTGATTTGATTATTGAGTTGGCTAGGCTGTATGATCCTATCTCTAAAACCATTAGATGTGAGGACCAGTCTACCTTTGTTACCTTGGATAGGGGATCGTTCATGAACTCATTTCATTTCTATGCCCCTTCTTCCACTGAAATTGATTTTAAAAATGAAAGGAAGATATATGGAAGTAATATTGGATCAATTAAAAGTCAGAGAGTCAAGCATATGCCTAAGCATGGTAAATACATAGCTCCCCTTCCTACAAGTATGAATGCCCCTTATCAATTCTCCTCCCTCCATTTTTACATGAATTTCTTATGTCACAGGTTGTGTAGGGTTCTAGGGATAGATGGGGATGAAGAGAAAATGCCTGCTAAATTATTGATGATAATTTTAGATATTCAGAATTCTCATGCCAACATGTACTATTATTACATCCAGTATGAAATTAAGAGAATGCATGAGGGTCTGGTATTTGTTAAGGAGAGTAAGAGGCTTGTTAGGTTTATGCATCACTCCCTCCTAATGCACTTAATTTTATATTACCATGTTCATTCTCTTGATGCAAGAATGTTAAAGTTGAGGACTACTTTTGAGGGCCTCCCTAACCCAGTACAACATTGGTTGAGGATATGGAATTACATGTCTAATGAGTATGATTTTTCTGTCTTCTAGAATTATTTTGTTCTTCCAATTCTAAGGAAGTTGGGAACATAGGTGAAAAGATTGCAATCCTAGTTCTTGCGGGTTTTGAGGTCCATGCAATTTCTAAATGGTTGGTAGGGAAACCACAATTGGGGAGATTTCTACTAAGGGGATAATTTCACTATTATTAGAGTTTATGGTTTCCCCCAGCCTCCACACCTACTTCCTAAATTTGTGCCTCCTAGAATTGCTATGTTAGAATTTATTTGGCAAATGATATGGACAGTCAAAGAGCACCTAGCACCCCACAAGAAGGGTACTTTTACACCAAAGCAGTTCACAATTGGCATCTTCTTGATTGGGAAGAGGGCATTGGACCAGGTCAATAGTTGGATCAATCATTTTAAGATGATTTTAGGAACCTGCAAGTATGTTGATCCTAAAGATTTTATCAAGACTGCCAGGATGACATTGATCCCAAACATCAGGACAATAAGAGAGCATGAAGGCTTGGATGAGGAAGATGTAGTAAGAAACATCTAGGATTAGGATGAAGCCCAAAGAAGGTGGACCAAGTATTTTGACTTGCTAGATTTGGAGGCCAAACTTAAGAAGGGCAAGATTTCTTTTGGTGAGTTTTTCCTGGAACTCCCATATTTGAAAAGGATGGAAAAAATGATAGAAATTCATGGAAATCTGTCTAATCAATTGGAGGGATTGCTTGAGGAAAAGTTGGATATTCCTAAGCACTATTCTACTTTCAAGCTTGAGGAGTTCAATGATGACTCACAAGAGGGTTATAGTCCACCTCAAGTTGGGGATTCACCAATTATTGATTTGACCCAAGATCGACAAGGAGGGGCTACTTCAAAGCCACCACTAAAAAAATAGAGGCTTGAAGTAGGTAAACCATCAAAGGAGAAAAAATAGAGGAAGGTACTTGATAGAGATTCTACTCTTATACTTGGAAACGTGACTTACCATCATCAGCTAAGAAAGGCCATTAGGGATGGAAAAAAGATTGTGTCAAAATATGAGGAGGATTTACCTCTATTATTGGGAAAGGATGAAAGGGAGTTGTATCAAGAGGAGTTACTTAGTGATGACCAATTCATCCAAAGTAAAGAATTTAGGGATTTTCTCATTTGGAGGAAACAAAATGAGGTAGAGAAGGCCTTTCCTGAAGGAATACAACCAAGTGATGATAATATGAGGGCTTTGACTTCATAGGACCCAAGTCTTGAAAGGATTACTGTAGAGGAGGTTAGGGAAATGGTAAGATCTAGTGGAATGCTTCTAATTCTCAAATGGGACCTGACTTCTGCCTTCATCATTGATCAGATAAGAAAAAAAACCAGAGGGTATCCTATCATATGAAGTACAAATTGATGAAATGATAAGAGGGAGTGGCTATGACCCTAAATCTCAAGTTGTTGCATTGTGGTCCCTGGTTCCTAGAACTCAAAATCCATCTCCATTAAGCATTGCAGATAAGATGGAAGGAGACAAAATCATTTGGACTATCCAAAATAAAACTGATCTTGAGGTGTCCAAGGCAGTAACATACTTTGCCTACCTCAATGAGGAAACAATGATCCAATTATCTGAAAGGTATGACAAGTTGTTTGAGAATTCTATGAAGGTTGCCAAGGATAGGGATTTGAAGCTCATGGTGATCAAGAAAATGGAGGGTGAATTGGAAGATTTAAAGGCTAAGCTTGAAGAAGCTTCGAAAGGAGTTCCTCCCTCTCCTTTGCAAATTGAGGCCCCTTCTCAGCTAGGGGCAGAGGATCCTGATAGGCGAGCTAAAGATCTAGGAAAGATAAGGCTAGATGTAGCCTTGAAAACCATGATAGATGTTGTTGCACATAGGTTTGATAAAATAAAGGAGAAAATGGACTCATTCCGTCAATCGATGTGTATGTTGCCAAAGATAAATGAAAAGATAAATGAAGCATTGGCTACTTTAGAGCCACTTTACAAGGTATGGTCTGGAAGAGGTCCACTTTTTGAGAAGCTTGATACCCTACAACCTCATAGGCCTGATATCCTGGAGGTAGTTACTAAAGTGTGTGAAAAGATAGGATCAATTAGTGTTGCCTCAAAATTTTTAAAGGGAAAGTCTAATCAGATAAAAGCCAAGTTGGCCATGTTTGGAAAAAATTATAGCAGGTATATGTACTTAGTCTATAATGATGATGGAAATGCAATAAGTGTAGATAAGTGGAAATTACGCATGGCCTAGCTAATGATTTGGCAAGAGGCCTTCCTTGGTGGTGATGGTTAATTGGACCTGGATGGATGTTATAATATAATTGATAGCTTGATAAAAGTTGAAAATGAATGTGTCAAGTTTTTTGTAGATGTTAGGGGTATCATGAGTTCCCAATGGGATATGCAAATTGAGCTATTGCAGGATGTGTAGAAGTACACTTGGCCTTTTGATAATGATGTGGCAACATGGGACAAGAGTAAAAAGAAATAAAAGAAGAAGCTAGCTGTCTTAGAGTTGGAGGCAGAACAAGAGTAAAGTACACATGGCACCTGATCCAGAATTCTAGGGAGAGCATGCATCAAACAAAGAATGATGTAGGCTAGCCTATAATGGTGGTCATCATTCATGCAACAAATTGAGTACCTACTCTAAAATATCTTCAGACAAAGGTACCACCTATGAAGATTCCAGTAGTTGGGAACTACTTTCTATTATTTCTAATCTTTGTCATCATTGTTGTACCTTTTTGTCTATAGTGCAAGTTATTTTCCTAGCCATCCAAAGCTTGTTGCATCCTCTTAAGGATTCCAAGATGGCTAGTAGTATATATAGCAATTTTGCTTCTTTTGTAAAAGGTGGTTGAAGTTTTTTGTAAAGAAAGTGCTGAATATAGGATCTGACTTCTTTCAAGTCTTTGTTAAAGTTGTACTGATACAGTTAAAAATTAATACAAAGATACTATAATTTCATTGCTATCTCTTGTTGTCTTTATGTATGGATGCTTTATTTTTCTTATGTATTAAATTGTAAGGCTCTTTAATGCATTGTTTATAAGGTAAATATAGGGGTTGAGCTTAAGCTTCTTTCAAGGAGAGAATAAATCTTAAGGGAGGTCCCTAGGAATTGAAGATCCATATATGAATTTGATGGTAGGGTTAGGAATTGGGAGAATGGATTGTTAGGCATTTCATTTAAGTTTTAGTACTTTTGTTGTGATAGGATTCTATTGATGTAGGGTTTGACTTTGGCCAAATGAATAAGGCACTGGTTTTAGCTTGATTTGCATTTGTTCACCACCAAAACATCAAAAATATGTTCAATTTACATTTATTGTATGTTTCTGAATTGTATTATCTCTGTCAAATACATAGATCAATATTTTAATGGTTTGTAGAAGTAATTGAGAAAGGTAAACCTGCCTAAGTTTTGCACTCAAGGTGAAAAAGGTTTGAAACCTTAATACCTTAGCATTTGGATTATGATGGATGTAGCTATTGGAAATACATGAGTCTTTGTTTCAGAAGTTTTCTGAATCTTTTCAATCATTTGTAGGTTTAAGTGCTAATAAAACTAGTGACTCTGCTAGGGAGTCTAATAGGAATACACAATGGATTTGTAGTGTTCATGCTAGGTCATCCATTGTGTTTTTCATAGACCAACTTTATATCTCTTGTTCCCATTTGTTGTGGGTGGCGACTCTGAAAGTTTGTATTTACCGGTTGCTGGTATCCATCCCAAGATTTATTGCACCTTGTTGTAAAATGTCATAAGTCAGCAAATATTTACCAGGTCTTATATTAAAGACCATCCAGAGAGTAATGTGGGTGATGAACTCCATATGCCCAGTGGGAAATAATGGTCTAGGAGAGGTGATTTCACTACAAATTCTCACAGACCCTCTAGAGAAAGAATTCCTACAACCATTCTTAATCAAGCATCTTCTTCCTCTGATGACCCAGACCTTATTAGGAAAGTCAAGCCTAGTGCCAACAATACTTCTCAGGAAGAAGAAGCCATAGATGTAGGTTTTTTTCCCTATGACTGAAACTCTTAAACAATTAGGGGAAACCTTAGCTGCAAAAACTACCTCATATGATTCAGAAAAATTGAGGGAGGAAGTAGCAGACTTGAAGAAAAAAGAACATGAGTAATTAAAAGAAATAGTTGAAAGAATGAAGATATGAGAACAATAGATTTATGATTTGCTAATGGAAAGACAAGATCTCATAAGGAAAACAAAGAATAATGAGATCTAAGCTAAGCGTCTAAACCAAGATGTCCAAGGTTTAAATAGAGAGTTGTTTGGTGATATGGAAGCTTTGAGAAAGTAGATGGATGGTAATAAACCTAATCCATAGAAATATGAGTTTGTTGAAGAAGGTCTTGTTCTTAGGAAATTGCATCCATCATAAATTAAAAGAAATGAAGACCTTAAATATGCCACAAAATATGTCTCTAATAAGGGAAAGAAAAATATGGTTGGCATAAATATTAATGAGCCTAAGAAAAATGTTGTTACTTCTAATGCTCCTTCCCAAGCAATCCTAGAATTGAAAAAGGCTCAAAAGGCTAAAGAAGATCTAGCTCTCCGGCTTGAGAAGTTAGAAGTGGAGGCTATTGCAGAAGAAATGAAAAGAAAGATAGCATTCTTACATGCTAATATGAATATGATTGCTAGTAGCTTGGTCCCTATGAATTCAGGAACAGTGCCTTCAAGTCAGCCCTATAATACAATTACTAGTACCCAAATCTCAAATCCCAAACAAGTTGTACTTGTATATGTGTCAAACACCAACCCAAAAATTCCTGTGATTGGTGGTCAAGTTGCAACTATACCTGGTCAGAGTGTTGGAGTAATTCCCCAACCCCAGCCAAACTTCCAAAGGAGACTAGTTCACTTGGATAGGTATAGGCCTTTGTTTTTTGATGGTATCCCTGATCAACCTAATGTCATCCCAAATGAGATCAGAGAAAAAATCCCTAAGTTTATTGGAAATAATGTGATCACATGTGAGGAGCATCTGAAATTCTTCATAGACAAAATCAATGACTATGAAATTGAGCATGAGGATGTTGTAATGAAACTCTTTGTTCAATCATTAATTGAAGATGCCAAATATTGGTATAGAGGTTTGCCAGAAAATAGCATTGCATCGTGGGATGAGTTTGTGAGAAGTTTTAAGGAACAATATGCAGAACATGTTAATTCAAGTTACATGCTCAATGAGTTTAATATCATCAAAAAACATTAGAATGAGAGCATGTCAGAGTTCAATGGTAGGTTCCAAAAGGCCATGTACAAGTTGTTCCAAGTATTGAGACTGGATGATGTTGCTTTCTTGACTACTTATTTCAATGCCTTGGATGGTAAGATGTCATATATTTTAAGAGATAAAAGCCCTCACACTTTAAGGGATGCCTTTAAATTGGCTATAAATATTGAGAGCAATAGGAAGGCATCTAGTCAGATGTACAAAAGGGATGAAAGAAGATTGTGGAAAGAAACTAAACCACAACCTGCAAGGCCACCCAAGGATGAAGACAAAGTTGATAAACTAGCTATTGCAGTCAAGGATCTCTCAATAAAGTTTAAAAAGGGTGGGATAAATTTTCAAGATGCTAGACCACCTTATTAGATGCAGGAAAGACTCCCTAATTTATGTGATATGCCTTATAAGACTGTTGGTGTAATTAAATATTCACTAATTAGACTTTACTTAAGTTTACTTAGGATAATGCATTTGCATATTAGTTGTCATTGTGACACTTAGGAGTTTGCATTTAATTTTAGCACATGGTTAGGAAAACTTCCACTTTAGGTGTGATAGTTGTCATCACATACCTCTTTGTGTGTGAGATCCACCTTTAGTGCTCTTATCACATTATCATCCTCTCATTGTTGCACATGCTTCACATACTTTTATGTACAATGGAGGATGATCCACCTTTGGTGGACATGTGACTCCACTTTGTGTGGGTGATATCTTATCATCATGTAGTCTTATTGCATTGCCTATATATTTGGGCACTCCTACTTTGTAAATCATTCATTCAATCTATCTATTGATTATTTGATCAGTTGATCATATCATATTTTGTCTCTCTTGTGCTATCTCTTGAGCTTCTAGATCTTGGTTTCTATTCTTTGCCTTAGGCAAATTCTTACATGGTATCAAAGCCAAAGGAGTCTTCATAAGATAGCCATTGGAGAGTGATTGTGTCATGCCCTGCAAGGGAACCGGGGAAGAGAACAAAGATTCTCTTTGTTAAAGAAAACCTAAGTAATAATTTATGAAAAATTTTGAACTTTAAAAAGAATTATGTGAACCAAACTTAAACTTAGATTCCTCCCAAGGTTCCCTTTTCATTTAAATGCATGATTCATTCAAATCCATTAAGTAAACTAACAACAAGATTTATTTCTCAAAGCAAACTGCATCATATCTTTAAGAAATACAAAATATTTTCATTTCAACTTTCCATTTAAAAATCATCTATATTCCTAAGTACCCTTTATGAACAATATAACTTTTAAAATTTATCCAACTCATTTGATACATTACAAATATACTACATTTGATTTTTCAATAGCTTCACTTAAACAACAATAATGAAAGCATGTTACAAAATTTGGAATGTTACAAAATCATTTTCTTTTCCAACATACATCTTAAACATAAAGTTCACATCTCCCTTTCCCTTTTTCCTAAATCTAACCATTCTAGATACATCATTTTAAATTACATCAATGATTACATTAAATTCATCTCTGCTCAGGAGGTAAAAATAACTTTACATCATGAAAGATAATAACAAAGCCTTTATTCTTCAAAAACTGGTACATAAGCAAGCATGAATCTTCAAAGACTGCACCTGCAAAAGATACCTCGATAAAATATTTACCACCCAACCATGTGGATACCCAAAGGCCCACTCCCCCATGCTAGGAGATAAACACCAAGGTCCACAAAGAAGGAATAGCTAGGCCAAACCTAGGGTCGAGTTACCTTTCCCAAATAACAAACTAAAAGAAGGTCAAAGTATAAATCTTTCCCCAAATAGGTTCTAAGGCTTGGTAGAAACTCTAAGCAACAACCTAAGTGAGTGTCATCACATAGCCCTCACTCCTTGGGTTGTCCTGGTACTAGCCACTTTGGCCCCGGCCCCCAAGTAGGCACATGTGGGATCAAATGCCTTTCGTATTGACAAGCATCATTCAATCGTACCTACACATAGGTACCTTCTCCCACTCCCATCCATAGCTTTTACTAGCGCTAATGGCATGGGGGAGGCACATTTAGTCTTTTTAATGTTTGAACCCATCCCCATAAGTTTATTTAAGTTTTCACTTGTTAAATAACTCTTCAGCCGGTTATCCTGGTTCTAGCCACTAAGGGCCCCGGCCCCGCACTGAGAGCCACTCACTAGGTGTTGTTAGGTTTTCTACCCTTAACCCACATATCACAATCACATCATACATGTAGTAAACACACATTATAAACACATTGGGAACTGCTACAAGGAATAGAAAATAATAAGATAGATTATCAATATTTAGGGAAATTAGGAATGTTTAAGGATGTTTAGAATGTCCTAATCCTTTTAGACAACTCTAAACCCTACATTGTTTCCTACACACATCCTGACCCTATCAAGGCATCTAAATGCACTGGATATAACCTCCACTAAACATATTTAAGGTTTACATAAAAATTCCATATGCTAAAGATAATGTCCCATCAATTTCAACCTAAGTCTGAAATTTGACTAAGTTTGATTTTTATTAAAATCTAAAATTTTAGAAGTTACAACTTAACTCCTAGGAAATTGAAACCTATTCCAATCAATCCGAAGGGTACCTAATCCCTTTATACAAGTATAACTTAAAGTATAAGAAACTTATACTTAAATGTTATACTTGTATAAAGCGATTATTATTAAAATCCATGTTTAACATTTATTAAAAACTTAATAAACAAACATAATTTTCATTTACACATCGCAAATTTATAAACTAAACTATACTATGAGATTCCTATTAAATAATAACTAAATTTAATAGAAATTTCAATACTCTAAATTTAATATTCACTAAAATCTAAAAGCATTTAAAAACAAACTACCACAAAATAAAAATAAATTTAAAGTCATTTTTGGGGGGGACCCCTGCGGGCCCTGCACCCCACTGACTCGCACCCTGTGCATTTCCCCAGCCCGTGGGCCGTAGCAGGGTACTGCTACCACAGTACCTGCTACCGTAGCAGTTAGGTACTGCCGTAGCAGTGCCTGCCACTACTACGGTTGGGAACCGTGAGGGGAGTGGGGAAGGTGGTGGGCCCCACTTCCCAAACCCTTTCATTGTTTTTTTTTTTTGGTTTTATATTAATTTATTTTTTTCACATATCATTTATTTTTTTAAAACATAACTTTATTTAAGCATTTATAGTTATTTATGCATAACTTTATAACTATATAGTTTTGTTTTTTTATCTTTATGTTTTTTTTAAAAGAAGAGAACTCAAATAACCTTATTGAAGCGCACATAATTTTGACAGATAATATATATATATATATATATATATATATAAAATTTATTTTGACAGCAAATTAAATATAATATACTACCCGTATTCCTTACTGATAAATAAACTAAATACAAATAATCTAATCCCGGATTCATCCTATGCTTAAATGAGCAGTTGCCATTGATTGTTATTATAGCAATTTATATGTTTGTGTAAATAGCTACTAGGATATAGAAATTAATGATAGAGTACAATAATGTATTTACACCTAATAGATTACAATAACATATAAATGGCTCACGGAATATAATAATGTATAAACATTTTGCACATATGGATACAAATAAACACACAGAAGCATTCAAATAGAACAAAACATTCATAATATAAAAGAGAATAATCTCTTAGTATGGATTCCAACCTGGAGTCCTGCGGAGACTAGTTGATGAAGGAAGATCAAATCCTCTCCAACATTTCCAGCACTCCTTTGGATCCCTTTTCTTGCAATCTTCCAGCCTCTATCTGTAACAATCCAAATGCCAAACTCATAGAATAAGGGACTTCTCTCCTTAAAAAAAAATATATAAATTTTCTATAATAATAATACTAATCCTCTTCTCGAAATCGACTCTTCTCCCAACTCCCATACACAAGAAAGCCTTTCCTGTAAATAGAATGGAGGAGGTGGTTGCACAGGTAATCCAACCGATGCAACCATCTCAACTATCCATTCGTTAAAAGTTAATGGGATGGTTTGCAAAATCATTCCTGTAAAGGTGAATAAATTTTAAATAAGACTATAATCTATGTTCCCTAAATTTAAGGGAGTTAAAATAAATAATATAATCTCAAAATTAATTTACTAACTTGTTTAACTATGGTAATAGAATTTACCAATCCTATTTACCACTTATAAAAAATAACATAAGAATAGTTTCCTTCACACAAATAATTAATTTATTATATAATAATATATATTAATATATGTATACATAGGCATATGTGTGCACCCATATGCTTATGGTACATATACCATAAATAAGACACATTATTATTAATATTAAATATTAAAATAACATTATTATAAAATATATTATTTATCCATACACTAATCCACATTCTAAAATATATATCAGGTAGCTACTAACATAAGTTAGATTTTTCCACTATTTATTTAAAATATTTTATTATTACTATTGTCATAGTCACTTTGTTATTATGAGCATTATAAAATAATACCATAAAATTATTCATTATTATAGTTATTAAAATCACATGATTTAAATCACATACCTACTCATTCTTAATGAGATATGCTAGTATAATAGTAGCTACTACTAAAGATAAATTGCTAAATCCTACCTTCAATGAACAATAATTAATGTCCATAATCTACTAATAAAATTGAACGTACTATAAAGACAACTAGAACTACTATACTCAAAACTTCATTCTCAATGAATACAAAAAGACAAGAAACTAACTACAAGATCCACAAAACCAATAAACTAAGAGATCACCTAATACATTCACACAAGGGACTGACTCAGCACTTCCCACCTAAGGATAAAAGGATCAAAGGTGAAGTTCCTTCTTGTGGAACCCGGTGATAGCTCCGTACAACAACAACGATCAAGGATTTTGAGGGATTGCTCAGACCTCTGAAGCTAGGTGGAGACGATACCCAGTACCTGCAATCTTGCATCACCAAGAAGAGATACATATACATACATATGGATATAAAAATCAGATATATGCAAGCAGATGACCAGGATCGATACATCGTGTGGACCTCAACTAAGTGAGTAACTACAACTTCATCCTGAGTCATGAAAACACATTAGACACATGTCCATAAAACATAAAACATCATGATAATGGTTAGATTCAAATCCTTGGGTTAGATCTATAAAACATATAAAAATAGGTGGTTTTCTAATCTCATAAGCTTATATATATAATAACCATAAATGAGCACATCCATCATATCATCATCCATTGAACATAAATGTAAATGTATAGTTCCGACCATCATAATGAAAATGTCCAAATCAACAAAGTCTAAGTATCACCATAGGAGAGGTATTACAAATTGATTGCTTCAACTTTTGGAGGGCCACAATTTAGATCTAGGATTAGCATTTTGTGGGAGTGTTTTGAGCAAGAGCAAACCTCACCATTGCATCTAGTTGGTTGTTTCTATAAATTTTGACTATAAATTTGCCTATATTGGGCAAAAGTCAAATTTGAGGCAATTTTTTTTTGCAAATCAGACCCCTAAGGCCGATCTACAAAATTGGAGCACTTTGGGCCAAATCTGACGTTGCCATTGTGATCAGAGCGGCCAAAAACCCCAAGATCGACTGTTCATTCACCCAGATCAGACACAGTTGGTCTGAGGAAAAAAATCTCCCTCCCTGCCCTGTCGTACGGATTTTCGAAGTCTAAAGGTACGATTTTATTTTTTAAATAATTTTTCATTTTTTTATTATTATTATATTTCATTATTTTAAAAATAAAAAAATTAAATATAGGGGGGGTGCTTTTGAAAAGTTTTATTTGAAATTAAAAAATATATTTTTTTTGTTTTCGCCCATAGGCCCCTGCAGTGACAGTGTCGTAAGTACTACACTGCAGTGACAGTGCCGTAAGTACTGCACTGCAGTGATAGTGTTGTAAGCACTGCAGTGCAATACGCACTGCAGTGTGGTACTTCTCTATAGTGCCGCACTGTGTGCGGCCCCTGTAAGGGGTTTTTTTAATGATTTTTTTAAAAAAGATTTTTCTTAATAAAATTTTTAATAGTTTTTTTAAATATGTTTCTTTTAAGTTTTTTTATAAATAAAAAGTTTTGTATTATGTTTTTTATTAAGTCTTTTTAAATAAAAACTTTATGTTTTAATAAAACATTTATAATGTTTTTCTTTATTAAATTTTTTAATAAAGTTTTTTTAAATCTAAAAAGTTTTTTAAAAAATTGGTTTTTTTCTTTTAATAAAGTTTTTTTTGGGCTCTTTAATAAATGTTTTTCTTAAACTTATTGGGTTTTTGGAAAACAAAATATTAATAAATAAGCAAAATTGGGAACACTTTTTTTTCTTTTGCCACTTGTATACCTGTTTTGCAGCATCATCCAACTGTCAGTAGGGGGGGATGCCAATTTTGTCCCAAAGACTTTCTAGCACAAGGCCGACAGGATGACATTTTTTCTGCAGCATTTGACAGGGCATCCTTGATGGCTTCATCTTCTTCATGTTTCTAGCTTTGCATTGTATTTGATGTTGTAAGCTCTTGCATGAGCCATGTTGTACACGCACTATCATAAAGTGCCACATTTTTATTTGTACCTTGTCATTGATGACACATTTGATGTAATCCCTATGTTAGTAGATTAGGAATATCATGGGACTTGGTTCTTGAAAGTTATGCTCCAACCAATTAATGGATGCATGAAACAAGTTCAAGTATACCAACCTGTCAGTAAAAGTACCCAATTGGTGCTTGCAGGTGTCTCCATGCCTCATCTCTATCATATCTTAATGGGCATTCCATCGGTCATTCTACATCGACATTGGTACCTGATTTTGTCACACTTTGACATTCTTGGTGTAGCATTGGCTCTATTTTCTTCCTATGGAGGAGTATTGGTCAACATCTTGGACCATCTTTGCAAGAGATTCAACATTGAGGGGGAGCTACTTTGTCTCTCTTCCCTATTTCCTTCCTTTGGGGGCATTCTTTATTGTATATGCATGATGTATGTCATAATAGGGGGGTCTTGATTACTCCGTCCTTTCATGCATATTGTATTCATCTCTCTTTTTGGGGGAGGGTTTTTCCCATGAGGTTTTCCCTCTTTCTCCACTTTATGAGAGATTGCATTATTTTGCATATTGTACATGGGTACCTAACATGGCCTAGTAGCTGGGACACATCTTGCATTGTGAGCTTGAGTGTATTCCCCTAAGTTGCACTTAAGGGGGGGTGTTGGTGTAATTAAATATTAACTAATTACACTTTACTTAAGTTTACTTAGGATAATGCATTTGCATATTAGTTATCATTGTGACACTTAGGAGTTTGCATTTAATTTTAGCACATGGTTAGGAGAACTTCCACTTCAGGTGTGATAGTTGTCGTCACATACCTCTTTGTGTGTGAGATCCACTTTTAGTGCTCTTATCACATTATCATCCTCTCATTGTTGCACATGCTTCACATACTTTCATGTACAATGGAGGATGATCCACCTTTGGTGGACATGTGATTCCACTTTGTGTGGGTGATATCTTATCATCTCCTTATCATGTAGTCTTATTGCATTGCCTATATATTTGGGCACTCCTACTTTGTAAATCATTCATTCAATCTATCTATTGATTATTTGATCAGTTGATCATATCATATTTTGTCTCTCTTGTGCTATCTCTTGAGCTTCTAGATCTTGGTTTCTATTCTTTTCCTTAGGCAAATTCTTACATGGAATCAGAGCCAAAGGAGTCTTCATTGGATAGCCATTGCAGAGTGATTGATTGCTTCAACTTTTGGAGGGTCATGATTTAGATTCAAGATTAGCATTTTGTGGGAGTGTTTTGAGAAAGATCGGACCTCACCATTGCATCTGGGTGGCTGTTTCCATAAATTTTGACTATAAATTTGCCTATATTGGGCAAAAGTCAAATTTGAGGTAAATTTTTTTTGCAAATCAGATCCCTAAGGCTGATCTACAAAATTGGAGCACTTTGGGCCAAATCTGACATTGCCATTGTGATCAGAGTGCCCAAACACCCCAAGATCGACTGTTCATTCACCCAGATCGGACACAGTTGGTCTGAGGAAAAAAACTCCCTCCCTACCTTGTCGTACGGATTTTCGCAGTCTAAAGGTACGATTTTATTTTTTAAATAATTTTTCATTTTTTTAATTATTATTATATTTCATTATTTTAAAAATTGAAAAATTAAATATAGGGGGGGTTCTTTTGAAAAGTTTTATTTGAAATTAAAAAAATTATTTTTTTTGTTTTGGCCCGCAGGCCCCTTTAGTACGCACTGCAGTGACAGTGTTGTAAGTACTGCACTACAGTACACACTACAGTGACAGTGTCATAAGCACTACACTGCAGTACGCACTGCACTGTGGTACTTCTTTGTAGTGTCGCATTGTGTGCGGCCCCCGTATGGGGTTTTTTTAATGATTTTTTAAAAAAAGATTTTTTTTAATAGTTTTTTTTAATATGTTTTTTTTAAGTTTTTTTATAAATAAAAACTTTTGTATTATGTTTTTTATTAAGTTTTTTTAAATAAAAAATTTATGTTTTAATAAAACATTTATAATGTTTTTCTTTATTAAATTTTTTAATAAAGTTTTTTTAAATCTAAAAAATTAAAAAACAAATTGGTTTTTTTCTTTTAATAAAGTTTTTTTTGGGCTCTTTAATAAATGTTTTTCTTAAACTTATTGGGTTTTTGGAAAACAAAATATTAATAAATAATCAAAATTGGGAACACTTTTTTTTCTTTTGCCACTTGTATACCTATTTTGCAGTGTCATCCAACCGGCAGTAGGGGGGAGGCCAATTTTGTCACAAAGACTTCCTAGCACAAGGCCAACATGAGGACATTTTTTCTGTAACATTTGACAAGGCATCCTTGATGGCTTCATCTTCTTCATGTTTCCATCTTTGCATTGTATTTAATGTTGTAAGCTCTTGCATGAGCCACGTTGTACACACACTATCATAAAGTGGCACATTTTTATTTGTACCTTGTCATTGATGACACATTTGATGTAATCCCTATGTTAGTAGATTAGGAATATCATGGGACTTGGTTCTTGAAAGTTATGCTCCAACCAATTAATGGATGCACAACACAAGTTCAAGTATGCCAACCTGTTAGTAAAAGTACCCAGTTGGTGCTTGCAGGTGTCTCCATGCCTCATCTCTATCATATCTTAATGGGCATTCCATCGGTCATTCTACATCAACATTGGTACCTGATTTTGTCACACTTTGACATTCTTGGTGTAGCATTAGCTCTATTTTCTTCCTATGGAGGAGTATTGGTCAACATCTTGGACCATCTTTACATGAGATCAACATTGAGGGGGAGCTACTTTGTCTCTCTTCCCTATTTCCTTCCTTTGGGGGGATTCTTTATTGTATATGCATGATGTATGTCATAATAGGGGGGTCTCGATTACTCCATCCTTTCATGCATCTTGTATTCATCTCTCTTTTTGGGGGAGGGTTTTTCCCATGAGTTTTTTCCTCTTTCTCCGTTTTATGAGAGATTGCATTGTTCTTGCATATTGTAAATGGGTACCTAACATGGCCTAGTAGCCAGGACTCATCTTGCATTGTGAGCTTAAGTGCATTCCCCTAAGTTGCACTTAAGGGGGGGTGTTGGTGTAATTAAATATTCACTAATTACACTTTACTTAAGTTTACTTAGGATAACGCATTTGCATATTAGTTGTCATTGTGACACTTAGGAGTTTGCATTTAATTTTAGCACATGGTTAGGAGAACTTCCACTTTAGGTGTGATAGTTGTCATCACATACCTCTTTGTGTGTGAGATCCACCTTTAGTGCTCTTATCACATTATCATCCTCATTGTTGCACATGCTTCACATACTTTCATATACAATGGAGGATGATCCACCTTTGGTGGACATGTGATTCCACTTTGTGTGGGTGATATCTTATCATCTCCTTATCATGTAGTCTTATTGCATTGCCTATATATTTGGGCACTCCTAATTTGTAAATCATTCATTCAATATATCTATTGATTATTTGATCAGTTGATCATATCATATTTTGTCTCTCTTGTACTATCTCTTGAGCTTCTAGATTTTGGTTTCTATTCTTTGCCTTAGGCAAATTCTTACAAAGACAAATTGGAAAGATGGGAAGCCTATCTTTGATAACAATGAGCCTCAAAAGGGGAGAGATAAGCTAGACCCTTTAAAGAAAAGTACAACACACAATTTGGAGAAAATTTCTTGGTGTGTGGCTTGTAGCATGCCTCATTCACCTTACTAGTGTGTTGTAGCTCAGGCTTTAGGTGATGAAGCTGATAACTCACATGCAGGAGATTATGAAGAATTTGAAAAGCGTGTTGTTAACATGTTTACCACCGAAATGATGGAAGATATCTTGTCTTTAGATGATGAAGGAATTTGTGCTTATGTTGATCATAAGAGGAAGATTCTCTCTAATTATGAGCAGCAAGTTTTTACTCACTCTGATCATGATGAATCTGATAATGATACATGTAAAACTAATATGGTAGGATTAGGGTCAGATGACAAACAATGGAGAAAGCCCAGTGAAGAGGAGATTAGAAATTTAACTGTGGCTGCTATAACATAAGCTAGGTCCTCATAAAATTTGAGGAATAGAAGGGTAGATAGTGATCAAGGAGTACCGAGGTCAGTATTTGTTAAGGATAACCCTTAGAACAAATATTCCCCAAAACTAAGTGTTGTTAATAATAAGAGGGAAGGGCCTATTGCTAAAAGAAAAAAGAATGAGGAAGTTATTGTTGACAAGGTTAAGAGGAGAGTTGGTAGACCAAAATATTCCCCTGATCTTTCTATTGATCCCCCTACTTTTGATATGAGACATGCCCTGTCTCAAATGAAGGTTTCTATCCCTTTACTAGAAATGCTAAAAATCAAAGAGCACAAGACAGTGGCCCTGGTTCTCATAAGTGAACAAGGAGTGGGTCCTATTATGCAAGAGAAGGGAAATGCAGTGGAAGGGCTTGATTCAACTAAGGACATTTCTGATGTATGTGTTGGAAGTATTATGACACAAGAGCCTTCTTTTATTGATCCCTTCTATGTCACATTGATGGTGAATAGTTTTCTGCTAAAAAAATGTATGATTAATTCTAGTGCTGCTGCTACTATAATGCCCTATCATGTGATGAAGGAGCTATGATTACAAGTAGACACATCTAATGGTAGATGTTATGCCATGGATAACAGGGCAGTGTCTGTTGTAGGAACTCTAGTTGGAATTGAAGTGAAGATTGTTGCATTCCCGGAGGCCACATACAAGATGGATGTGGTTGTTGTTGACACAAAACCCCATTATGGTATGCTATTGTCAAGACAGTGGGCTACAACAATGGGTGGAAAATTGCAATTAGATTTGTCATATGCCACTATTCCTGTCAATGGAACTCAGGTAAAGTTGTATAGGGAGCCCCATTCTTCAGTAATGGTTGAAAAGGTAGCACCAGAGGATTTAAATTGTTTTGTGGACATTGACATGGATAATTTCATGATTGAAGAGATAGTGCCTCAAATGGAGAACACAGATCCAATAGTGGATGAATCAATATTACAACAAAGTGGACTTTGGAAAATGTATTTTGATGGTGGATGCTCCAAGGAAGGATCAAGAGTTGGTGTTGTGTTCATTTCCCCATCAGGTGTTACATTCAAATACTCTTTTCTATTAACCTTTGAATGCACTAATAATACTGTTGAGTATGAGGCTCTAATATTGGGGTTAGATGTTGCTATAAAATATGGTATCAAATGCTTAAAGGTCCATGGTGATTCCCAATTGATTATAGCCCAAGTTAGATCTAAATATGCTACTAAGGATGAGAGATTAAAATAATACAAGCTTGATGTCTAGGATAGACTAGAGTTCTTTGAGGCTTTCAATCTCCTTTGGGTAGAAAGGTCAAATAATATCATGGAAGATTTTCTTGCTAATTTTTCCCTCAAAAATAATGACATTACACTCACTGGTGTGCCCATGTTAGAGGTCAAAAGTAGGCCTGCAGTACTAGACAATGTATATAATTGGCAAGTCTTTCAAGATGACTTTGATATTCTTAGGTTTCTTCAAGGTTTAGAGCAGTATGATGGGTAGCAAATAGATTTCAATGAAGCACAATAGCATGTTGAGGGAAAAGAATGCATTTTTGGGAATGAGATAGTACAATTACCTTCAAATCACATACCTAAAGGGTTAGTGGAATTAGAAGGAATTTTTAAGAGAAATGATGGATATTTGTCTGAAAAGTCACTAATACCAAAATGGAGGACCTAGAGGAAATAAATTTAGGACTTGAAACATCCCCTCTAATGGTATACATTGAGAAAAAGTTAAGTAGAAAAGTTAGAGAAAATTTGATAAGATTGTTGAAGAGATACAAGCATGTGTTTTCTTGGTGTTATGATGATCTCAAAGCTTATAGAGCTGATTTGTTTCAACATGAGATCCCTCTAAAAGAAGAAACCAAGCCATTTTGACAGAAACAGAGGCCCATCAATGCCTTGTTAGCCACAAAAATGCAGGCTGAATTGACAAAATTGAGAGATGTTGGTATTATTGAGCCTATTAGGCATTCCTCATGGGTCTCTAATCTTGTGCTAGTAATAAAAAAGAATGGTGATATTAGAATCTATGTTGAATTTAGGAATTTAAATGTTGCCTCACTTAAAGACAATTATGGATTTCCAAACATGCAAGCTATGTTGCATAGAGTAACTGGTTGTGAATTGTTGTCTATGATGGATGGGTTTTTAGGGTACAACTAGGTCTTGGTCAAAGAATCTGAACAATTCAAGACAACATTCACCACCCCTTGGGGGACTTATGTATATGTCTGCATGCCTTTTGGCCTGAAAAATGTTGGGGCAACCTTTCATTGGGCAATGGATGTTGCTTGTAAAGAATTGATCAATGTCCTAATGGTTGTATATCAAGATGATTTGACTGTGTATTCTAAGAAAGCCGGGGATCACTGCAAGTATTTGGAGAAGGTTATTGTCAAAGCTTTGGAGTTTTTCATCTCACTAAATCCTAAGAAATGTCAATTTTTTGTAACTGAGGGAAAATTGCTTGGTCACATAGTATCAAAAGAGGGAGTTAGAATTGATCTAGAAAGAGTGGAGGAAATAAAAAAGGTCCTTCCTTCCAATAGTATCAAAGGTGTGCAGTCCTTTTTAGGACATATTAATTTTGTTAGGAGGTTTATTGCCAATTTTGCAGAACTAGTCAAACCCATTGTCAAGCTTTTGAAGAAAGATGTGAAATTTGATTGGAACTGTGAGACTCAACAAGCTTTTGAAAAGATCAAGCAAGTAATCCAAGAGGCCCCTATTTTGATATCCCCTGATTATTCTAAGCCTTTCTCTTTGTTTTCTTTTGCATCTTTTCACTTAATTGCAGCTATTCTGTTACAAAAGGATGAAGAGGGATTTGAACATCCCATTGCCTTCTTTACTAAATCACTACAATTTGTTGAGCTTAATTATGAATTGATGGAAAAGAAAGCATATGCACTAGTCAAAGTAGTCAAGGCCTTTAGACCTTATCTAGTATGTGCTAAGGTAAATGCATATGTACCCCATGCAATAGTAAAAGATATTTTGAGTCAAATTGAGGTTACTGGAAAAAGGTGTAAATGGATCAATAGGATCCAAGAGTTTGATATTGAGATCCATATAACCAAGCTTTTAAGAGGTTTGGGACTTGCAAAGCTTATGATAGAGGAGAATATGGATCTTGTGCAAATGAATAATGTGGCCATTGGTGTATGAAATGTGTCATGTATTGAGATACAACCATGGTACACTAACATTGTTCATTTTCTCAAATGTGTTGTTTTCCCACAAGAGTTGAATGACAATCAAAGAAAGAGCTTGAGGTTGGAGGCTCAAAGGTATGTATTGATACAAGGTGATCTGTTTTGAAAGGATAATGATGGAATGTTTTTTTTTTTTTAGACAAACATCAATATGAAAAGGTTTTATAAGAGATGCATTCTGGGTTATGTGGAGGACATCATTTAGCTAGGTCTACAATTCATAAAATTCTGAGAGCTGTATATTATTGGCCAGTCTTGTTTAAAGATACCCATTCATATGTTAGGAAGTGTGAGTCATGTCAGAGATTTTCAAAGAAACTAAAATTTTTTAGGTTCTTTGCTATTAAACCCTATGGTTGCAAAAGCCCCTTTTGCTATGCGGGGCATGGATTTTATTGGAGATTTTATTGAGAAGTCTAGTGGAGGGCATAGTCACATTTTGGTGGCCACTTATTATTTCACCAAGTGGATTGAGGCCATTCCAACCAAAAAGGAAACCATTGTAGTAGTAATTGAATTCTTGATGAACAACATAATTACTAGGTTTGGTGTACCCATGAAATTAGTAATGGACAATGCTATGAGTTTTAGGTCATAGGAATTCACTGACTTTTGTTCTGAAATGGGAATAGTTCTTTTATATTCTTCCCCATACCATCCACAGGCCAATGGGCAGGCATAATCTAGTAACAAGAGTATTCTACAAATTCTAAAGAAGACCTTGGAAAAGAACAAAAGGAGTTGGCATGCAAAATTAAAATTGGCAATATGGGCTGACATAATTGTTGAAAAGAAGGCAATAGGAAAATCCCCTTTTGAGATGGTTTATGGTGTAAAGTCCAGGCTTCCCGTGAATAATTTTTTGGCTATCTATCAGTTCATAAGGGAAGAAGAGATGGAAATCAGTGATCCATTGAAGGATAGGATGATTCAATTAGTGGAGTTGGATGAAATCAGGAGAGAGGGTCAAAAAGCAAATGTAAAAATCCAGTAGAAAATGAAATATCTTTTTGACAAAAGAGTAACTATTAGAAAGTTCCAGCCCAATGATATGGTTCTTCAGTGGAATGCCAGGGCTGAGGACAAAGGAAATCATAAAAGTTTGAATCCTTATGGTTAGGACCTTTCATTATTCATAAAATTCATGTAAAGGATTCATATTTCTTAAGAAATTTGAATGGTGAAGAGCAGGGATTGCCAGTGCATGGACAATTCCTGAAGTATTTCTTCAATTGATTCTCAATCTTTTCCATGCACAGTAGTTTTGTATATATGTATAGGTGTGTTTGTTTCTTGTTTTAGGTTAGGTTTTTTTGGTCTGCCACCTAGAGATTCATGGTTTCTTGCTATGAAATTGCATTCAAGCATCCTCAGTTAGAGC